>CAAKHD010013259.1:335026-381570 GCA_901007705.1 Fistularia tabacaria | reverse complement strand
GGGGGAGAAACCAGGGGGCCAAGGGGGCAAAAGGCAATAGGACAAAAAAAAAACCGGAACCCCCCCCCCCCCCCCAAAAAAAAAAACATGACAATCTCATCACTGAATGAGCTACAGAAGGCCTCGAAAAGTTGCTCAGACCACAAGGTCGTTTTGTAGTGTAGACCCTTGATAGTTTGATTCATTAGTTGTTTTTAAGAGGCAATTTACAAAATATAAACAAAAGCTGTAATGAAACACATATACAACATTTGAAAATATAAATTTATATCTGTTAATCAGGGAGATTAAATAATTTTGGCCTAAGTTATTGATGACTGTTCCAATCACTTAAGGTGATTTTTCTCAGGGAACAAATAAAAAGCTGTGAAATTGAATTTAAAAAGGGATTGATTTTTTTTGTATATGTATATATATATATATATATATATATATATATATATATATATTAAAAAATTGCTTTTAAATAGAACCTAATTATTCCCTTTATATTGCAATTCATGAATGCCAGAACCCTGCTTTGTGTATTCTGGTGAAAACTCATTTTATTTGAGTCAACCTTGATTATAATTAAACTGAAAAGCATTGGCCACATGTTCATAAGCTGGGATATTGTCTTTTTGAATAAGTTGAGTTGCTGTGGAACTTTGCAGTTCATTTATTGACTGACTCCAGCTCCCAACAGAACCCATTATATCAACGCCAGCTCCATCTCAAAGGTTGTAATAAATCACTGAACATCTCTAGTCTGCCATGCATGAGGTAAAAGAGAGATTTCATTTGTTTTGGCTGGAGCAAAGCTGTGATGCCGATGTAGATATGTCTTTGTTCCCTGATGCCACAGGCCCTCCCGGTGCCCCAGAGGGCCTGGTGGTGACTGACATCAGTGACACCAATGTGCAGCTGTCCTGGGGCTCTGGACCAGACAACCACAGCCCCATTACCATGTACATGTTGCAGGCCAGGACCCCTTTCTCTATCGGTTGGCAGACAATCAGAACAGGTAACAGCTGTACCACAAGCAGATGTTTTCAATGTTGCAGAAATATTCAAGGCCATGATTTTTTTAAAGTTCTCAGAGAACTTGTAATTCACCGATAAATAAATGCTACAAACCATGTGGGGCAACAGCTATAGACGACAGTATTCTTTTCAGCTTGAAATTGAGCAGCTTTTTTTAAAAAGATCTTAAATGCACATAAAATCGAACTACAAAGAAGTCTCGAGGATAGCTAACAGACCAAAAGGTAATTTTATTCTACAGACCCTTAATATTTGAAAATATTTGAGCTGATGTTGAGAGGCAATGTACAAAACTCAAACACGAGCTAATTGATCCTCTTCACATAATATGAGACTTGAAAATATTAGAAAACAGAGAAAACTGCCATGAAATGAAATTCAGAAAGGGATTTATTATTTGGTAAAAATGCAAAAAAGAGAAGAAAAGAAATATACATATGAGTAATGAAAAAACTACATTGAAAAGACTTAAGTGTAATTTCACATGACAAGAATATTTGTGATCTCTAACATTAACACAGCATTTGAAATTATACAAAGGGAGAAATCTTTGAGTTTAAAGACCAAACAGTTTTGAAAAACATCTCATCTAAAAGTAATGCAGGGTGTTGATAATGAAGCTCTTTAGTGGGAATCAGGCTGCACTATCAGAAATCCAATGGCCCCTCTGCCATTTGCCATAATTTGCCAGAATTCTGGGTAAAGTCTGATTGAGTGAAGTCTACACTTTTTGCCGTTGTAAAGACATTTCATCATCCCATTACCTCCACATTGGTTTGATTCAAATCACAGTTTTATCACAGTGACATTGATTGAACATTTTATTCAGATTGCTTTATTTGTCCCTGAGGGGCAATTTCAGATGTCTGTAGAGTATTCCCAGCCAGTACTGCAAAAAGGAGAAATGAAAAGATAAACTGCAGATGTAGCGGTGCCGAATGCATTGGATCCAATGCGATAATGACCTCTTCATTATGATATTGGATTGTCATAGATACACGACTGACTAAAACCAATCAAAGACAAACTGTTGTGATTTTAGTCAGACTAGGCATTTCAATTAGTTTAATTCCAGTTACAAATTTGTCTTCCAATATCTCTGATTTTTGCAAATGAGCATGTTGGAATAACAACCTCTCCCAAAAGTGTCTATGAATATGAAAAGGTGTATGTGAGTGGGAGTGAATTTGATCTGAAAGGACTAAAAAAGCAACATTGAATATCATTATGAGTTATACTGAGGTACAAAAATAAATTCAGGTCATGCCACGTAGCATTTAATTTGAAACAAGATCACTATTTAGGGGGAGAAGGAAATAAAATAGTGTTTAACCTTAAAATTTCGAGAAAAGAATGATGTAAATGAAAAGATAAATGAGTAAATAATGAGTTCACACAGTATCTCCACAGAATCCAAATGTAACCTTTAGAGTTTCATGATCTTCAATAGTTTATGAAATGCTATTTGCAATACTTACATAATCATTGGAGTATCAATACAAAATGAAAAATGAGCACATTTCAATTCTAAATTCTTTAATCCTAGTTCCTGATTCTGTGCCTGGACAGATGATGCATGCAACAGTACAAGATTTGAACCCCTGGGTGGATTATGAATTCAGGGTGGTGGCAATCAACAGTGCTGGTGTCGGCGAGCCCAGCACGCCTTCAAAACAGATTCGAACCAAAGCCGCAGGTATTCTTTCAGTTTGTTGTTCCTCATAACAAATGAATCTGCCCCACTTGGAAAACCTAATTTAACTGTTTGATTAGTTTTACATTCCTTTGGTACTCCCTGCTATTTTCCTCATTTCAAGTCTGCCGTTCATTTCCATGCCAATACTTTGATTACTCAGTCACATGCAAAACAAGTGCATGGTGAATTATGCTTTTAAGTGCCATCCCTGAACCCTTGTGTCAACATGCAACAATAATGAATACCTACATCAACAACAAATAGAACGTATACACTCATGTAGTGAGGCAGTAACAGGAAAATGTCTATTTTGGGCTGACTAATACCAACCTGCTGCTGTTGGAATCAAGAGGTAACGTGTGTCCTATTGTTTTTCATACACAGGGCTTACATACGCTGCAACTAATATCAGTGACACTGTAAGCACACTCACTTCAAGAATCCCCCGTGACGGTTTCATTTATCTGTGAAATGTAAATAACAGGCAGTACATAAATGCTGTTTGGTTTAATTGAAAGAATCCTCCGCACAAACTGTTTCTTTGCACCTGTTTAGTTCCAAAGTTTGCACCGGTTGCTGTGAGTGGCGGTGGAGGAGCCAGAGGAGAACTTGTCATCACTTGGGAGGTGAGGAAATAGCTTTTTGAAATATATAATTCTCAAATGCTTTTTTTATTTTTTATTTTTTTATGAGGATGGGCTTTTGGCAGAGCAAGTCTGTCTGCTTTGGTCTGACTTCAGTGAAATAGCTTTTAATTAAATGCAGAGCCATTCTGATTTGCTGCATGCTGACTTTGACTCTTGTGTAAATCAAAACTGAAGTGTTGGTTTGACTTTTGTGTAAGAAAGTTTGTTATTGGGAGACAATTTTTACACAGACAGCAGCAGATGCATCTGACTTGCAGATTGTCTTGTTCTGTTAAACCATTCATAAGGACTAACTTTTCCATTGGTCCGTTCTTTGTTCCTAACTGGGACTTGTAAGCCCCTTATACACAAATGCCATTAAGTTCAGGGAAACTATATCCCGCACTTAGATTGCTGTTGCCCTTCTATGCATAATGCACACAGAAGGAGAATTTCTGAGGGAGTCGTTGAGTGGGGTTTAGGTAGAGCGTGCCGTTTGAAGGACATGACCTGAACTCGATGCTGCAGAGATCACCAAGCTTTGTTTACAACAGCCAAGCCCTAAATACCTGAATCTCCCTGTTTCTCCAGTCAGCTATTGTTTGTGCTGTTTTACACCTTTTAGAATAAGTAAACTCCCTTCAGTGACAGATGTTTTTACTCATCTCACATGCTGAATTCATCAACACTCTTAATGTGAACCCACCTGACAAAGTAATGTTGTGTCACGCTTGTGTCAGTTGGTGATAACTTGGCCTTCTCAGTAAAAAGCCAGTTGGTTAAACATTTAAATGATTTTTTCCTGAATTTTGCCCTAATATTACCCATCACAGTAATATCCGTATACATCACATTCAATAAAGGCTGAATAATTCCAGGTCGGAAATCCGTGAATAAAGGGGTGACACTATCGTTCACCAAACATGTCTTTCAGTACAATCATCCCCTCCTGAGGTGCCTGTCAGTTCACTTAGAGCAGCTTTTGCCCCTATGAAATATCTTTGATATGGTGGTACTTTCCTCTTTTATCTATCATGTTTCCTCATCATACAATGGTCTTTTGATTTAGCATCTTCTACTTTTTCTGCTGTAAAGATATTTTAATGATGGGTGCATATATCAGGATTTTCTTTGCTTGATAGTTTGTAAGGAATAAGGAGTAAGGAATACTGTACCAGTGGTTGTTACAATGCTTTTTTTTCTACATAATATGTAGCTTAGCATGCAGTGGCTACAAAAGTTCACGTACAATTGAGTTTGACAAGGGCCTTGACAGGAACATCATTTGAATTGAGGAGGCAAATATTAAAAGTCCTTTTGGTTGTAAGCATTTAAATATGCCTTTGAAGTTCCCAGCAACATCAAAAAAGACTAATTAGATCATACATATGTAATACATTTTACAAAAATTTGAAATATGATAAAAATCATGCCATCATGGCAAATAAGGATGGAAGGAAGGTTGTTAACCCTAGTGTAACATCAAATATTTAAGATTTTTGATTACTTTTGCTTCATATCATCTATTTCAGAGACAATTTCAATGTTTCCCTGTGCATGTTTTTTGTTAGTTTGTTTGTTTTGTTTTTGTATATACCCTAACCTTAACAACTAAATTGGAGGACAGTAAAATGCAGCAGCTCAATATTGAGCTTAAAATACACATTACTTTGTGAAATTCTTCCTCCTCTCTTCTGTCCATTAAGTATTTTCCACGGAGGTAAAAGGTTACAATTGTTTTATATTTATGTATTTATTTATTTGTCCCACACACATTAAGACAACCTTGGACTTGCTATTAATTCAGCCAATTGTCAGGCATTGTTGTATGTTTACAATTTAAGCAATACTTTTTAGACTGCTAAATTGCAAAAATGACTTATTTGCAAATTATGTGCATGATTAAACATGCCGAACATTTTTTTGTCACAATACAATTTACAAGAAAATTTAATGAAAAATATGAATCAAAACATTTGTCATATATAGGCAATGTGTCATATGAAAATGATCTATCCTTTAAAATGTGGGTTAATTGTATTCCCCCCCTAAGTATATAACAAAATAAACCAATAAATGAAAATGATGCTTGTAATACACAAATTATTGCAATTTTCTTGAAGCCATTGGTGTTTACATTTTGCATTTGCCTTTTCCCAGCCAGTCCCAGAAGAGCAGCAGAGTGGGGAGGACTTCGGCTACGTTGTTGCTTTCCGGCCGCTTGGCAGCAGCACCTGGATCCAGACAGTTTTGGCAACACCTGATGCCTCTAGATATGTTTACAGAGATGACAGCATTGCACCTCTATCTCAGTTTGAAGTGAAAGTGGGTATCTACAACAGCATTGGAGAAGGACCTTTCAGCCATGTCGTTAGAGTATTTTCCGCTGAGGAAGGTGGGGTTTTTGTACGCTACTGCAAGGAAATCTATGTGTTCACGCTTAATTGAAAATATGCATAATTTATTATTCCTCCCATTTAGAGCCCTCTGAGGCTCCATCCCAAGTATGGGCCCGTGCTGTGTCATCTTCTGAGATTGAGGTATACTGGGAACCTCTTCCCCCCGGGTCCAGCACCGAGAAGATCATTGCATATGAGGTATGAGAAAGAGGAGTTGAAATAAAAATGCCATAGGGAATATTCGAACAAGGAGTTAGACTTAATCCAAAACTGAGTGACAGTACAATAAGTCGCTGTACATTTCAGCGTATCTGCCAGTGGCGACAACTTGGAAATATCCAAAATACTGTGTGTTTAGGTTGCAAGGAGGGGGGCACATTTTTCACAGGTTAATTTCAAGATGAAGCAGCTGTAGGTAGCTATTTCTGTCTCAAAACAACCTCAATACCCAGGGCTAGTAGAGAGCTTCTATTCTATAAATTAAATAGCAAGAGAAGGGTAAACATCATACATCACTATTTTCGACAACAAACATTCTCCTAGGATTTGTTTGTGGAAACCAAGGGATAAAAATAACGCTCTTGGTTAAAGCCCAGATATTTTAGATTGGAGGATGTTCCCCAGTGGCCTGACCTTTGCAGAGAGCCTACGGGGCAGTCATGGCAGTGAGTCCACACATTGTTTGAAGGAAGCTGTTTGTGTGAAGACAAACAAAATTTACCAAAAGATGAATTGGTTTAATTGAGCAAAAATATCTGAATATCCAACCTCAATTAACACTCTGTAAAATAATAAACATGTTTGTTGGTGATTTATTGATTTAACAATACTCAATACATGTAAAGAATTCTCTACTATCAGTGTCTGCACGAACACACTACTGAGTGATGCTGAAACACTCAACACATTCTTGACTTGGATTATTTCCTGTTGTTCAAAATAGATTTTGTTTCTATTAGCAATCTCAATTAACTTTAACTCACATTACTCAATATCTCAATAATACAATGAACCTCTATTACTCTGAAATACATTTTAATTGTCTATTTCAAACATCAATCCAGTAGCTTTAAAGACACAGGACAGAGTCAGGGATGGTTCCCACATTAAAGAGAACATTTAGTAACAAAAAGGTGTTATCCCATCAGGAGAAATCTTTTAACTCTAAGACGATAAAAGTTATAGCATAACATCAATGTTAAATTCAGTATGTAATTCTAGTACATATAAAATAATCTTATTGACACTTTCTAATAGGTCCCTGTACACCTACCAAATGAGGTGCATTCAGAGTTTGAGTCATGATTTGAGATGGTAAGATTCAGTGTCTGTATAAGACACACTTGTAATGACGAAGCTTAAACCCTCCAGGTTACAAATACCAAGAAATTTATAGTTAAGAAGATGTGTCCAGAAGCTCAACTTGTCCACTCACAAATCTATAAATATTCAAATATTCTGTCTCTCACCATCAGGAGGCTAGTTTTATTCCTGCTACCACATTGGAAAATCCAGCTTTATATCACCAAATATGATGTCACTTGACAGTCACTGAGTCCAAATGTTTCAGTCGTGTTTGAGTTAAAAGCAGCTGCTTTGCAAATTTAGGAACACAATTTATAATACAACTGTTTTGACATGTCACAGTTTTGTTATATGTATGTATTAGTTGTCTTGTTACCTGTACTATATGTCTGCCAGCAGCTTTTTATTACCCATCTACCATATCCGTATTTTTTTTAAATTAATTAATTAATTTATTTATTTTGGTTACAGATCATTTACATTGTAGGAGTCTGACCATGTCATATTACTGTCAAATTGCGAAACATTGCCCCATCCATGTGCATCCAACACTTCATCCTTCCGACAATAAACAACATAAACCCATCAGAAATAAACTCACCACAAATGCATACTTACTATTGCTATTCATCTGTTTGTTTGAGAACTGGGGAAACCGAAGAAATTAGCTGAAATTTCATTTTGGATGCCTGACAGTAATTGATCAGGTTATAGCCGTGTCAAAGCACTGGTGGATGGTTCATGAAGTATTACTTCTTTCTCCAGATTTGATCAGACAACAAGTGGGCTTTTGTTGTAACAGCTAATTTCTACTTCCTCTCGCTTGTTACTCTTGACCCTTTGCTGTTGCATTTACATGGCTAGGCGCTGTGTCCTCCAGATATTGTTTTGCCTGAGAGCGTGTCCTATTACTGGCATAAATTGGCATACACTCCCAACAGCATGTCTGAAGGGATCATTAGATCAGGGCAGAGCTGTGGAAAAGCCCCCCAAGGTCTATAACCTCGCTTGTAGAAGAGATGATTTCAGGAGAAAACCATTTCAGACAAAGCGTTACAAAATAAGAGTTGGGTAATAACACAGTAATGTCCCCAATAATGTCTTCACAAACAGTGAAACCAAATAGTGCGGAAAACAAAGAGGGATTTTTTTTAATAAATACACTTGTTGTTGCAGAACACATTACATGATAGGCCTTGATCAGACATAACGTTACAATATGGCATGTCTTGTGATGCGTATCTCAAACCCTATGAGACTTGACAAATAAGGGAATATGAATTAATATTCAAGTGTCTCACAAAGAAAATACCCATTTCCACGAGTCCCAGAAAAAAAAGTAAAACTTAAATCCAAAATTTTGAACCTGTCCCCAGGGGACTTGCTGAAGGAGCCTCCCCCTGTATTTGCTCCTGGATCTCCCTGAAGAGGAAGCATGTTTGCATGACATGCTGCAAGCCAAGAGAGAGGGAGACAGGAATGATATATTTTACAAAAATGTGTCAGGAAAAAAAAAATGGATATTCCAAATTTAATTGTAGGCCTACTTTGTAAGGTGTGAAAGATCAAGTTATAATTTTCAGTCATCAAATTCCACATGATGTTTTTATTTGTAGTTCCCTTTGTTTCTAACTCGAAATGTGTAACCTTTAATACAATTCCCATGCCAGGAACACAACAACCACAATTTCACGAGATACAAATATTCCGTAACCGTGAATACATGTATAATCAAGTATTGAAGTTATCTTCTAATTTATGTTGTATCAATTTTTTTTTCGGGGGCTTCATGCCCCTGGATGGGTCACCCAAGGCAAACAGGTCCCAGGTGAGGGACCAGACAAAGCGTGGCTCAGTAGACTCTAGAAGCCCCTGGATGGGTCACCCAAGGCAAACAGGTCCCAGGTGAGGGACCAGACAAAGCGTGGCTCAGTAGACTCTAATGATGAAAAAGAACTTTGGACCTAGTTTTCCCCTGCCCGGACACGGGTCACCCCCCCCCCCCCCCCCCAGAGCGAGGCACGGGGCTTGGGCTCGATGACGAGCGCCTGCACCCATGGGGCTCGGCTGGGCACAGCCCGAAGGTACGACATGGGTCCCCTTTCCCCTGGGGTCACCACCCACAGGAAGGGCTGATAGAGTCAGGTGCAGTGTAAGCTGGACGGTGTGGGGGACCTTGGTGGTCCGACCCTCGGCTGCAGAAGCTGGCTCTAGAACATGGAATGTCACCTAACGACCCCTAATGACACCTAACGCCTCTGTAGCATTGTGTGGACGTCGGCAACAGTGCCGCTGGACTGACAGACCAGGGTGGTGATCCCCCATTTTAAAGAGAGGGATCGGAGGGTGTGCTCCAACTACAGGGGGATCACACTCCTCAGCGTCCCTGGTAAGGTCTATTCAGCGATGCTGGAGAGGAGGGTCCGCCAGGTCATTGAACCTCGGATTCAGGAGGAGCAGTGGGGCTTTTGTCCTGGTTGTGGAACAGTGGACCAGCTCTATACTCTCAGCAGGGTTCACGAGGGGGCATGGGAGTTTGCCCAACCAGTCTACATGTGTTTTGTGGATTTGGAGAAGGCATTCGACCGTGTCCCGCGGGCAGTCTTGTGGGGAGTGCTCCGGGAATACGGGGTACCGATCCCTGTTATACGGGCTGTTTGGTCCCTGTATGCCCTGTGTTAGACCTTCATCCGCATTGCCGGTCATAATTCGGACCTGTTTCGGTTGAGAGTCGGACTCTGCCAGTGCTGCCCTCTTTCGCTGATCCTGTTCATAACTTTTATGGACAGAATTTCTAGGCGCAGCCAGGGCGTCGAGGGGATCTGGTTTAGTGACCACAGGGTCAAGTCTCTGCTTTTTGCAGATGATGTGGTCCGGTTGGTTTCGTCAGGCCATTATCTCCAGCTCTCACTGGAGTGGATCATAGCCGAGTATGAAGCAGCTGGGATGGGGATCAGCACCTCCAAACCCAAGACCTTGGTGCTTGACCAGAAACAGGTGGAATGCCCTCTCCGGGTCGGGGAAGAGGTCTTGCCCGAACTGGAAGAATTTAAGTATCTCGGGGTCTTGTTCACGAGTAAGGGGAGGATGGAGCGGGAGATCGACAGGCAGATCGGTGCAGTGTCTGCAGTGATGCGGACTCTGTACTGGTCCATCATGGTGAAAATGGAAATGACCCGGAAGGCGAAGCTCTCAATTTACCAGTCGATCTACATTCCTACCCTCAACTATGGTCACGAGCTGTGGATTCGTGACCGAAAGAACAAGATTGAGGATACAAGCGGCCGGAATGAGTTTTCTCCACAGGGTGGCCGGACTCTCCCTTAGAGATAAGGTGAGAAGTTCTGCCATCCGGGAGGAAAAATGGGATTAGAGTTGCTGCTCCTCTCCAAAGAGAGGAGCCAGATGAGGTTGCTCGGGCATCTGGTAAGGATGCCTCCTGGACGCCTCCGGAGGTACTCCAGGCATGTCCATCTGGAAGGAGGCCGTGGGGAAGATCCAGGGCGCACTGGAGAGACTATGTCTCCAGGCTAGCCTGGGAGCACTTTGAGGTCCCCCTGGAAGAGCTGGACCATGTGGCCCGGGAGAGGGAAGTCTGGGCCTCTCTGCTCCAGCTGCTACCCCTGCGACACGATTACGGATAAGCGGCGGAACATGGATAGATGGATCTTCTAATTTAATTTATTGATTTAAATTTCTTGTTTAAAGGTGACATTTCTAGCATCATCTTCGGTTTGTCATAGAGATGCACATAATTAAAGAGTATAGGCCACACTAAAGTCATATTACTTGCCTCATCAACCTCTGATGAAGGAAATATTCCATCAGTGGGAGGGAGACGAAGCAGGGTAATGTGTACACACACACAAAAGCAAACACAAAAGCAAAAACACACAAATGCACATGCAACCACACTGCCTTCCACTGTCAGATCACATCACAACACATGGAATAAAGTTAAATTTATATTCCTGCCATAATTCAAGTATCTTCAAAGGCTTCATTTTATCCCTCAGTCAAGCTTGACTGAGAACATTGTGTTCTTTTTGCAAGATGGAACCGATGCATTTCGATTGTCTGTACGATAACCTGCAAATGTAAAAATAATTGGACTTACCAAAAAGGAATGTAACACAAATAATTGTTCAGTCTGCCAAGTTTCAACACCATGATGCCATTACAATTAATACAAAAGTGCTTCTCCTTACATTTACCGACTGAGATTTAATGTCTTTAATAATAATAATAAAGATGATGATAATAATCATAACTATGGGTAAGCACAGTGGCCGGTGGTTACCACTTCCATCTCACTATTAGAAGGTCCCTGTCCCCTGGTGTTGTATTTTCAAATCATCAGTGTTCAAGGAAGCATTGAAGTTGATAATTCAACCACACTGGACAAAGTTATGCACAGCATTATTCATTTTCGAGTGTTGTGGAATCGGGAAAATTCTATAGATGGGTGAAACCTTAGAAGAGTTGCTGTCAAGCTTTATCAACAAAACCTTTAACCATTGCCTCTTGAGAAGGAATGTGGTGTTATGAGACCAAACAGAGCAACAGCAGTTTGTTCAGACGCTTACAAATTATCCCTGTAAGACATAACAAGACAGCTTAAGTCTTCTCAGATCTCTGTCTTTCATCGCTCTTCAAGAGTGTTTACATTCTTAGCAGAGGTAGAGCAAAAACTCGGAACTTTATTTTCTTTGAGGAATTTTCGCAATTGCCACTAGAACTGCTATTATTATACCAATGGTAGTTAAAAAATCCAAATTCAGCAATTCGAGGTTTTTCTGTTAATCTACCCATCCCAAGTGGAGCTCTAAAAAGCGTGTATGCAGCCAGTACCTACTCTCAAACCATCTGTTTAACATTTACCTGTCTGCTTTTTTCACCCTTTCTTGGTGGTCATAAATTATCTCCTTATGAATACAGAGTCCGAAAGGATTATATCCCTTGTACTCTGAGAGATGCTTTTGCTACTGCTGATTAAGAGATTCAATATCACTTGGAATTGCCTCTACAGTAGCTAAGATAAATTTATAAAAAGTAGCTAAGAAAAATCTGCACAGATAGCGCAGATTTTTTTCCGATATTTTTTTTTCTTTTTGAGCCATAAGGAACCACTGTGAAGCCACATGTCTTACAGTTATTCAGAATTCAGTATGTCTGAGTGCATCATGTATTTTCTGCCAAATTAGGGTACTGTGTAAATCTCTATATATGTGTTTTCATTTTAAACATAAAGAATAGAGATCTTTATCATGCCATGCTGTCAGCTAGAAATGGGTAGGAAATAGACTTCATCATGTCTCACTTCACTCGCCACCAGTTTGCAGCCTTGAACATATCTTAAAAAGCAAAAAACAAAACAGAAACCGGGGCATATGGAAGCAATATGGTATGACATTTGCATATTTGTTCTAGGTGTGCTTTTGGAAATATGGCTCTGAACACAGTGAAGCAGATAGAGTGAGAGTTACCAACATCACAGCTCTCCTCTCTGGGTTAAAAGGCAACACAGTGTATTTGATCTCTGTGAGAGCTCAGAACAGCGCTGGACTTGGACCCAGCAGCGCTGCTTTAAACATCACCACCAAGAAACCCCGTGAGTTTAAACTTTTAAACATCCACCTCATGTTCTAACTTACCTTTATTCAGTACACTGTTCACATGAAATATATTGTCTGTGTTGAATTCCATATTCTTTTTTAGTTTCTTTTTTTTGACTGAAGTTATTTCTTGTGTTTATAGGAAATATGAAGGTACTTTGGGGATTTTGGCACCATATTGGGAGAAAATATTCTGTATGTTATGGGCTGGAGGCTGTTTTGCTTTAAGAATGAAGTTTTCAATTGTCATGTATTCTCTCCTGGTGTTTGACGCAGAACTAGTTCCTTCCCCTGAAAGCAAGAACTCTACACCTCTGGAGTTAAGGATAAAGCATACATTATCGAGGAAGCTCTCCTCAGCCTCATGTCTTTGTCCTTAAAATAACAATCTGGCGACCAAGAAAGTAATTTCAACAACAACTTAATACATGCATGAGTTAACATATTACAGTAGTTGGTGAATTGAGGAAAGCAAGACAAAAAAAGTTGTATTCTAACAGGATAGTGATGATGATGATGGTATGTGACAAACAGCACTGCAGTGAATTAAAAAGAATCTCAACTTTTCAAAAAACTTTTAAAGTGCATTAGGGCACTGTCCATCGCTGGTCCAGAGTTCGTTCACACTGGCAGCAGAATGTATAGCTTTGCTTTCTGGCTGAAGCAGTGCCTGTAAGCAGCCCCAGTGCCAATTTGAGGTCAAACAGTGACCGACAGGACCACGACCGATCTTAAGATCCTCATCTTTGACGTGGCATTCCCCCCACTTTGCCAAAAGACCTGTTCATGAAGTTCCCGAACGGAATTTGTGAATAAGGGCAGCACTGGCACACCCAACATCCACTACATGTTGTTTGATGTTGTGCCAAAAATGCGAAGATTGAAGATTGAACTGCTCGCAGCAATGACCATGGAATCCTATACATTGAAACAGCTGTAGAAATCATTCTATTCAAGACCAAAATACTAGACTTTATTATTTTATATTTTTTTATGATTGTTTTATGATTTGTTCCCAAATTCAGCTGTTACTGTCTTTCATATAAAATTAAGTCAATTTAAAAGGTTAGTTTTTAGGGGAAGATAGGCTAGACTGGAGGAAAACAAAGATCTAAGATGCAGTATGATATCACTTCACCCTTTTCCTGTCCAGTCAGCGGTTAACATGTGGGAGAGAAAAATGTATGCAATTCTGATCTTATCTATCCACAGCAAGGACGTCATCAAAAGGAGAGGAATGGTAAGGAAAACGATGAGATCACAGATTAAAAAAGGAGCCATCATATCGCTGCTGTGGCGCTGAGCTTCCCTATAATTGTATTTAGCTGAGGAAAGGGTAAAAAGCATAATCCCCTGTCCCCCCCAAAAATCTAAATGATGAAAGAGTGTGTGTATAGAATAAAATTATACTAATATATATATATATATATATGTGTGTGTGTGTGTGTGTGTGTGTGTGTATATGTATATATATATATATATATATATGTATATAAATATACATATATATATATGTGTGTATATGTATATAATTATATTTATATATAGGAGGAGAGGATACAGAGAATAAGGTTTGATGGAGGTTGATTTGCTGTGGCGACCCTTGAAGGGAGCAGCGGAAAGGAAAAGAAGATTTTTTTTGGTTTATTTGTTTATCTATTTATTAATCTTGATTTTGATTTGGGGATCCTTTCTGTTATTTAGCCTCTTTCTTTTTTTACTTTGTCACCGTGAGCCGTGTTTTTTCTCCCTATTGTCAAACTACAGAAATACTATTCACTCTACTGGAGACTTTCATGCACCTCCCTGATGACTTGTGGTGTATTTTCACAAAAAAAGGGAAAAGGGGTTATTGAACACTGAGTATTTTTTATTGACCTGTTTTTTTCTGTTCTTGAAGGTGAAACAGTATATATCATGAAAAGCTGTGTCAAAACCAGACTGATAAATCTGACTCAGTCTGAGACTGCAGGTAGTTTAGAGTACCACTGTTGACATGCATTTCACACACTCATTAATGAATCCTCTTTGTGTCTTTGGAACTACATATCTTGCAGCTCCTAGTCAGCCACCAGGGAATATTGAGTGGAACCTGACCAACTCTAAGATCTTTCTAAATTGGGAACATGTCAAAGCGATGGAAAATGAGTCTGAGGTGACAGGATACAAGGTGAGTTCGTCAAGGCACAGATGCACCAGAACTGAGGGAACAAATAGAACCTCAGCAGTTGTCTGCCCAATAAATGGTTTTCTCATTGCAGGGAAAATATAGAACTCAGCACTCCAGTGCTACATTACGGATTGTCCCTGTCTCCCCTTTCAAAATTTAAATATCTTTTTTGGGTGATAAAGTGAAAGATTTTATGACACCCTGTGAATTTAGCTTCTTCCAAACAGTACAATAGCTGAACATATTTCATCCTTTTTACATACTGGTAAAGATTCCACTGTGTTTTCTCATCGCAGTCTCTGAAAATTATTCATTTATAGATATGATTCTCTATAGATACAAGCTGCATTGTTTTATTGGAATAATAAATGTGCAATTCATACAATTAGAAATGGTTTCATCACATGGCAAATGAAAAACTGCCAATGAATTAAAATGTTTGCTAGATCTTTTCAGTCGGTCCTTTTGAATGACAGTGTACATGTAAAGCTATAGAAAAAATCTGCATTTCAAGATTGTATGAGATAAAACTGTAAAATAATATACAAACTTTATTGTAAGGTTTGGTTATTAATTAATATCTTGATTAAATTTGTCCACCAGACTTTGTCAATATTGTTCAGTTTCACTTGCAACCTTCAGAAAATGAAGCGGAGAGGCAAAACACCCTACATATATTCAGTAGTGTATCTCATTAGTTAAAGTTGGCCATCATTAAGCCAGATGATACATGAGGCTAATATCAATATACTATTTGGTTATGTAGTTCAGGTGCTAGACATTTTATCACTGAGGCACTATACCAGAGAGCTATGAGTTATGAGAGGTTAATTATAAATATATGCTGCATATTGCATCAATGTATTTATGTTTAAAATGCTGTTGATTGTACGTTCATGTACAGAGAGAGATAGAAATTGGATCACATATTTGATGTTGATCCTAGTTGATAGTCCTGGTTTGTGAGCGGTTGCAAGTAACTCGTATTAGTATATGCTAGTATTAAACTAGTATATTAATACAATCATAGACAGATTTTATCCAGTCATGGTATTGATTACGTTGTTAATATGATGAGGGGATGATAAAATTTTTTATTTTATTCTAGCTCAGCAAGGTAATTACCTCCTTGGTATAACTTGGAGTACGATGATAGTTCTTAAAAGGCATTTCATTGGTCAAAAATATCCTCTTGCATATAGAAAACCACCGAGATCAAGGTACACTCACATAATTTCACTTGAAGCTTCCACAGGCATTCATAAGAACCCACGAAATCTGTTTTTACAAATTCCTGTACCATGTGTGAAATTGCCTCTCTGATGTCACATTTTCAGGTGTCACTGGCTGTTTTGAATTCATCACCTCCTCCAAACAGATATTGTTGGAAGTACAACTGATGTGTCACTGCATGTCCTTTCTCGTCTTCCACCCGCTAATTTGAAAAAGCCTGTTGAAGTAACAAAGATGATCTGTTTTTCTGTTCTAGCTGCAAAAAGAGATGTTCATCCCCCCGATGTACATTTTCCTGCAGGTTTCATATCGTCAAAACTGGCATGGTAGGACCACTGTACTGGAAACCAATATGACCGAAGTAGAGCTGCAAATCCCCCAGGGAGAAGACTACCTCATTGACATCAAAGCTCTGACAGAGGGAGGCGACGGCACCAGCAGTGGCCCCATCCGCATACCAAAGATGTCCAGTAAGTTTCCCATTCTTTCTGGAATTCAAATGATTAGAGTGGGAAATAAGCAGAGGAGCAGAGGGATGGGTGCATGGTGTGTAACTAATCCTTTGTGCGACATGGTGTTTATCGTCTTTACTGTAGCTCCTACAAGGGTTACAGATCACACAGAAATCACAATACAGCCGCACTTTACAGTACAACGAGGGGAAGAGCCTGAGACAGCAGGATGTCATCTCCTGCAAGCATTATTTCTGTCCTGTCTCTCTGCTTTAGATCAGGTGTTGAAGCACTTGGTAATGTTTTTTTTTTTCTTCTTTATTATTTTTTGGTGCCACACAAACAAAATAATGCTACAAAAGAATATAAAGAAGAAATATCATTTGGTGCCGTATGCCTTTGTGGTCATTTCTTCCAGTGGGCCACAGATAATATGCATCAATCAATTGTTTCTGACAAACTGATAATCAATTCCTTAATGGCTTAGTTATTTCACCACTTTTTGGGGGGCCTAGGGTTGGCAATGGCCATAATGGTTAGCACTTCAGGCCTCACAGCAAGAACTTTTCCTGGTTTGATTCCAACAGCGAACCTTTCTCTATGGAGCGTACATATTCTCCCCATGTCTTTCGTCCAGGTTCTCCAGTTCCCCCCCCCACAGTCCAAAAACTTGCAGTACATTCACTGTAGAGTCTAAATTGCCCAGATGTGTGAATGAGGGAGTGAATGGTAGTATGTATGTAGATGTTATCCTGCGATTGACTGGCGACCAGTTCAGGGCATCCCTTGTCTCTCTTCAAATGACAGATGACTGGAGAATAAGTGGTACAGATGATGAAGGAATAAATTAATGAAAGGATTGAATAGCTCAGATCAAAAGTATGTTTCTTCTTTCGGACCATTTCCTCAGTATATTTTTTATGTATGATTGAATATGTTGGTTATGTCCATGATTTACATGCACCTGAGAATCAAACAATAAATTTAACACAATTAACACGTCCAGTTTTACAGTTTATCTCTTCTGTTCACATGAGCTAACAGTAACCCTTTGAACTTTTTCACCGCTGAAATGCAATGACTTTGAAAGGTTATTGCTTCTACTGATTGAATATGTTCAAACGGGAACTGCTGTAGGTATTTATTTATCAGCATCATTTCTATTGTCTTTTTTGGTCCTTGGAGGATATATGAATGCCAAGTGGAATGGACCAGTCAGTCTGATGCAGATTTTGTTAATATAAATCAAGAGGTATTTAAAGGTTTAACCTTACCTTTTTCCTTTTTTTTGACAGGTCTTAACTCAAAAGGATATGTATCTACACTCTCAGTAAAGACTGGCTGTATCATGTTGCTTTTGTATTTTCTATGCTTATTTTGTAGCTTCTGATGTCTTTATATTTAAAAAGAACATTCTGTATGGCTAAATTGGGCAACATTTCCAAGCCACAGCTTTGCAACTGAAAAAAAAATGGGTGATGGGGTCGATCTGACAGTCTGTCAAATAGCCACAATTCTTTAGCTGGACTGTTACACATTAGCAACAGCACAGTTTCAAAACACTTTTATCCGACTATTTACCACAACTGCTGCATTCCTCCAGGATGCATGCTCTTGATAAACATTATCTTTTTTTTTTTTTTCAGAGCATACAGGTTCATGTCCTAGTTTCTGTCGAGTGTCTGTTTCTGCAATACCTGCCTCTACTTCCATGGATTTTCTTTGATTTTGTCAGACCTTGTGGAATATCATAGACCAACATTTTTTCACTTCGCTCAGAACCCCTTCAAATTGTTTTGAAATGTGATTGGTGCATTTTAATGCAAGAAACACACACTTCCTGTTTGGCACAGTGAGGGAGATAAACCTATCATAACATCCGAGATTCCTTCTTTGGATTCTGCTGAGCTCTCTTTTCAGAATATGTTCTAAACTGAGGGCAAACATCTCTGGATTAAGGAAACCAGTTGCTACATACCTAAATGAATAGCCAAATTTTAATTATAATTACAATAAAAAAAATCTATATATATATAATATATATATATATATATAAGTTTCACATAGAAAACAATGATCCCAATGATTACATAACAATAACCATAGGCATTTAACTATAGAATTAATTGATAACATCAGAGAAAAAAATTCAAATGTTTAGCGAGGTAAATCATTATTATAATAATTCTGTAGGTGGGTGTTCTGATCTTTTTAAACTGATATAACTTTCCTCAAAGGGTTCAATATTTAGCTGAACAATGTAGAACTTACTTAAAAATTGGCTGTCGGCGAAGCATCTCGAAGAGTCTTTAACATCACTGTCTTTTCATTGACAAGCATATAAGGAGAACAATAACTGTAGTTTCTAAGTATTTATTTTCCACAAATTGCAAAGTGAGTTGAATTGCTGAGGCTCAACGATGATTATGGTCGACATTAAAACCCCTGAACATTACATTGTCATGCAAATCAATGCAGCACAGTCATTACATGGAAAGCGTAATCAGGTATCGGCACAAAACAATATGTTACTCATCTGCACATAACAGGGTCTGATTTTTGAGGAATATACATTTCCTATTTTTTTTCCACAGTAATAGAAATAAACAGTTTACACTCACTTAACATCACATGTAATCTTTAGCTGTCAAACAAAGAAGGGAGGATATCTCGGCTAGCAGGTAATCAAGGGAAGATCAAGTTGGATGAGATGAGTCCCACATCAGGGGAGTGGATAACTGATTCATTGAATCTATGAACCTCTTCAGTTGGGGTTGAAAATTTTGGGTGTCTTAAAAAAATGAATGGTGAAAAAATACAAGTAAATGTGTATGTGTGTGTGTGTGTGTGCGTGTGTGTGTGTGTGTGTGCGTGCGTGCGTGCGTGCGTGCGTGCGTGTGTGTATGTGTGTGTGAATGTGTGCGTGTGGGTGTGTGTGTGTATATATATACACATATATATATACACAGAGTTAATGTATATACTGTGTATGTATGGATGTACATATATGTGTGTGTGTGTGTGTGTGTATATATTTATTATATATCTATATATGTGTGTTATACACACACACACACTTACAACATACAAACAGCCACACACACAGTATATACATAGCTGGTAGCCCATTTCTCCTGTGGTTTAAAAGTGAACAGTATATTACCATAAATAAATGCAATTGAGTAAGGTGGTCAGTTGGTGAATTTATAAGATAATAAACGGAGATTCTGCAACAAGCTGCCGTCTTCCGCCGCCATCTTGAAAAAAAAGGAATTGTGAAAGATAAGTAGGACCCCAGTGTCTTAGCTTTTTTTCTGCTTTATTTTTCACATTCAGTGTCATTTGAATAATCAGTTGTGTGAAACTAACAATAAAATGTAAAAGTTTTCTGAACTCCTAAACAAAATTAACTGCTCAGAACATTATCTTGCTGTACCATGAATTTGGGCGACTACAACAGCTCCCTGTGTACAACAGAAAATGATTCTAATCGTCTTCCTGTTGGCAGGCAGTGCTGGCACAGGATTTTAACAGATGTCTTTCCTTCACAACTTAATGCTTAGTTAAGAGGTTATGGTCATTTTCCATATTTCTATGGGATCCTGTTTAGAATAAAATGCTCAGGCCAAGTTGACATGATGTCTACAGCTGAATTGTTGATCCCAATACATACACCAAGATCTGAAATTTAAAATGATAACGAGCACAAAATAAAAAACAAACAAAGCATAACTCTTTGTTTCTATCACTGACAAATTTTATTTCAATACCAAGTGTAAATGGGATCACAGAACACGATCTAAGGCGGGTTCACTTCAGAGGAGACTACTTGAAAATTGAGATCTTTGTTTCACCCCTATTTAATTTCTTCTGATACAACACAAGTTTGGAGGCTTTCTCTTTTAAATTGGCATTCATTATATCTTTTGTAGATGTTCAGGAAATGAGGAACTTAACAAAACAATGAGCCTTGGGGACTATGCACCAAACACCATCAAAAATAAATAACGACGGTTAACAAAAAGCGCAGCAGGACCATTACATGTGGAAATTGATGTGACTGAATTAATCAGAACAGATGGTAGTTGTATGTTATTACTTGCCACCCGATAAATATGTCTGAATAGATGTAATGTGTTTTTTAAACACACCTATGGAGTAGAAACCACTACCAAATAAAATTGTTCTTATTTCTGCCTTATGAAGTTCATAAAACATAACAATGATAACCATGATCGGTTAAAACACAATTAAAATAAAAGAGCAGGCTAGTAAGATATGGGTTGTATTTCATTATTTTAGTGTTTTCATTTCAGATCAGAATTTATTCATATTTCGATTTGGGATATTGTGTTTGGAATCATGCATTATAGAGTGCTCTGATTATTTTCTCTTACACTTTTATTTTTGCAAAAATAATAGTGACTTTGAGTATAACAGCCTCTCATGAAAACCACTTACTTCTTTTCTTTTCTTCTTTTATTTATTTATATATTGACTTGTTGATTTTGCTTGTGACTTGCCTTTCATAATACCTACACAGACATATTGAATGAAGTGGCATCTAGTGTTTTGTTTTGTTTTCCTGGGGTTTAGATGTTTTTGAAATTACCTGTCCTATTTGATTTATTTGTAAATTGTATGTCATGCTTATAATGACAGGTTCAGCCCATAGGTCAGCCTATTGCAAAATAAACTGAGAATTTTGTAGATTTTTATTTGGGGGATTCTGGGGAATATTTGACTTGATTAAAACTTCACAAGTTACCCCCCTTAAAATATCTCCCACCCTAAAATCTTTGTAAAGACAGATATTTCTATAATGAACTGAATTTTTGGGTAGACTAATATGTTCACTCAACATATTTAAAGGCATTCATGGGTGTAGGATGCTCTGTTCCTCATGCCTATAATTAAATTAAGTGCTTTGTATATGTGGATGTTGTGAAAAATCATTCTTTCATTTACTTTTATGCTGAGGTTTCAGGCTTCATTAATTCAGTCAGTCCAAAACAGTAATGTATGATACATGTATGTGCTTAAGTGCTATTGTGTTAATTAAAAGAAAAATCATTGTTTAATGTATGTGTTTCTATTTAAGTTGATGCTCTGACAGAGTTTATTGTGCAACCCCCTGATCATTTTCATTAACATCTTAAACAGAGTCTATTTCCTGTTAATGTAATGTAATACCAATGTATTACTGAAATAAATTATCTCTGTGAGATAATAAGGGAATCAAATAAAAGTTTCATGTTGAAACCGTTCATGTGTCTGGGCCTGTTTTGCCTCACAGTTTTTGCTTTCAGGGAGATACAGATTTCTTTTGTTCTAGCTAATGGGTAGAAAAACAATTTAATTTAAGGGTAGAGTACAGGTTGGAGTAGTGAAATAAATGTTTCAAGTGCAAACATTTGATTTTGGTAATGATTCGTTTTTAAAAAGAAATAAAAATACATTTGATGTTTGTGTATTGTATTTGTTTGTATTAATTATCATCAATGTGCCTGAGGTTTGTAACATGACTTTCTATATATAAAAAAGAAAAGCAGTTTTTCTTTTTTTTCTTAAATTTGCTGGATTTGAAAATGAACAGACTTTCATTTACTGCTAAATTTGGAAATAAAGTGACATTTATTCTCATCTTACGACCATAGAATGACATTTATAGCACCGGATACATACAGCAAAATCTTTTAACCATATTATATTTGAATGTTACACCACTATCAAGATGTTGGAAAATTGCATGAATTTAAGTAAAATAATTTTAGCATAGGATAAATTGAAAATAACAGGATTATTTTGGATACTCATCCTAATAATAATTACACAAATCACATAGTTGTGATTTTTTTCCTTTGCAGTTTTCTGATGCAAAGTAGATAGATAGTATATATTGCTTTTGGTGACTGGAAAAAAAAAATACTGTACAATCAAATCAAGCAATTGTGTTTTTACTGTGATATTTTCAACTCGTAAACTTGACATCAATAGCAAAGTCTTGGATGAGTCAATTAAATGTATGATGGACTACAGCATTTATCTCTGTTATTAGTCTTAGAAGAGTAGGATAAGATCAGCAATGATACGACTTTCCTTGAAGCGCAACAGAAGCTTTTTGATCTCAGCTCATGATCTCACTCTGTGTCTCACAGAAATTAATTCACTGTAAATACAATCAGCAAGGTGGGATTTGACACATCACATATAATAAAGTCCAGATATAGAATGAAATGCATTTCAAAAACTCAACAACATCAAAACTCTCCTTCCCAAGTCATTCCTATTTTATAAAAGTGCTGCACAATCTCCTTTGACTTTAAGCCTGTTCTGCTGGTACAAAATTTGGCCTTAAATATGTAAAGCAACTGCAAGAACCAGAGCTTGACTCACAGCTTGTAGCTAATCCTTTATTCATGGAAATCTCCTGAGAATGGCAGGATTCAAGGAGTGGTATATTTCCTGTTGGTGCAGCTGTGGATGTTGTGTAGCTCTGCACTACTCATCAACACTTGACACCTCATGGGCGGCATTCATGGAAAAATGCCTGGGTCACTGATAAGCAAAGGGTGGGCTGTCATGAACTTTAACTTACGCTCATCCCTATCTATCAGATGAACCCTGTCATGAAAACTGGAACATGTCATCAATTGGTATATACTTAAGGTGGGAAGCCCTTTCCATAAATCCACTTTGAATATATGATTTGTTGTTTATATTGAAAGTGAGCAGGGGGTGGGAGAAGCTGACAATATGTTCTGGTATTGTTGAGTTGTAGGCTGCAAGAAATGTCAGAAAATGACACTGTGTGGACCTGAGCTGAGCTTTAAAGCAGGGATAAAGTGATGTGATGGACAGAAGATTGGTTTGGAATTAAAAAGACTGAGTCTTCACCAAGCACCATGGGACAACTGACAGGCAGTCTGTAGAGCTCTCCTCCCCAGCATCACAGGAAAAAGACCTGTGCTGAAGGCCCTGACTGACAAACACTGAAGTTAGACATTTTTCTCTTCTAGGTGGCCAGTGCCAACGTTTCTTGAGAAAAATTGGATATTGGGAAAAAAAACACTCAATTCAGTCCATTGATTCTGCATCTGGAAAAAATGCTGACATTGACTTCCACAGTTGTATAAATGTTTAGAATACACTAGCATCAGCGTTAACCACCGGACAACTACTCTGCCAATGAAAAAAAACAACATAAATGAACTTAAAGAATAAACTTTAAACTTATTAGCATATTACATGAAACCCTGTTTCAATTGTGATTTGTAACAATTTCAGAATGGCTGGTACTTGCTCTCTACACAAGCATATGCCTTGTCAATGGCGGAAACCAGACCAAGGTAACATGACCCACAATAAATTGTTTTCATGCCATGACTAATGATGTTACATAGAAAACAAAACCAAACAAGTGGTTTTCCAAATTCCAACACCATATATATAAACAAGCCAAAGCATATAAAATCTCTTTCTGATGGGGCCCAAACATGCTTCTGGTGGGTGTTTTAGTTTTTACCCTTCCATTGTTCTTTGTTGTTTACCTTTTTTGGAAAGGTAAAACTGAACAATTATCAAATGCTTTTATGCTGCTTGGTTTATGATGTTATATTTTTAAAGATATTTTTCTGAGGTAGGGCTGTTACAAGCTCAGTAAATAATTATAGCCTATTTATTGCCAAATGCAAATAAACTATCGATGTAGATATCCTACAATTCTTTGTATCTGAGTCAAAATGAGCAGGTTAAACACAGCAACACTGATCATGACAGAAGTTATTTTGGGGATATTTATGGTATATATCAATTCCTGTGGAAAAACTGTGATTCTGTCCAATTACTTACTTACTTATTATTACAATCGGACGTGAAAGTCTGATCGATAGGGACAATGACGAGATGGCCTTTTTTCCAAACTGCCCAAAGCTCAGGGTAGGTATAAAAAGATTGTGGGCTGGTCTAAGTGTTCATTCTTGCCACTTTAGTCTTCAGTCTTCAGTCTACAAGCAATGCCAATGAGAACAGTGTTTCCAGGTATCTTAGCACAGAAATGGATGAATTCAGTGTTATTTTTCAGGAAGGCTCTGACTTAGAAGTTTTCTATTAATCACAGTGTTGGCATTTCTACCCCCAGCTTCTTTCCATATGCTGATATGTCCTTTAGCAAGATACTTGCTCTTCTGGCCAAAATGGGCAGGAAAGGCAACTGGTAATGGTTTGTGGATAAAATTAAGATCATTGGCCAAAACAACTTATTCAAGGATTAGTATGAAGAACTTTTTGAACAAACAAGAAAACCACTTTCCAGGTGCAACTGGAAAACAACATCAGCAACATAAACAAAGGATGTGTCTATTCATCTTTTGAATGAAACAAATACTCTTTTCTCTTTTTAGGGTATCAACTCCTGACAGTGTTAAGGGTTATCAACATCAGTTGACTGTGCTATATGTGTCTAGAAGTTACTTAGCCAAGTCAAGTGGAATTATTTGTATTCACACACTGTGGAATCACTGTCTTTGATTTCATCTCTCTCTGCCTTTAAAACCCTTGACTGAGGTAAGGGACCCTCCCCACAAGATAGATAGATAGATAGATAGATAGATAGATAGATAGATAGATAGATAGATAGATAGATAGATAGATAGATAGATAGATAGATAGATAGATAGATAGATAGATAGATAGATAGATAGATAGAACATGGTCCAATAAAACCAGGTTTAAGCTGTGGTAGAAGAATATCATTAGGACATGAAGAAACATTCTTATTGGAAAGCACGGTGGGACCAACAATGGAGCTGATGGTGTCAAATAACATGTCCAGTTCTGGCATTCCTCATGACATAAATTAAGGAACTTCTCAGTTCCTTTAGATAAAGCTTATGCACCTCAAGTTTTGTTGATTTCCAAAGACATTTATCTTACAAATCATGATGGGTCCATTCATCCAAGGGTGAGACTTTTTCTTGTATGGTGCTGTCCTTTTTGATTGGTCTCACTATATCCAGAATATTTAAGCAGTGGTTAGAATAAGACTGAGTGAAAGCAGTGTCATCACTGAGCTGAGTGACCTTCTGAAAAGTTTAGTTTGTGATCAGTCCGCTAGTTGTGGTTTTCCTCCTACAGTCATGATAAACTTTGGTGCACAAGCAAACTGTTGTTAAAAATATAGACAAACAGCTCCTCAGAACAAGACAAAGTCTCTGGTGTGATCCTTCATCACTGCAGCAAGAGGAAAGGGAGTTAACCCCAGAGAAGAAAAACGTCTTTGGCTCTGGACAGTGAGTCTTCCCTGTTCCCAGATCACAGTCAGGAACCGGACAGGAATTGATTAACACTGGTGACCATAAAGGGACCACTCACTGAAATAGAATGAATGTGTGAAATAAATGAGGATAGTTACTGAGGAGGTGAGCTAACGTGGCAGCTGCTAAACATGCAACCACCACTGAGCATGCATTTGGAGAAGCAACTCGCCACTCCAATCTATTAATGATGCTATAGGCAGTAGATGGGGGTGGTTCAAGTGAGGGAGCCAGGGTGATGCTTGCCTCATCAGTTTGAGCTCTTCCACGCCAACCCTTCCACACCAACCTGCTTGTTGAAAGCCCATTGCCTAGAGGACAACTTAACTAAGGCACAACACAAAAATTTAGACCCCTTTTTGAAACGGGTCCGATTTACAACTGGCAATGCGGACCAAGCTCCGACTCCTGGCATACAGGGATCCAACAGCCCAGATAACAGGGGTCAGTACCCCATATCCACAGGACTGCCGCAGGACACGGCCGAATGTCTTCTCCAAGTCCACAAAACACATGAAGACTGGTTGGACAAAGTCCCATGCCCCCTCTAGAACTCTGCTGAGGGTATAGAGCTGGTCCACTGTTCCACGACCAGAACGAAAACCACACTGCTCATCCTGAATCTGAGATTCAACAACTGGGCGGACCCTCCTCTCCAGCACCGCTGAATAGACCTTGCCAGGGAGGCTGAGGAGGATCCGCCAGTGCAGTCTGGAAGTGCAGAGTATGGCCCATTTGGACTCGACGTCCCAAACCTCCCTCAGGATGTGGTTGTATCTCTACCGGAGGTGAGTGTTGAAGCTCCTTCTGACAGGGGACTCTGCCAGACATTCCCAGCAGACCCTCACTTTACGTTTGGCTCTGCCAGGTCTGACCAGCATCCTTCCCCACCATTGGATCCAGCTCACCACCAGGTGGTGATCAGTTGACAGCTCCGCCCCTCTCTCAACCGAGTGTCCACGACGTGCAGCCGCAAGTCCGACGATACAACCACAAAGACGATCAAAGAACTGTAGCCTAAGGTGCCTTGGTTCCAAATGCACATATGGACACTTTTATGCCTGAACTTGATGTCCGTTATGGACAATCCGTAGCGAGCACAGAAGTCCAATAACAAAACACCGCTCCGGTTCAGATCAGGGGAGCCGTTCCTCCGGATCACACCCTTCCAAGTCACACTGTCGTTGCCCACGTGAGCAATCAATATGCCCACTCCTGCTCGGTTTCTCTCGCTGGGGGCAACTCCAGAGTAGAAAAGAGTCCAGCCCCTCTCAAGAGGCCTGGTTCCAGACACCACGCTGTGCGTCGAGGTGAGTTCAACTATATAGAGTCGAGATTGCTCAGTCAAGGGTCAGACCACCAAGGTCCCCCACTCTGGCCACCGCCCGGCTCACTCTGCACCTGACTCCCTTGGCCCTTCCTGTGGATGGTGAGCCAAGAGGAAGGGGGACCTATGTCGCCCTTTCGGGCTATGCCTGGCCGAGCCCCAAGGGTGTAATCAAGCCCCAACCCCAGGTGGGGGGGCGCCCGGTGACCCACGTACGGGCAGGGAAAACTCGGTCGTAAGTTATTTTTCATCATGAGAGTCTTCTGAGCCACGCTTTTTTTGGCCCCTCAACTGGGACCTGTTTGCCTTGGATGACCCTTCTGGGGGCATGAAGCCCCTGACAACATAGCTCCCAGGATCATTATGACACACAAACCCCTCAACCACGATAAGGTGGCAGTTCAAAGAGGGGATGTTGATATCCCGAATAATGAAAACGTTTTTTCAGTTACACAATAGAGGATTAAAAAATCAGTAGAATAAGGGATAAATTCACCTGTAGGTCCAGAAGAGGGAAAAATTAACAAAAATAATATAAATATTTTGAGCCAGCAGGAAGTCTTCAGTTAAGGCACACAAACGGGGACAGGAAAGTTTGTTTTTAACTCTCCCAGCATCTTACGATGCTTCATCGTTGATAATTTGATATCAACAAATTGGGCTAATCAAATGGTCAAGCAGCAGAGGCAAGAAAGTTGACATAACAGGGCTTTAGCCATGCATAAAACACGGAAAAAAAACAAACAAAAGAAGGCAAAAGGAGGTCAACAGAAAACTAACGAAGTAACTAACTAACAACCAACAAAAGCCGACATCATCTGGTGCTCGGTGGACACAAATCAATTGAAGATCTAATACTAGAACGGACCTTAATTTTGTGTCACAGTTTCAGCATTCTGCTGTTGACTGTTCAAAATAACGCTTAGTGCAACTCTTTACATGGTGAATAACCACATGGTTTATGTCCCATCAATGTTATCAATGCATAAATGACAGAAATCTGAAAATGGGATATTTATTGACTTTATTGTCCGAACAGAACCATAAATTCATGTCTGATCTAAATGCAAAGAATGTTGTCTGGCTGGTAGCTTGTTTGAAGTGGATGGATGTATTTTTTCAGTTTCTCGAAACTGGAGACATATTTCCTTTTTGTCCGAAAAAAATTAAAGAAGTAATGAAGCATCTTTTAAAAGATTCAGACACTGTCTGTAGTCAGCCAAATATAACTCTTTTGACAAGAGCATTGAATTGAATCATGAGTCCACAAACTCAGAAAAGTTATTATTACATGTTTAAGTTTAAGTGATGTAAACTTCAAAAAGGACATGAAAGAGTGCCCAAAAATACAAGAGAAAAAAAGAGAAATTATTTTGCTCACATTCAGAAGGAAGTGGCCCCTGTTTCCTGTGGAGGGAGAAAATACTTATTGAACTGCTGCATGGTTATATGTGTTGTGGTTAGGGTTATGTAAATACTAACAGAATTTATTTGTCAGAAGTCGTAGGATCCCACCATGCTGTAGTTTAGAAGAAAGGACAGATTGTGTGTATATGATGAGACTTGCTCTTTTTGAGTATCACATTAGAAATGATTTGTTTAAACAAAACAGTCACTAAGACAATTGGCTAATTTCTAAAGGTGAGATCTGTAACACAAATGTTGGAGGGAAAACATTAATGGGCAATTATTATAAAATATAAAATGAAACTAAGAAAAAAGTAAAAAATTAAAAAAAGGATATGAGTTTAATGTAAATGAAAAAAACATGTTACCATCCTCCTCACACTGTTTTGTTACTTATTTATCTATTTTTTTAAAATAGTTTTTATTTTATTTGTAAGCTAGTTTCCAAGAATAACTTAGAGATTCACTGCAAAGCAAAATTTTCCATGGACTTTTTTTTTCTCAGATGTACTTGTTATATATTTTGCAGTAAATCTAATTTGAGAGCTTTTTTGAAAAGATCTGTCACATTTTCAACCTTTACATTCTAAAACAAATAAAAAAAGAGGAACCAAGCAGAAAAGACAAAAAGGTTTTCGTAAAGTAATTAAAACAAAGGCTAACTATTGTTTTTTTTGTTTGTTTTTGTTTTTTGTCCTGCTATATAGAAAATATAACAACATAGGTAGGCTTCAGCCATGTTATGGTTTTGGGTAAAATATAATGAACACATTATTCCCAAAATTATCATTTTCCCCCTGGGATTAGTAATATCTGTCTGTATGTCTATATATCTGATTGCTCCTCCATCCATCCATCATTCCATCCATATTCAATAAACCATCTATCTAGCTATATGGTAGAATCCCTCTGAGCAAAACTTGCATTATTTTTTAATTTTTTTTGATTTTTTTTAATTTTTTTTGGTGGTTATTGTTCATAAATGAAAATGTACACGTGAAAGACAGCAGCACCCAACCGACATAGACTAGGTAATATGCTTTGTTAAAAGAAAAAAGAAACAACGATAGGTGTTTAATTCTTGACAGGTTCTTGGTTGGGAAGAATAATACAAATGGCAGCCTTTTTGTGTGAACCTATTGTCCTCTGTGGCACACATGTGGCGCTAAACATCTAAATATAAAACATAGAGGAAAGGGCAGGATTATTGTATATCTGTGATCCATAGTGACTTGCCACAAACAATTCAAAGATTGTATTAAATTTCCCCTTTGCCACTGTTTGAAATGCAATTATTAAAGCTTGAATTTGGATGTAGATATAGATGCATGCTGGAATTCCACTATAATACATAGAACAGTTAAGCCATCATTTGTAGTTTGTACAAAATGCCTATGGCCTTTTTGTCAATGGTATGACTGTCCCATTATTTTCTTGTCTGATGAATGTGAATCATATTTGATGCACCATGTAACACAAGAGATATGTTTATGCAGATAAAACAATTGGAAGTGTGTCAACATTGCATTACAATGCTGCACTGTAAGGGGGGAGCAAAACCTGGACAAATATTCGCAGTGGCAGTTTAATGCATGTGCATTTTAAGAAACTGCTGATGTATTACTGTCTGACAATTCAAAATGAGTTGTGACCTCGTAGGCACAATTTGCCATTGCTGCTCAGCTGTTCGTGAAAAGACTAAGTTTAATATTTGAGGGGCTGACGTGAATGAAGTGGGTCTGATGACTGTTACATTTTGGATAGTCAACAAACTAAAGGGATCTTTGGAGACCAAGGTATTCATCAGCTGAGACATATTTCCATTCAAATATTGCAACTTTTCAGTAAAATGAAAATGTAATTCACAACCAATCCATATATGCAGCAAACAAAATTAAACATGAGTGTGTGAGTACTTTGCTTTGCCTATTTCCACCTTTTTTACATTTTACCCATGCTCAAAATATATTGCAACCATGGCTGCTTTATGCCTGAGCTTGTTCAAATACACTTTGGATCAATTTATTTTTTTAAGTCACTCCCATTTTCATTACTGCATTTTTCCAATGACCAGTGAGCAGCAGCAGTTCAGAAGATTTTTTCACCACCCAAAAACATCAGACTTTTCAGTGTGTTTTTTTACTTTTTTTTTTTTTGCCGTCACGCAAAAGGCCTGTCTTTACACCATACTGAACAATGAATAGTAAACATCATCTTACACTAAGAGGTAAAATGTGGCTCTAAATAGAGTGGACTCGACTGATGAGATGAAGGTGAGAGGAAACATTGAGGAAGACACAGCTTTACAATGGATGTCACACAAAGTTACAAGCATGATTACCATGTAGGTGGATAATTGTTCTTCTAATTATAAATGTCATGAAACCACAGTTGAAGAGACAGTGTGTTCTTTGCTCCTTGGAGAAAATAAAGTAATTTAGTGTTGTACTCAAGTGATTAATGACATGGTGTTTGCAAGTTGGCAACCATTAATTATTATTGGCAAAGAAGGATTTCCACATATTGTCTGTAAGCAGTAATATGATTTGATGAAATTATCTCAGCATTCCCTGTTCACTGCTATGTCGCTAAAGAAAAATGGGCTAATTTACATAAGTTTCCCCTCTCGTTATGTAGGCAATTCATGTTGATAAGGACATTATATTGAAGGAAGAAGATGCCCCAGAGGTGTGACTCCAATTAGTGTGGGTATCGTCTGTGTCCCTGAATAGTGCTCAACCTTTGGTGTCTGCAGAGTTTCAAAATCTGTTGTCTGTCCTTTCATCTTGGGAGTTTTTTTTACTACCTAATTTTCGCTGCAAGTGTCTTTCTGTCAGCACTTCATCAGCAGCTGGCAGGTGCCTTGATATTACAAGTACTTGAGTAAATCGATCAAGGTGAGCACTGCAGCCATGTTTTTACATGTTCTGCTAACTAACTGCTTTAATCTGAGTTCTTCATGTTTATTTCTACCATTTATTGGCTTCCCAGAGAATGGACTGCTGTCCTTTCATATGGCGGTTCTGTTTGTGGAAAGCATGATATTTCTACTCTATAATAGCAAAGGCTCTTTAATTGTGAAAAGTGAGTGCCTTTGTGTTTCCTTGTATATTACAAGTCTGTGTAGATGTTTAGTCAATTAACCCTATTAAAAGATAAATAGAAATAAATAAGGAATAAATGAAGAATTTCAATCAGTAATAGACATTTCACATTCAAAAGAACTTTCCACAAAGATGGGGTTGTATAAATTCTGACAGCCTTTCATTAAACTCATTCCATACATGGTACTCTCTATCTTTACAGTGTGATAAAACTCATAGCAACTGATCCACTGGTTTCACTTTGGTTCTTATTTCACTTATAATCATCAACCAATGGCTCACCTGCATTGGCAAAGCAACCTCCATTTCAATTACTACCTGTCAATAAACACCAAATAAGAGGATGATGAAGAAGAGAGACATTTATCTAGGAGCAGAAATCTCCTTTCCTTGGCCTATTCAATGAGTTATACACTTGAGTTTTATCATCTTAAGGGGACACTCTTTAACTGTGCAACTAAAACCCACTGCCATTGTTCTCTGGAAGATGCATCTCTGCGACAGAAGAGTGATTGTCACACTGCCATGATATTATTCAGATGATTTTGTTCATAAGCACTCCCATTCAAATGTAGCCCCCCAGAATATTTGGTGGGAAAATGAACTTAGAGTGCAGTCAGAGGGCTACCATGTTGCTCATTTGGAATTTAATCATGTACTCCCATTAATCAATGACTTATATCTTAGAACCATAGACTATTTTTAAAATTATTCCTGTCTGTAAAAGTGGATCTCTTTCACCCTGGCCTGGGATCACAAGGGACACAACTGTCTTGTAACAAGAAATATTTCATCTATCCTGAGAATTCAGAGATGAATCGCAGCAACACTATACCAAAGGAAAACCCAGAAAAAACGTGATATGGTTCAAGGACAAAGACAAAATAGACTACCAATGAGAGCAATAAAATAAACTGGGCAAAGACAGATGAATACCCTACACAGTTAAGAATTGGCAGAGTGGAAAATCAAGAAGCTGGGTGAATACAACTAACAGAATCACTAACACTGCGAAAACACATTTGGAGGTATACAATCAAAGCAGGGCAGGAAAACTGAGAAAACAGATTGTTTTTTTCTTCCAATTCTATCGTAAATTCATGTGAAACAAACTCCAAAGTAAAAGAAAGGCTGTGTCTGTGCATGTGTGTATATAGCTGCCATTGTATGGATCAACTATGGTGTCAATACCATCTTTTCAAGTCAGTGAAAAGGGTCATCAGTTCCACTACAAAGGTAGGTTTCAGTGAGTGCATGCACCTAGAGATGGCGAGTTGTGCGTTGTATGCTCTTTCAGTATTGTTTAAGGATATATTTAACTTAAGATTTTAACTTGTCAATACCATAGTTGTGAAAGGAAGAGTGTGTGGCTGTGCGTCTCTGTATGTGAACTGGTAAACAGTCCAGGCTTTACCAGACTATTGCTAACCGTCAGCTGAGGTTTGCTCTAACCACACATAGACCATGTTACCAGTATTGATAAGTAGCAAACACAATAAATAAATAAATGGATATTACTGGCATTAGAGCTTTTGTTCCTTAACAACTTATTTTTAACTCTTACTATTTTGAATTTATTGTTTGTGATTAATCCTTTTTTTTTATTGTGGAATGTATGGTGACTTATGTGCATATGTGTTTGCACTGTCATATGTGTGTATTTATCTTTCCTGTTTTTCTTTTTTTTGTTTGTTTTCCTTTCTCTAATGTTGCTGCTGCAACACCTGAATTTCCCCCATTGGGATCAATAAAGTATTATCTTATCTTAATATTCTATATGTTCAGCATGCTTATTCCATGAGGGTGAATAAATTTGGTTCAATATGACTGAAAATATGAGAAAAGGAAAGGTGTTTTCTTTTAATTGTTTTTTTTTCTTCTCCAACGACGTTATAACCATGGCCTTCTAATTAACTTGTGGGGCAGCTTAGCGCAGGAGGAATCAAGCCATTCCTAGTTCGATTCCCTGGTGTGGGTGTTGAGAATGGTGTTGTTGAGCAACACACTGAACTCCTGACTGCTCCCCTGGCGCTGCTATATGGCAGCCAAGTGTTCATGGTTCATCCATGAAGGGTTAAATGCAGAGAAGGCCTTTCCCCACGAGGGATTAATAAAGTATACATTAAAATGATTTTTAAACGTCACATAAAGATGATTTCTTTTGACAGATATATTTTAATGTTTTGTACTTTATTTTCTATTTCATTTGGCATTCTGCTCTTCATACACACTATGTACATTTGTCATTTCGATCTCTGTTTGTATGTCCAGTAGATACCATACACAGCTCTATTTCAGGAAAAGAGGAGGCTCTGTGATGAGAGATGCACAGAGTGACTGCCTACTTAAAAAAAGGTTTAAAAAAACAACCCTGTAAATGCTCATAACATCACATTACAGCTCACTGATTAAAACACAACATGCAGTATCCCCACCAGAAATAAGTTTGCCTCCTTTGGAATATTTTCATGTGCATGTATATAAATCTACAGGTACAAAGGATTTTTAGTTATGTTTACAGTGTACAAGCTTGCTGAGTTTCTTTGCGAATGATTGAAGATGAAAACTTCACAGAGCCTCCATGACTCTGATCGACAGATGTTCCACGGAAGCATTCGTCTCCCAAGAGCCACAGCTCAATGGTCAGGAGAGCCTGGTACCTCGACTTGATGATGATAAATGACACCATCGAGACCAGTCCACCTCGTAGATCAAAGATAAAGAAACAGGACATTCAAAAACATTGCATGAGTGAAAATCATGATTTGATCCAATTGTTCTGAATCAGTTTCATCATCACACTTGTGAGGATTCTCTTGAGATTGACTGCATGTCTAGACTCTGACTACACTAATTTCAGGGCTACAAATGCTGAAAACAATTGCTTGTATTTACCCTACAGGAGAGACCCTCAGACTATTATATTATGATGTATGCATTCACTTCTGTGGTTAAGATTGTGCTCAAAACCCCGTTCTTATTTGGTACTGTTTTTTTTGGTTTGTTTTGTTCTTTTTTTCTTTAAATAAATATACATATTTCCTGAGATATTTGTAAAACTTACACAACTGATATCAACTTACTGGTTTACACTTGAAAGCAGCCCAGATTTGACTGTGTTCCTCCAGGCTACAAGAGAGCAACCATCTGCGAGAGTAGTAAATGCTACTGAGGCATCACTGAGCCAATACAAGTTAGGTCCATTTTATTCAAAGAAGGCTTCTCAGAAAATCCAATAATATACATTGTGGATCTGTGAAAATGCTTCAAAGACAACAATGCAGTGTACTTTGTCTGTAGGCTACTTTTCTGGATGTCTGCACAAACATTGTAGTCACTCATAGTTCTGCTGCCACTTCGTCTGCAATGTATGAATAACAGAATACTACTCCCTTGTAAAACAGAGTACCCTACCTTCAAAGCCCAGTATAGCATATATTTTATGTTTTCATACCAAAAATGTAACTTAGTGTAATGAAGTGTACTTTTTATGACCCCTAATTGAAGAAGATTGTCTCATTTGGTATTTCTGTCCCCCAAAGCTTAATCTACCACAGTAAAAGTAGAATAGTAGGTGATTCTCTCTCTTTTTCTTAAAAGGATGTCTGTCTTGTCTTCAAAGGGTCATAGAGGAAAAGTGTCTCCAAAAAATCTTGTCAGAAGATATTAATGTTCAATTGGTGATCATTTATAATGCAATTAATACATTCGGTTACAACAATAGAGTATATAATATTGAAGACAGGGTGGTAACAGGAGTTATTAATCAAACTAAAATTGACGATTAGGCATTTTAATTTTTCTTTTTTGCCTGGTTGGTTGATTGAATTTAAAACAAGATTTTCAAGTATGTCAAATTGATTGACATCTTCAATTTACTATCCTCAACAGTTTTTTTTTGTTTTTTTTCAATTTTCTTTCTTGTTTATTGTGAAAACAGGATTCAATAAACTGCATCATTTTTCCTGGTAAAAATGGGTTATCATAATAGTGTACTAGTTCTAATAAGTAGATACAGCATCTAAATGAGGTTTACACATGAACTGACATTTTACTTGCTTTATACATCGTATCACTGGGCCAGATTCCGTGCTCATTTCAAGCTAAGTTTTTTCAACTATGCAGATGATCTTCTGCTATATATGCCATTTAACACAGATAGATTGAATACAAATAACCTTAGTGTGTGTCAGGCTCCTGTCAACAGCTGGTTATCAGCAAATTTCTTTTTTCTGAACCCAGGTAAGACGGAAATGATTGTCAGTGGACTGACAAGTCTGTCACCTTTACGACAAATTCACTCTGTCCTTGCATGAGGGCATTATTCATTGCAATGACAGAGTTATAGAAGGACACTTTCTTTTGACCTTCATATTACGGAGGTCACCAGATTCCATCTTGGAAATATTGCTCAGATCAGACCTGTCTTGTCACTAATGGCTGCAGAGAACTTAATCCATGCATTTGTGACATTGCGAATCGATTATTGCGGTGTCCTTTTATGCAGGTTGCCTTAGAAGAATGTCCAGGGCCACCAAACTGTTCAGAATGCAGCACCTTGCATCCTGTCAGGAGCATATGAATTTCAACATATCACTCTGGTGCTGATCCCTTTCCACTGGCTTCGGGTTTTCGTGAAAGCATACTTGAAAGTCAGTGGTATTGCATCATCTTATCTATTGGTCTAGGTGAATTCCTATGTGCCTGGATGTCATTACATTTCCCTCTCTATCCTTAATCACCTAGACCTGCTGCACATCCTTTCCATCTCTATCTCTCTGTTTTGCCAACCTGCATAAATCATTCACTCCCTCTTTATTGTCCAACCGAACATCAAAGTAATCACACCTCTTTTATTTGGCCTTTGCTACCTCTTCCCTGTACTCCTTTCTGTTCTCTTCAATCCCATCAGTGTCCTAATTCTTCTTAAGCTAACCGTTTTCTGTGTGTATGATTTGAATTGTGTGTTGTTGCTGAAAAAGGATATTATATGTATGATGCATGTGTGTGATAACCTATTTCAGTCCAAGGACATCGTAAGTGTGATTCATTTTTCTCAGACTACAGACATGCTGTCAGACTCTTTCCTCCACCTGAGCATCTGCTTGGATGAAGAAAGCACTGTATTTACATACATCACAACATGAGTGAAATTCAGCCACTGCATTTAACCCCTCATCAACTATGAGCAGTTGGTGGCTGCAGGAGCAGCGCCAAGGGAGCAGTTAAGAGTATACTTCAGTGCACTTCAGTGTCTTGCTCAGCAACAATTCGACAGGAATTATGGGAATGAAACCAGGACGGTTCCTAGACAATCCCTCTAATTCCCTGAGCCTTGATGCCCTGTTCTGCTTACCCCTCACAATTTAAATCTTGTTTTCTGACACCTGAAAAACAATTTTGATTTTGGAAATCTGATTCCAGAAGATGAGGAAGTCTTGCCGAAAAGGGGGAGTCAAACATTGTTGACGTTGATGCCACTTCATGTAGCTGTGGAGGCCGATTTTTTGAGCAGCACACTCGTCCACAGGTGGAACAGGCCTATCCTGATGTTGATTCTGCTTGCTGGTGTCGTGCATGTATTGTGGTCCTCCTATGAATGAGGATGTTGTTTATTTGTTAAGTTGCTTTGTTGCAGGTAGGCCAGGTTGGTCTGTGAGATGCTAGCGCCTCGAGGTTGCCAGGGTTGATGTTACAGTGCCTCAGGAATTCTTTTGTAAAGTCCTTGTAGCACCTTTTCTGGCCACCAGCAGCCCGCTTAGAGTTGTGAAGTTGTCCATAGAGGACTAGGCGTGGGAGACAATAGCCAGGCATGTGAATAGCGTGGCCACCCCAGCGTAGATACCTGTTGGCCAGAGCTGCTGCCATATTCATGGTACTAGTTGCAATCAGAATATCAGTGTGGGGGATCCGGTCTTCCCATTACAGGTTGAGAAGTTTTTGGAGACATCTTATGGGTAAGATACCGAAAATGTTTATATGGCGCTTGTATGGGGTCCACGTTTCAGCCCAATAGAATAAGGTGGAGACGCAGACTGCATTTTAAACTGCCACTTTGATGCTGATTTTCAGGTCAAAACCCCTTTTCCGGAGGTGCCCAAAAGCTGATGAGGCTTTGTTGATCTGGTAGTGTATTTCACTGTCAAGAGAACAGTCTGTGGAGAATGTGGAGAGGTGAACTAGTGGACAAGATTGAGTGGACTCCCATTGATATAGAAGCTAGCGGGTGAAGGGGATTTGCCGCAGAGTTGAGCCATGACCTAAGTTTCTTGGTGCTGATTTGGAGACCGAAAGATTGGTATAGCCCTGAGATGGTGTCCAGAGCGGGCTGCATTGCGTCTGGGCTGTGGGCCAGGACACCACAGTCATCTGTATACTGTAGCTCGTGGATCTGGCAGGTTGATGTCTGTGTGTGAGCCTGGAGTCGTTGGATGTAAAAGAGGCTACCATCGAGGCGGTATTCCAGGTCTACACCATCTTTGTGCTGCAGAGCATGGTTGGAACGGTCGAATTATTGCTGAGAGGAGGAGGTTGAAGAGCACTGGTGCCAGGACACAGCCTTGCGTCACCCTAACACTGACTCTGAAAGAGTCTGACTGGAGTCCTCCCTATGTTTGCAGAGTTGTTTCCAGAGCATGTCACGGTTTATGGTGTCAAAGGCTTTGCTGAGGTCAATAAAGGCAATGTAGAGGTCTCTGTGTTGCTATCTGCTTTTTTCAAGTAGCTGCTAGAGCAAAGATCATATCAGTTGTGGATCTGGACTTCCAGAAGCCACACTACGTTTCAGGGAGAGTACATTCTAAAATGTACTCCACCAGGCCGGAGAGCATAATCTTTGTAAGTACTTTGCCTGCTGTGGAGAGGGGTGACAATCCCCTTCTGTTGCCACAGTCTGCTCTGTCCCCTTTCTACTTGTAGAGGACAAAGATGTTGGCATCTCTACAGCCCTGGGCTATCTTCTGAGATTTCCAGATTTGGGTGATCAGCAGGAAAAGCATTTATTGGCAAGAGGAATGCGCCATGTCATGTGCCGCTCGCTGATGCCTATAGTGGACTCTGGGATATGCTGCAGCAGTTTGGTCTTCACAGCAAAATACACACCATGGATGCAACGTACGTCTTACAGAACCCCTTTCCAAAAGAAGATGTAGCCTGCACCCGCCTCTATCGGGGAATCCTCACCGGGCATCCTGGTCTCACTGAGTGCTGCAATGTCAATGTTATATCGTGCAAGCTCAAGGGCTACAAGAGCTGTCGTCTGGTGGGGCTTGTTGGTTTGCTCAGGCATGTCCAGAAGGGTGCGAACATTCCGGCTGGTGATTTGCAAGTATATATTCTTTTTTGTTTTTCGGCCGCAGTCAGGGATGCTCCGATGGCTGCTGCTAGCCATCCAGTGTTTGGGGGAGCAGACAATTTTTGGACTACCTTTTCTATGTCCTTCCCTGTCAGGGGTGAGCAGTGTGAACCTGCTCAGACGCAGTGAAAGCTGCCGAGGTGATGCGCTGCACCATCCCGCAACACAACGACCATCACTCCACAGCTGCCAGTGTGCATGGTTTGGCTAGGCACTCCCAACACATCCTGGCCTGTGCCTGCCACCATTCCACATCGCCACAGGACTTTTGGGGGTATAGGAGAGGAGCGTGGATGGATGGAGCAAGGGGCTTGCGCAAGGGAAGAGTTTAGGTTGAGGGTGTACTTCCCTAGCCATCATACCTTCCCGGGTGTACTAACAAGACAGTGGGGCAGTGGTTGGCACAGGCACCTCTGGGGACCACTGTAGCTCCAAGATCTATCACAAATTCAGCCTGGGTCCTTGTGGCCCCAGTTTCCATGGGCTGCCACAAGGAGGCATAGTGAGAGTCTTGGTGAGGGGAAGGATATGTACTGACCATGAAAGACTTACTAACTGCTTCCTGGACCCTATCAGGGGCAGTCAGTGGCAGAGCCTTAAGGAGGGGATTGCAGGCATCCCCTTCATGCTGATCACTCAGCCAGCCCACCACACTGCAGCACACGTCAGATGCTCTCAGCAGTGGAGGAATCAGACAGAAAAACAAGATACATACAGCAATGGCAGATAGTGAAACAGTCATCTTGGTAGTCATTTCATTGTGTTTAACAAGAGGATCGGGTTGCAGCAACATGGTGAACATTGTAAGGGTCAATTTTCTGATTGATTTTAACAACAAACTATCTAAACCACACCCATGAATACTTAAAGGGATTAGGGGCAACCTATTTGACACAGATGCCTGGAGCATTTTTTTGGACTTTCAAATGAAATCTGAATTTTTTGCTTTGAACATACACTTCATATTTACAAATGGGTATCTAACATTTTCATACTTACATACAGTAACCCAAACTAACCCAAACTTGCAGGGTGATGTGGGCTCAGGTCTCTTCTTTTTTTGTAACTTTGTTCAGGCAGAATTCATGGGCTGTTTCTTCACCTACTATTACAATCTGAGCTGGTCTCATCATATATCAAGCTTTCACCACCTTTCAACGTGCTCTCCACTGGATCTCACATTCACTAACTCAAACACGCACTCACTCACTGATACCATGCAAGCCGCTTAGCAGACCATCGGAAGTTACTTAGGGTCAGTGTCTTGCCCAAGGACACCTCGCAAGCAAGAAGAGAGCCTGATTGAACTACCAACCTTCTGATTTGAGGAGCACATGTTGGACTAGCTACCCCAATGGCTACTATACAGCCATTTCAAGGTCTATGGACATTTGGGTTAAACAGACAGATTAATATATATATTCTTTTCCCATATTCAAGTTGACTTGTTGATGTCTTCAAAGTTGAGATGTGCACATTTTGAATAGAGTAAAACACTTACTGAGTCACCAAGTTAAGTAATGACCTTCTCCTTTGCCATATTTGTAAGATACGCCTTAGAGAAAGTCTGAACCCTTTTAACAGGAATGAACTGTGATACAGGGACTGAAACTTGCTCCGAGATTCAAAATAGCATATTCATCAATGGATGAGGTGGGACTCACTAGGCCATTTTCACAGCGCCCTTTAAGCACAAAGGGTTCCTCTCATTTCCTACCACAAGACTCCGATTAGACCGTTGCATGCCTCTGGTGAAGCTTTAAGTCCCCAAAGCAAGATAATAATGATAATAATGATTAAATTAGCATCTTAGTTAGAATAACTTCTCCACATTGGTTGGTTCCTTGTTATTGCTGCAATTCAGCTCAAGCCAAAACCTTTGAACTCACAGTGAACCAAAGGTCACACAGCAAATGAAATGACCAGTCTTGCAATTATATTTGCCTAATATATCCCTAAACAATGAACACCCATTTTGGCTCACTATTGAAGCCTCGAATAGGTTTTGCTTTTGCATGACATAATTTTACTTCCATATCTATTTCCTCGTGTCTGCTCTCTGTGTCACCATGTGGCGAAATCAACATGAGCACGTTGCATTACTATAAATGTGATAAAGCTTTCCAACAAGTGTTAACTGGTATAGAATCAGAGGTGGATGACACCAGCCCCATATGTCTGAAAGTGATGCTGAAATATAGACAATTTTCAAATATACCCAATGGTAATTTGGTGATGTTGGCAATAATCTCAAATGCTGCTCATAACATGTCAGGGGATATAACACCAAATGTCCAAATATCCTGGCATGATGAGAAATGCAGACAAAGAAAGAGGCAGAAGTCCACATATTAAAATGTTCCCATTTGGTCACCTCCCCGGTTTAGGTCCTGTGGTTTGACCCTTTTGAAACAAGTCGGTCACTTAATTTCAGTTACTGTCTTTAAAGAAGCTTTGTTTGAATATCCTTTTAAGATGGCTCCTGCTGGTGATGAAAAGGGGTCTACAGCCTAATGAAGCAATGGGCATGAAAAACAGGAGTAAGAATTTGAGTCAACATTCCCCAAAGATATTGAAGACATTGGATGATTAGATGATTTTTTCTTTCAATTTGCTGTGGTGAAAAGTATTCTTGTGTGACTTTCTGCAAATTTGTTGTGGTGTGGAATATGTCAGGTCTAAAGCACCTCAGACATCATTGCATACCTGCACAGAGAGAAGACAAGGGACAACAGTACTCTTTTACTTGCAAGGAGAACGGAAGGAGACGTGCCCAGTAACACTCTCCCACTGCTCTGGCGCACACCTCTCCGTACCTTTCTTTTATTTCCTTAGGGTGGTCCCTAGTTACAGGGCGTTTTGCAGCTCTAAGGGGTGGGGAAATTTGCAACAACGTTTTGAGATACATAACACTATAATGAGACAGTGTTGTGCCGCCGTGGTTATCTCCAGGAACTGACCGACACCATCCTCCCTCCAGCTGCCAGGGCGCGGCGGCCTTGTCCTTGAGCTTTGAGCAGCTCCGGCCTTTCTGTGAAACATCTTAAGCGTTCTGTGCAAAATCTATTTCATACTGAGCAAACATGGGATAAATGTATTTACAATTATTCTGACAGAATACCTCCAAGTGGACAAGAAAGTGATCCCCCGATTTAAGCCATAAAACCAAATTAATATTTTCAATTTTCATAAAAATTCAGGTTATGTTGAGATATATGTTTTGTATGCTTTACATTTGCCAGGAGCATTTAATTGCTTAATATATGTGTTTGAATAATTTTGGATTTTCTCCTCTTCCACTGCTTTCTCATTCTGGCCTGCGCCTGCTTCCTGCTTGAGAGTCAAGGAAGCACTTTTATTTCTTTGACCTGAATCATACCATTTTTTTTCCTGGATTAAAACTCATTAAGCCTCAATTCTTGGCATGGCTGAGGCAGATGAAGTTGAGGCAGCTGCCAAATGTCTCTCCTTCTCATTAATGCTGCCTCCTGGTTGAAAGCCACAGTACCCACACAGGTTGCAGTCATCAACTTGTACTCTAGGTTCATCAAATTCATGTTGTCTTCATTTCATGCAACAAATGACTTGTGGAACTTTCATATTGGTAGCTTGGCATTTTGTAGTGAGGTTGTTATCCACAATAATTGTTCAGATTAGTCACCATAAATATGATGTTGTTGTGGTTGGAACAAGAGAAAGTAAGTTTCTTTGGTATCGGCGCTGGCAAATATTTTCCCAGTAAAACTGAATGTTTGCAAGGTTACGAGCTACATTGGTTTGAAAAAAAATGGGTGAGGCTCATGATTTACTGTGATGTGTGGCTGAAGAGAGAAACAGTTAGCAAGGACAAGCACCCAAAACAAAAGTTTCAAATACATGATGGGCTGAAATACAGGTCGTTTAGTACCTCTATAGTTTTGTGAATGATTTTTTTTTTTGACATGTCAAGGTCACATTTAACTGGATAATTTTTTGTTGATATCCCTGAGAGCAGGAAGACTGATGGGTTGATGGGTTGATGTATTGTTGATTATTGAATTGTAACTGCCTAGTTCAATCATGTAGCATAGGAACCGTATAAGGCACGTTTTTTTCAGAGGACCAACATAATTGGTGTCATGTGTTTTCTATGTGACAAGGAAGAGAATGTAGTTCTCAGCAGTTCATTAAAGGAACTTCCGAGAATAGGTTGGAGAAGATGAAAGATCGAATCTATGGATGTGGTAAGGAAAGGTTAGGTTTCAATGAGAAAAGAAAGAAACTAGGAGGTGAGGTTGTCAGATCCAGGCGTCAACAAGAGATAGACGTATCCAGGAGAGTAGCAGTGGAGGAAAGCCACAGAGGATGAGAAAGAAAGCACTTTTTCTTTTTTGTGAAGATGTGAAGGAACAATTGGTAGTGCTAAGAGGAGCACAGAGAATATTAGGAAGAATATATAGAGAATATTAGGAAGGATGGGAAAAGAAAAGAGCGAGCTAGAATAGCATTGTACAAGCATCCATTTAGATTTGTGAAGCTTTTTTTTGACCAGTGGTACTCTTGTGCTACAGAAGCTGAAGCTTGAGGATAATTTGGAGGAGGTGCACAAAGATAGGGAAAGGGTTAGAGGGATGGCACTCACCTCGGATATTCCACCTATTGGTGAAGTTGTCAGTGTGATGATAGCCCAGCAAGGTGGAAGGAGGTTCAGGAAATAATGAAGCGAGCGAGGGCCTCTTCAGCCCCGGAACCTAACGGAGCACCCTATTGGTAGTATAAGTCATGCCATCTTACATGGATGACATGTAAATGCCTTGGTAAATGTGGCCATGAGAGTGTATGAGGTTTCCCTTTCAAAGGTAGAAAAGCAAGACAGGATGATTAACTCATTTATTAGGAAATGGCTTGGAGTCCCACACTGCCAAAGCAGCACTGCCTTCAATGGGATAGGCATATTGGAGAGGGCAGTGTCTAGCCTGACAGAGGAGTTCAAGTGTGCTTAGGTTAGATTGGAAATTACTCTCATTCAGTCAAAGGATCTAGTGGTTAGGAGTGTAGCGCCCAGAGTTAGAACAGGGGGGAAGTCGAGCCCAAAAGAGGCAGTGTAGCAAGCACAAGCAGCCCTTAGATATCATAGGCCATGTGCAGTATGGGTGTGGAGGCTCAGGGTTGAGTGTAGGAAAACTGGTTTGGAACAAGGAATCAGTTATAGAAAAGAGGAAGATGGTAGTTGAAGAAGTGCATAGGCAAGAGGAGGCAGTAAGACATACTTGGGCAGTGTCATAGCAAAGCAAGGACAGTGTGTGAACTGGGAGTGTGCAGAGAGGAGAAAGTTGAAGTGGAGAAAGTTGTGGAGCATAGAAGCCATCAGAATTAGGTTTATCATTGGAGCTACTTATGATGCTACCATCTCCCCAGAATCTAAATCAGTGATTAGCCAAGGATGCTTGCTCCCCATTGTGTTCTAGTGTATGCACACTTAGGTATATGATGTCAGGGTGGCAGCAGTTTAGGAAAAAAGTCTAGAGGTATTTTTTTTAGTTACTAGTAAGGAGGCTAAGCAGATTAAATGTGTACATAAGGGGGTAAAAGGTTTGACCGTTAGGGCTCAGGTACAATTCATGGCAGCTAAGTGTAGTTGGGGTTGGGAGTTGATGGCGAACCTTCATGAACAGCTGGTTATCCAAGCATATATAGTTAGCATCCGACAATGGCCGGATATTTTGCTGAACTCCCCGGCAGAAAGAATAGTCTATTTTATCATACTTAGGTTGTTAGGTTTTATCATACTGAGGTTGTCAGGTTGTTAGCTTGCTTGATGTTTGTTGGAGAGTTTGTTAGCTTCTTTGTCATCTGAATTGAGCCTCTGGATGTATTTTACCTGGGATTTTGCACGAAGGACAGTTATATCTTGTCCTGTGTATAAATGAATTTAATATATAATTTCGGAATCCGTGCTCTGTTTATACATTCAGAAGAAATAAAAAGTGTATTTACACAACTTCTCCATGTTGCAGAGTGAAATTTTCTTAATGAAAGTGAAAGAGTGAAAAATAACATTCTGTGCTCCTTCAGATTGGAAGAATATGGTTTTATTGATGTGCTTGCCATGTTTTGTGGTGCAAATGGAGACAAAATTACAGCTGTAAAATGTAACAAGATTTCATTATATCCTTTCCTGTCATTTTAAGGAAACAGGTAGCCTACTCGACTTCTATCTTCTCCAGAATTATTTTATGAGAATGAAAAACCAGTTTCGGAAAAGTCTACATTTTTATTTCATAAGATGTTGAAGTACACTAAAATTGCTTAAAAGTATGACAATAGTCTAATAAGGACTAAAAGGATGTTGAGGCAACATTTCTGCTGGTGCTGCTGTCATTTGCAGGTTATCCTCAATTATTTAGTCTTTCCCTATCTAGAAAATTGTCACTTAGAGAGTTCAGATCCATGGAATATTCTACATGGTCTGCAAGAGTTAAATTGAAAAATCTCGCTGAACAAAAAGCGTCCAGATTCCGATATGTATATATTTTTGTTTTTGTTTGTTTTTGTTTTCGATAATCGTATAATCATGACTTCATTATTATAATTGATTCACACTTTCATTTAAGTACCTTTAATTCACAAAATAATCAATTTAATTTCACAATTGAATTATTCAGATATTCGCTGAATAATGTATTACTTCAAAATATCACACCTGTCTATAAATTTGTCAGTATGTCTGATTGAATCAACAGTTGAATGTTTCTAAATGTTGCGTCGTGTGTGAATCGGGACCAGTCCTCTGTGTGCCCTGACTCTGACATCGGCACAGATTGGCTCCTGCACAACTTTGACCCTGTATGCAGTGAAAACAGTATAGATGATTATTTGATACTTATATCATGAATTAAAGGATAGATATATTTTTCATTCTCATTGTCATTCATTCTGTCACCTATACCGTTTATTGGGCAAGAGGCTGGGTAAACCCTGGACTTTCAACCTTTTGACCACTGGGCCACGTTTAGAGACCAAACCCATTCACTAATTTTGACGGTTCCTTGCAGATAATGTGTCTCTGCCCCTGCTCCTCTGCTTCAATACCTCACCCCTGTTGACCCCACTAGTGAATTCCAAATAAAAAAACTTGAATGAGGGCATTCGCTCTGCATTTAAAAAAGAACCCCCCAGGAGGTCGCTGAACAGTCTAAAAACAAATGTCACCAGTCGTAACTGATGATCCAATAGCAAGAGAATAGTAATTCTCCAGGCTGTTGCTGACTCGGATTGACTCAAAAGTAAATTATTATTATTATTATTATTATTATTATTATTATTATTATTATTATTATTATTATTATTATTATTATTATTATTATTATTATTATTATTATTATTATTATTGTTGTTGTTGTTGTTGTTGTTGGTGGTGGTGGTGGTGGTGGTGTTGTTGGTGTCATTATTACTGGCATTAGTCATAGGAGAAGAAGTATTTGAAGAAGCAGGTGAAGTTTTAAAGGTAAAAGATATTAAGATTGTCTGTTTGTTTACT
>CAAKHD010013259.1:297349-335006 GCA_901007705.1 Fistularia tabacaria | reverse complement strand
TGGTGGTGGTGGTGGTGGTGGTGGTGGTGTTGGTGTTGGTGTTGGTGTTGGTGTTGGTGTTGTCATTAGAAGTAGTGGTATAATAACAAGGTTGTACTTCTGTGATCCCTACTTCAGATTTACACTCATACTTAGCTTTTATTGTTCATGTCCACACTGAAACTGACAGCTAGGAAATAGAATAAAAAGAAAAGCATGCAAGTACTCATTTATCTCAGTACTATGGTGTATAGTATACAGAAAATGCATTTTTTCACACTAATACTCATGAGTATCATTGTATTTCAATGAGCATTCTCCTTTCAGAATCACTACACAGGATCCCTTGACTTCTCCCTGTGCTGGACCTATTTCGTTTGATGCCACCACGCCCTCAGTCTTGACGTGTGCTGGACGAGCGCCAACACTCGGCAGATTAAGCAGAAGGCTTTTTTTTGCTGTGTGGCACAAAGGAGACAAAGACTTGGTCATGGGTTGTAGCAATTATCTTTTAACACCTCTAGAATTGCTGTGTCCTAATGTTGCTGACTTATGTGATTCTTTGGCTGGTTATTGCATGAAGTACTGGTTTGAGCCTTGCTTACCCTTTGCCTTTGAAGAGGCCTTGTAGGCAGTATCTGCATCTCTCAGGCCAATTTATGAGATGAGGTGGTGTGGAGTGTCTGTTTGGATGAAAGAACAGGATGGAGGGGTTTATAAATAAAATTGACAGCAAGCACCTTACTGAACCATGACTTGAATCTTTAAAATGTGGCAGCATTTTTGTAAGAGGCTTGGGAAATCTCAAGTGCAAAGAAGTAGACCATCTCTTCACAATGCATAAATATGAAATGGGCCTGTCCTGTTGAAGAGGCACTCTGTGGAATAATGTGATGCAGTGCTTTGCGTTAAGGGTGCGCTGAATGTTGGTGAATGCACTAACGTATGTATTTGTAGTCGAACTTTGGATGTGTGTGTTTTCTGGATTACATTGTATCACCTCAAACCATGCCTTAACTTTGGCAGATCAAAACCTTTACAGATGACACAATGGAATCTTTTCTTTTAAATAATTCTTTTTTTTCTTTTTTTGATCTTGGGGTTTAGATTCCAAACCAGTTTATCCAAAGAAAAGGGCTCAAGGAAGTGCAGCCTCACTTCGGTCAACTACAGCATTCGTGAAAATGACTTATATGTTTCATCAAAGCCAACATCTAAAAGAGGATTTAACAGCTTTGAAAATATTCAAACTTGAATGCTACTGTTTGTATTCCAATGTAGACAGATGAAAGCATCCTCCAACATTTATAATTACATAAATACATGAACAAACTCATACACTAACCCCTTGTGGCACGAGGGCAGTGTGGCACAAGGTGTTAGAGTGATTATCGTTGCAGCCAAATGTTCCTGGTTCAATCGAAGTGTTGTTTGGTTCCATGGCGCTGTTCAATAGCTGCCTTCTGCCAATGGTTCATCAATTGGTCAAATGCACTTGTCAAATTTCACTGTTATCGTGCTGTAAGTACAATTTAATGTGATACTAAAAAGGTCTTACAATACTCTACACATTGTAAATTGTCCTGCAGCCCACTCTATGCAGCAGAAAGTACATTGTAATGCATCAAGAAAGCTCAACATTTATGATTAATCCACTTATCTTTGAAAGGCAGTTTGCTTTTTTCTGTTTTGTTAGATTTTTTTTCTGAAATAAGAAATTGCATGACATTACACCAAAGCCTTTTCTAATTTATAAAAAGATTACCTCTGAAACCAGCAGACAGTTCAAATAATTTGGAAATTCTTCTTAACAAAATAATGTGATGAAGAAACCTTTGAGTGATTTCAGACTTTTAAAATGATATTGCTATATTAAGCTTGATCCAATGGCACCTCACAAAGATGGAAATGTACTGCAAAACACTGGAGGGCTTTTTTGGGGGTGAGGGGGCGTTAAAGTGTAATGAATTTTCATCTTCAGAGACATACAGTGTGTTCCACGTCTTCAGTTTTTTATTCTGATCATCATGACAATTGACCTTGTATGACACAAATCACAGTGATGTCAAAGTGTTTTGTAATACAGCGTTAGGGAGGGTCTCAAATTACATGTGTATATCAATACAGTATCAACTCCCTTTATCACCTTGTTATCCTGTATGAAATGTGTTTGGATTTTTCATGATTTGTGGGGTAAATTTGGGGTAAATTTCTTTTGGAAAAATGGAGGACAGGGGTTATAATTGCACAGATAAACGTCATGTTTAGAGAAGAGTCTGAAAAGATGCGGAAATAGCTTCTTTTTTTTTTTCTACTCATATTATGTCAAGGGTTAATCTTGTACTTCTAATTCGAACATGGGGTTTCTGCATATCTGACATTTGCAATGCAATTAATCCTCTCCACTGAGGTAGCTCCATCTGGGAGATGTACCTCAACTGAGACCACTTTGAATTAGACTGCAGGATAACATTGCAATATGGAGAGTTGTAATTTGGTTCAGTATTTAATCAGATTTTACTCTGTATTTCACAGTTATAAAATAAAAGACCACGCAGAAGAATCGCAGACAAAATGGAGAATTAAGACATATCTATCGATGTCTTTACCAATCAATTACAATTGCTGGAACCAACACTGCTGTTCGAAAATGACAGCCCGCACAATATTTTGTATTCATGATTTCTAAGATGTACATTTAATTTGTAAACCTTTCATACGTATGCAGTGACTCAAGATATAAACCTCAACGTCCACATGTTTTTCTTGAATCGCTTTGTGATTTTGCCAGGGGGTTAGAGAGGTGGCCCTTGGAAGCGAACATTCCTAGTTTGAATCTGGCTCCTCCCAGTCTGTTAAGTACTGTTGAGCGAGACTCTGAACCCCTAACTGCTCCCCTGTCGCTGTTCAGTAGCTGCCCTCTGCTCATGGTTCATCCATGATGGGATAAAATTGTCGGTCAAATTTCACTGATGTTGTGCTCTGTGTATAACTGAATGTGACAAAAAAGGTCTTTCTTTGACCAATTTTCACAAAACAAGCTACATGTGAGAGGTTGTTTTTTCACAGTTCATTCCCCTTGAAAGCTGGTTGATGTCACTGATGCATTTCTTGGCTCTGGCATTCAGAGCAAGGATGGGGTTTAAAAATATGGTCAGTACAGAAATATTAACATATAAGTGAACCCCAGGGAGATAGTCACGCTGCCCATTCCCCTCCTCCCTGAGTCTGACCGTGGTATTACTCATAAAGAGACCTACATCCTTGGACAGTGGAGGTCAAGGTAGTCCTTCCTTTAAATTTTTATCATATTTGTCTTTTCTACTGTTAAATGATTAGTCCATTGTGTCACAGTCCATTTATGCACTGCCAGCAGGAGAGATGTGCTCCAATAACTCCTCAGTCGGGAGTGGTTGATTCTTAAGCATTCAAACCTTCTTTTTTCCATCTTTTTTGTATCTACAAAGGCCACTTCTAATTCAGAAATAAGAGCTGAGTGCATCTACTTTGAGGTATTTCTGCTGAGGCAATTGAAAGCCTGAAAAAAGAACCGCAACTGCAAGTGATTTGTTTGATCAGTGTCATGAAAGTGTAGTCTTTCGTCTAACATGAAATTTCATCTGTGTCTTGCAAGTTTGAGAAAATACTTTTAAGGGGCCGAAAGAGGATAAAAGTCCCTCTGATGAAGAGCCAATAACTTGCACCACTGGTATGGCACCTCAGCGTAATATCACACCACTTGGAGAAAAAGACATAAGTGGATATTCATTGAATAGCTGTCAACTGCTCATATTTCTATTGAATATATAAGGGTAAAACAATATCAAGTTGGCCTCAAAAGGTTTAAGTCTAACTCAAACAGACAGTTATTAATCTAAGAGAGACTTTTGTTTTGTGACTTAAACGAATCAAAAAGAATTGAAATAATGAGAAGAGAATAAACAACCCTCTTAATGTCGTGGATACATCAGTATCTTTTTCCCCAGAAACGTTACTCCTGGACTACGACTTGATGAGGGTTGCTTCCAGATTGGAGAACCATTTTACATCGGAGATAATGAATAGAGCTGGACAGGATATTTGAATGTCATCTCTACCTCCTGAGACTTTACCAATTTGGCTGTCTGCAATAATGTCAAGGTAGAGCTGCGAACTTGGTGTGTGTTATCACAAGGAAGGTGATTATTCACATATTTCGTGATGGTTGAAACACGTGACTTTGAAGATGGCTAACTGACAAGAGAGCTGGTGTGTTATGTTTTATTTTAAAGATGTACTTACTCTATTTGACGTATTCGCTAGATGCATGGATTCTGATTTATAAGACGTTATATTGTACCTAAGATTTACCTTCCCAGAAGAAGGCATTTTGCACTTTTTTTTCCTCATATTTGTCTCTTCTTCATTGACAGGCAAGAGCTCATTTGCAGGCAAGCAGTCAATTGTCAGATATATCATTATGAACCCCATTTTGAATCCTGACAAGTCTTCCATTAAAGTTTTCAGCCACCTGTGACTGAGGGGGAACTAGCCTGTCACCAAGGGCCAAACGCTTTATCTCAGGACAGATTTGACCTATTAATGTATTTTCTCCACGTATACAGGATGTGGGTAGGCCTATTAACAATGTGACAGGTTGATGGTCTCAACCTTTTTTTTCCCCATCTTGGTACTTTGAGATAATTTAAGTGGCTGTTTTCATATTCTGATCCAAAAGATTATATTGCAAAGTCATAAAAAGGTATTATTGGGGCATAAAAGTATTAAATGCATGGCTGAAAGATGAAGCCATACAAGGATGAAGTTATTTAACCTTTACAAGCTCAAAAAAAGTCCATGTGGCTCTGTCTCTTGCTCCATATTTTTCATCCATGCCTGATTGCAGGTCAGGGCAGTGTGATGTATGGCCTCCCCATCTCAGGGAAAGCTGATGAGTGTTATTGCACACGTTTTTCAAGAGGATAAAATATTTGTTATGAGTAACTTTCTGCATACAACATTTGTACCACATCATTGGAGTTTGTCAGTAGTGAGTTGAATAAGTGAAAATAGATCTCATTAACATCATTTACATTTTTCAAAAAAGCTGCTTCATCTCATGAATGATATAAACCGTGTATTATAAGACGCATCATCTGAATACTCATTATTAATATGTTGTTTATTTCTTGAATCTAGATATTGTTTTTGACAAACATTTATAGTTAAAACTGGAGGTGTGAAAGGGGTCATTAATGTAATATATAATGTCATGATATATATATATATATACACAACCGTTCAAAAGTTTGGGGTCACTAAGACAATTTTGTGTTTTCCATGAAAAGTCACACTTTTATTTAACAAATGAGTTGCAAAATGAATGGAACATATAGTCAAGACATTGACAAGGTTAGAAATAATGATAATTATTTGAAATATTAATTTTCTCCTTCAAACTTTGCTTCCATCAAAGAATGCTCCATTTGCAGCAATTACAGCATTGCAGACCTTTGGCATTCTAGCTGTTAATTTCTTGAGGTGATGTGGAGAAATTTCATCCCATGCTTCCAGAAGCCCCTCCCGCAAGTTGGATTTGCTTGATGGGCACTTCTTGCGTACCATATGATCAAGGTGCTCCCACAACGGCGCAATGGGTTGAGATCTGGTGACTGCGCTGGCAACTCCATTACAGATAGAACACCAGCTGCCTGCTTCTACCCTAAATAGTTATTCCATAATTTGTAGGTGTGCTTTGGGTCATTGTCCTGTTGTAGGATGAAATTGGCTCCAATCAAGTGCTGTCCACAGGGTATGGCGTGGTGTTTTAAAATGGAGTGATAGCCTTCCTTGCTCAAAATCCCTTTTACCTTGTACAAATCTCCCACTTTACCAGCACTAAAGCAACCCCAGATCATCACATTTCCTCCAGCGTGCTTGACAGATGGCATCAGCCACTCTTCCTGCATCTTTACAGTTGTTCTGCGTCTCACAAATGTTCTTCTGTGTGATCCAAACAGCTCAAACTTCAACTGTCTGTCCATAACACTTTTTTCCAATCTTCCTCTGTCCAATGTCTGTGTGCTTTTGCCTATAATTAATAATAATTTATTTTTATTGGCCAGTCTCAGATATGGTTTTTCCTTTTCCACTCTGCCCTGAAGGCTGGCATCCCAGAGTCGCCTCTTCACTGCAGACATTGAAACTGACATTTTGCAAATACTATTTAATGAAGCTGCCAGTTGAGGACCTGTAAGGCATCTTTTTCTCAAACAAGAGACTGCAATGTACTTGTCTTCTTACTCAGTTGCAAAGCGGCACCTCCCACTTTTCTTTCTACTCTGGTTAGAGCCTTTTTTGTGTTGTTCTCTAAAGGGATTAGTACACACCTCTGTAGGACATTTTCAATTGCTTGGCAATTTCTCACATGGAATTGCCTTCATTTCTAAGAACAAGAGTAGACTGTCGAGTTTCACATGAAAGTTCTCTTTTTGTGGCCATTTTGAGAGTTTAGTCAAACAATCATAATGTTATGCTCCAGATACTCTAAGATGCTCTTAGTTTTATAGCTTCTCTAACCAGCTAAACTGTTTTCAGTTGTGTTAATATATGTGTATGTATATATATATATATATATATATATACACACACACACACACAGACACACACACACATACATACACACACACAAATAGATAGATACTTAATGTATTTACATATGTATGTTTTTTTTTTTTTAATTTAAGAATGGTTTCCATTTGAAATTTCAAATTGAAACTTAAAGAAAATGGGTCACCTATTCTCAATTATATCTAATGGTGCTGTAAAAAAGGCCTTGTCTCTGTGTTTCTTTTTTTGTATCCTTGAACTTCAAGAAGCAGTCAGAACTCAGGAAAACTACATACTCAATTATCTTCAACCTATGGTATGGCATTAATAAGCCAAGAGGTAAATTACCGTTACATTACATCTTTAGCACAGGAACAGAAATTGATTAAAGGTAAATAAATAAGATAAATAAACGAATAAATACATGGATGGATAAAAAAAAAAATTGAACTTAAAGGAAAATTTACCAGAACTTTCCCTCCAAAAGAACATATTTACTTAAAGAATATTGAATTAAATATTGAGGAGAAAATATCATTTTTAAAAGTTTGAATACTGTTAAAAAGGTGCCTTGTTGTTTAGGAAATGCTGTGTAAATGAATTATTTAATTATTTTTTGCTGTTCATAAGTGTGTCTCCATCCCATTGACTTACTTGAAATTAATTTCTTTATACATGAAATCTAACCAGTGGCCTTAAATTTGCAACAAGCTGGCTACACGATGGCCCTTTTCAAACTTTTTATCCACTTCGTAGATCTACAGATACCATAAAGCTGATTCAATATGGGAGTTATTATTTGCCGCTGTTTAGACATAAGTTAGCTGGTCCTCTCTGGGTAGAGAGCAAGGGAATCAGGAACAGGTACTAAATATTCTGTAAGTAGTAGAAAGTGGCAATGCTGTGTGGATCAAAGATAGAAACACTATCCTTTTTACTGTGTTTTAAAAGGCTTTGATGGACACCGTTTTGGCTTAGTATTCAGTTGTTGTCTTTTAGTAGGTACACTCACTTACCTAATCCACTCCAATAAAGTGTGGTGTAAATTGAGTGTTATACAGTCCCAAGTAGCTTTTTCAAGCTGAATCGCTGTTGCTCTTCTTTGGTCTACAGACCATGTGATGAAAAGAATAGCAAAGATGAATTAATTCAACTCTTTTTACAAGTGTGGACTTGAAAGGATAGTTGTTGAGGTGAAGAAGACTAGAGCTTTTGTTTTTATTTTTATTTTCTCAAAGAGCCACCCACAGATTTTAATGTAAAAGTGGCAGGATGTCACTGAAGCCATCCATTAGTTTAGATCCCTAGAGCCTGGATGACGTGAAGGTCAGGTGGGACTGAATAGACCCTTATCTCATAGCACAATATTCTGTTTAAAGAGGCTCCATACAAAGCTGTGGCACATTGCTCCAACTATTGTGAATAATTTTCACATAATTTAGGTGAGTATAAAGCACTGTGCAGAACGAAGCACAGAACATAAATAATGTAATAATGTGATTACCCCCACCACTTTTGTTTTTCAATGTTCCACTCTGTTATGAAATATGACAAGAGTTAACAAAAGTAAAACACAAGCCCAATACATTGGATTAGTGTTTCCTGTTTTGGTTTTTTTGCGTTTCATCAATAACCGTATCTGGAAAGTTTGCTTTTTGATTTTCCACTTCAATTTTAAACAATGATGGTCACAGAAGAAAATGCAGCTTTGGCAGGAGTTTTTTGTGGCAGCCTTTGTGCAGCTAGTGGGTTACTGTATTGCCTCAGGGCGCCACAAGCCAGTGTCTCCTTGAGCCGGTCCCAAGCATGGACAAATGTTTAGGGTTGCATCCAGCGAAAAACTTTTGCCAAAACCAAATATGTGAATCGGACCTAAGAATTTTATACCAGATCAGTCGAGGCCGGGGCTAACAAAATCCCCCACTGATGCTGATAACCTACAGGTATCAGTGGAATATTGGGCTACTGTGGGTCGAAGAAGGAGAAGAGGAAGACGTGTTTGGAAGCAGAGAGAGAAGAAGAAAGGCAAGGGCCTGGGACTGAGAGTAGGCACTTTGAATAATCGGACAATGACAGGAAAAGCCAGAGAGTTGGTTGACATGATGCAGAGAAGGAAAGTGGATATACCGTGTGACCAGGAGCCCAGGTGGAAAGGTACTAAGGCAAGACACTTAGCAGAAGGTTTTAAGTGTAGTATCATGGTTAAGACAGGAAGAGAAATGGAGTAGGGGTTATCTTGAAGGAGGAGTTTGCTAGGAATGTTCTGAAGGTGAAAAGAATGTCAGATAGACTTATGAGTCTGAAACTTGAAATTGAAGGTGTGATGTTCAATGTTGTTAGTGGCTATGCCCCACAGGTGGGATGTGAGTTACAGGAGAAGGAGAAATTCTGGAATGAGTTAGATCAAGTGATGCAGAATATCCCCAGAAATGAGAGAGTGATAATTGGGGTAGACTTCAATGGACATGTTGTGGCAGGCAATAGAGGGGATGAAGATATGACGGGCAGGTTTGGTATTCAAGATAGAAACGCAGAGGGACAAATGGTGGTAGACTTTGCAAAAAGGATGGACATGGCTGTTGTGAATACTTTTTTCCAGGGAAGACAGGAACATAGGGTACATTATAAGAGCTGAGGTAGGAGTACACAAGTAGACTACATCTTGTATAGACGAGGTCATCTGAAAGAGTTTAGTGACTGCAAAGTAGTGGTAGATGAGAGTGTAGCCAGACGGTATAGGATGGTCGTCTGTCGGATGACTCTGATGACAAGAAAGATCAAGAGGACAAAGGCAGAACAGAGGTCAAAGTGGTGGAAGCTGAAAGGGGAGGAGTGTTGTATGGTTTTCAGGGAGGAGATGAGAAAGGCTCTTGGTGGTCAGGGAGAGCTTCTAGATGACTGGACAACTTCAACTAATGTGATCAGGGAGACAGGTAGTAAAGTACGATGGAAGGGGACTTGTATGCTCATTTGGATAGTAAGGAGGGAGAGAAATAATTATACAGGTTGGCAAAACAGAGAGATAAAGTTGGAAATGATGTACAGCAGGTCTGGGTGAAAAAGGATAGAGAGAGAAATGTATTGACAAATGCTGGAAGAGTGATGAGAAGATGGAAAGAGTACTTTGAAGAGCTGATGAAAGAGGAAAATGAAAGAGAGGGAAGGGTAGAAGAGGTGACTATTGTAGACCACAAAGTACCAGAGCTTAGTGAAACTGAAGTGAGGAAGGCATTGAAGAGTGGAAAGGCAGTTGGTCCTGATGACATACCTGTGGAGGTATGGGAGTGTCTAGGAGAGGCAGTGGTACACTTTTTATAGCTAGATTATTCAACAAGATCTTAGAGTGAGAAGATGCCTGAGGAATGGAGAAGAAGTGTGATGGTGCCCATTTTTAAGAATAAGGGGGATGTGGATGTGGATGTTCAAGTACTTAGGGTCAACCGTCCAGAGCAATGGAGAGTGTGGAAAAGAGGTAAAGAAAAGGGTTCAAGCAGGCTGGAATGGGTGGAGAAAAGCGTCAGGGGTTCTCTGTGATTGAAGACTATCAGCCAGAATGAAAGGACAAGCAAATGGTGAAACCACTGATGCTGTATAGTTTGGAGGCAGTGGCATTGAGAAAAAGACGGGAAGCAGAGCTGGAGGTAGTCGAGATGAAGATGTTGTTGTTCTCTTTAGGAGTGACAAGGATGGATAGGATCAGGAATGAGTCCATCAGTGAGACAACACATGTTAGATATTTTGGAGTCAGAGAAGCCAGGCTGAGATGCTTCAGTCAGAGGAGGGATAGTGATTATGTTGGTAGACGGATGCTGGAATGGGAGATGCCAGGCAGGAGGTCTAGAGGAAGACTTAAGAGAAGATTTATGGATGTAGTGGATGTGAAGATAGTTTGGGTGAGAGAGGAGGATACAGAGAATAGGATTAGATGGAGAGGGTTGATTTGCTGTGGCGAACCCTGGAAAGGAAAGCCGAAAGGAAAAGAAGAAGAAGAAGAAGAATCATAGAGGAAACTGAAAATCACAGAGTTTCGTTCGCACTGAACAAAGGATTTAAGTGAACAAAAGAATAAAATTGTCAACATGACATCCCCAGTCTACACTGTCTCTGTCTTAAAGTACATACAGTACAGATAAAACCCCCTTTTGCTGTTTCCATTCTATATGTCATGACATTTTTCTGTGGAAGTGTCATAAAAGTCCATAAGCTCAGCTCAAATAACAACACAGTTTCTTGAAGTTCAAGTTTATGGAGGTAAAATAAAATAAAAGTTTCTATTGAAGCTGTCTGATTACTACAATGAATGACTCAACATTTGACTAATTATTGCATAGCCCCTTCTAAAACACATTCCTAGGAACGTTTATTATTAGGAACTTGCTTCCCTGGGGGAAAGAATTCCTGATTGTGTCCGTGGTCTGCATTTCCACTGCACCTAAAAGTTTAGGGGAACTTATTCAAATCAGACTGACAATGTATAGGGAGGTGGTAAAAGTAGCTGCACTACCCCTTCAGTCCAGTCGGTGTTGGTGAGAAGGAGCTGAATCCCAAGCAATGTCAATGACAAATGTTACATGGGACTGACAAAAATTTGACATTTTGTGACATACTTTGCCAGGACAGAGGACGATCAAATTATAATGTTGCTCCTTGATTTTACTACATTGCAAAAAAGAAAAAACCTGCACGAAAAGGATAACAGACTTAATTTGCAAACACTTCCTCTGCAAACAGGAAACGCTTTGACCTGGTCGTCCGTGGACCTCTGAGATGTTCTCTTCTTCTGCTCTATTTATCGAGAATGAAAACACAAGCGTGTAGAAATTAAATTCTAAAGTTTACAGCTGCATACAACCTTTGAAATGCGAAATGCTGGGACAGATTCCACCAAAAAAAATGTGTTCCATATAAATGAAAAACACTGATTGGTGGAATGCACTTGCTGTGTTTCTCTGCTTTTCAAAGAATTCCGCGCAATCTGAAAAGTCATGACCCAAGACTAAGTACTTTTTTCAGGCAAAGTTTGGGAAATGTTGGTACAAGGGGCTTTTCATTGTTCCAGGTAATTCCCAATCCCTGGTAAATTTTCCTTCAGTGGAAAGGGGGCTCATGTTTAAACAGCACAAAAGGCTGAAGGATTACGATGCTAAAATGTTTTATGGCTCTTAGATGCTATGTTTTATTCAAAACAAATATGCACAAGGTCAGCGATGGACCAGGAAAGAAAAAACTGTCACAATTTGTTGGATGATCACTTAACAGGTTCTAATGGATAGAAAGATAGATATAAAACAACAATAAAGAATAGGTGTACTATCAATGTGGATGAGGGGAGTAAAGAGACCACAAGAAATACAATAGAGTCAACATGATGGATTAGATAATGGGCTGTGACTCAAAATGCGAAGACATCTATGGCTTGTGGTTCTGTGACACAAAATTTTGGATGATGCTACACTGAAACTGCACTTCAACGAAACCTTTAACCCCCCCATTTTCCCCGAAGGTCATCGCTGATTATAGAGACATTCTTCACCCTCAGTCTCACGTTGCCCAAATGATTGTCTCACCAAAGACAAGTGACAGCAGCAGACCTAGTCAGTCCTGTTTGCTTACTAGCCAATTTTCTCCACAAAGGTCCGAAGTGTTGCAGTCGGGGTCATTGTTTACAGGCTGGGCAACAGGATGAAGCAGAGCTATCCTTCTGGTAATGCAGGAGACATATATAAAACCATGACAAATATATTCAGATTTCACACTCTGGTATTCTGTTAGTTTAAGTTAAAAATCATAATAGTCATAATAATAATTAATAATGTATTTTATGATCATGTTTTTTCTCAAATTTCACCATCTAAAATCAGAATTTGTCACTTTTGTCACTGGAGCCCATCTAAAATAGACTATTAAAAGTGGCATACTTCTTTAAAATGTGTGTGTGTGTGTGTGTGTGTGTGTGTGTGTGTGTGTGTGTGTGTGTGTGTGTGTGTGTGTGTGTGTGTGTGTGTGTGTGTGTGTGTGCGTGTGCGTATCTGCATTATTGGCTGCATTACTCTGTTAAAGAATAAAAAAAAAATGTTTAGCTTTTTACAGTTGGTATATTTCCGCCTCTCTTTCTATCATTCTGATCCTCACTGTTAACTCAACATTTCAAGTGTTAAAAATATATCCCCGATTCATGAATTATACAATGCCAAAATTTTATTCAGACTGCTCGGTTGATGTCAATGAGAAACAACCCTACTTCACATCAAAAAGTGTTTTGGAACTTTTATCTATTCATTTATTTTTTTCATTTTTTTTGTCATTTTGGTTTTTGTTTAAATGTGACAGGGTATATATTGTAACTGATTCATGTTGGAAAGGATTTTCAAGAATTCTTTCCAAAAACCAAAAAACTCAGCAAACGTATTCATTCTGCTTCCCCCGGCAGTTTTACTCATTCACTGAAACCTAGATAGTTTGTGTAATTTAGGTAAACAATATGTTAATCAACGACATTTGTAGAGCGTTTTTTCATTTTAAATCATAATTTTCAAAAATTAATGTCAGGCAAGTAGGAAAACAATATAGCTGGAATAGTAAAGCAAATGAAAAGCAGAAGTCAAACGAGACCATCCAAGGTAAACACTGTGTAGGAAATTGTGACTGATGTGGGGAGCAACTGCTCCAAGATATGCCTTTCTATCAGATCAATCTTACAGACCATGTTACTTGCTGTCAACATATTCAGTATAAGATAACAACATATCTTCACAAAGCAGATATGCAGGTTTTTCAGCTTGCAATGAGTAAAGTGAAAGAGATTTCTTCTGGATGATTACTGAGCAAGAAAATATGGATTTGGTGTTTGTTTTTCTTGTTAGGCTGCTTTCAAACATGAATTTACTGTGCAATCTTTAAAATGAATCAGAGGTACTTTCAAAGCATCCATTTAAGGGGAGTTTGCAAGCTTGTCCTCATGGCCTTAAGATGTCAAATAGGGTGTATTTATAAAGAGCTTTCCATTACATCCCATAGCATGATGAAAAATAGGTTCAATCTGACCTATTCAGTCTGGCCTTTCCATTAAAATTAAATTGTTTTGTTGATATAGATGCAAGGTTTCAATTATTTGACCTCATGTAACATTCGCTTAGCTTCTAGATTGCACATTTGATATTTTTGCATTTAAGGTTTATTTTATCATTGATGGTGAAGATAGGAAGATTCAAATCTTAAAATCAAATGACATGAACCCTTATAAGTGATTCATTTACTGGCTTCTGTTTTTTGGGGGTTTTGCTTTGTTTTTTTTAAAGTTGATAAGACATGACACAAACAGAAACTCAGCAGGTAAGCAGAAATCATTTGCTTGAAATAAAAAAAACAGAACTAAAGAATAACATAGAAGATCTGAAGAGAAAGCAAGCAAGACAAGTGATCAAAATACAACTGAATTAGGAAAGAAATAAAGTGCAGAACAAGAGGGCAAGAAAGTATCTGGTTGTGTTTGGATATACTGTGTTAATAACCACATTAAGCCCATCCAAATATAATAAAAGCAACATGTTAAATGTTGGTGAAACTGTTTATTAACACAAACTTAAGTAATTTGAGTTAAAATTTAGCACGATTCCATGTACCAGGAAAGGGGCCCCCTGGCAAACACCAGGAGTGGAGGAAGTCATTTAAGTACAGGCTTGGCTGAGTGTTCTTGGGGCAGAACCGCACAGGAGATCAAACTCCTGAATCATTATGAAGGAGTAACTTTTTATTGTATGCTTTCATAATGGGGATAATCATGGATCAACACATGTTGGACCAATAGAAACATAGAGAGGGTAAACTAAATATCCACAAACCAAGACAGCAACTGCAGTTTAATCTACATATGGCTCTTGCTTTATTTATCTATTTTTTTCATGATCAATATCTCTGGAAAATTAGAGATGATTCTGATGGTTTGAACCAAAACATAGATTCAATGTCACAGCTCATTACATTTGAACCATACATTTGAACCTTAGCATGTTTGCTACAGGACTGTCCCTAGTTGAAAAGGAGACCCGAAAATTGCCCAGAATTAAGAGAGAATGAATGTGAGAGTGAATGGTTGTTTGTCTCGACATGTGGCCCTGTACTCAACTGACAACCAGTCCAGAATGTATACCGCCTCTTGCCCTTGATAGTTGGGATCAGCTCCCTGCAACCCCGGAGTGCATAAGCAATAATGAATGGGTATCCCATGCTTGATTATAAGTATAATGAAAAACAAAAACTAAAGGAATTATGTTCTTCATGCCAATTAATTCATGACAAATGAAGTTCACAGTGCATACCTTTTTCTAAAAGATTCCCCAAGAATTCTGTCCATGCACAATTTACAATCCCTGTTGTACTGAGTCAACATAGATTATTCTGACGGCTTTATCACATGGTCAAAGACAATACAAATCATTCGTAATAGTTTTTCGAACCATAAGGTAAACAGCTTTTTACGATGATATCTCTCCAAAAACAAGAAGAGCGGTACTTTCTCTTAATTTACCAGACTTGACATGGCCCATTGCAGGACACATCCACTGTAACAATGCTATGTAGTCTCTGCCATTATCTGTTTTGATTTTTTGTTTTGCTCCAATATTATTGCATCCAAATCATTTTTTGTTTCCTTATTGCTTTAGTTGAAAACATCAAGACACGGCTATTCTGTTTCCCAGGGCAATAACGAAAGCGTAGCTTGTATTACTATTTCAATATAACCTAGTACTGTGGTGTGTGGATGAGGAAATGATGGCGGAGTTGTGGAGGAGTTCAAACTTTAATGCAGACACATCAACAAAAAATTCATCTTGAGAACTTTTGTGAACGCCAGTATATACTCCATAACCATGCCCCCCAAGCCCTCGGTCCCTGGGTGAGAGGCCACACCCTTTAGTGTCCGCCACAATACAATGTGCTTATAGTGTTGACAAAGTCCTTTTAACAGCAGACATTTCATCATGTCAAAGTAGAATGAAACGAGTGAATTAATTGATGTGAATGGAGAAATATATTTTTTTGTTTTTTGTTTAATATTTCTTTCTTTCTTGACTGTAGTGCTCCTGATCCGTCACTGTTTCCTTGATGAGATACATTTGATTTTTGAAGATACGATATGTAGAGTTGGCTTCCTCAATCACAGGACAATGCAAATGAATTGTCATGTGGTAGCCTGGCATCAGCAGGAAAACTGCAAACATGATTTGTATTGCTTTTCTTCAAATCACAATATGATACTATATTTCCAGACTATGTCAAAAACTGCAACCAATAAAATGCTTGTGTAGACACAATTGTTAGATCTGCATCCAATAAAATTATAGGAATAATGACACAACAACCAATTAAAAGATGAGTGTGTGCTGTGCTATAACTTTAAAAAAGGTAAGTGGCGAACAGGATGAACTTTTCCAGGTTTCATTTCAATTTTTTAAAAGTAAATAAATGATCAAGTCAATACAATCAACTTTGCCAGCTTTTGTGGTCGTGTGGAAACATTGTGCCTGTGTGAATGTCCAATGCAAAGTCAGCCACTTGAGATATTGTGGAGTGGGGTTGGGATGTGAATCTGAAGATTTAAATGAATCTGAGATTCATTTGACTGTTAGGCTCTTAATGTGGTAGTAAAAGTGGCAAAAACCTTGACAAAGAAAACACAGAAATTATATCTCCGAACTATAAAATCCCTTAACTAGAATAAAATAGAAATAGAAATATATGGCAAGGATTTGTCAGAAGGTGAGAGGGATATCTGACTTTTTCTGGCTGTGAGCCATGGCCTCAGAAGTTGACGTGCTGGAGATCACAGTCAGATGAAGCCATTTGGATTGCATCATCTGCAAAAAACAGAGACCCAATCGTGTGGCCACCAAACCAGATTCCCTCAACAGCCTGGTTGAGCCTAGAAATTCTATTCATAAAGGTTGGCCTACCAGTACCTATCAGCTTCCTCTGGGGGCTCACAGGCTAAAAAGCAATTCTCACTGCCTTTTTCAGCCTCCACCACTTTGTCCTTTGCTCTGTCTTTGTCCTCATCTTTCTTGGCAACAGAGCCATCATGCACACCATCATTTTATGCTGTATGGCCACAGTATCAACTACCTCTACTTTGCAGTCTCTGATCTTCAGATTTCAACATCTATACAAGCTGTTCTCTACCTGTGTGCCCCTTCCCCTGCTCTTATTAGTTACACTATCCTCCTGCCTCTTCTGGAAGAAAGTGTTTACTACAGTCATCTCAATCCTTTTTGCGAAATCTACCAGTATATGTCCCTCTGCATTCCTATCCTATTCCTACGGATACCAAACCTACCTATCATTTCCTCATTACCTCTGGTGCCTGCACCAACATCTCCATTGAAGTCTGCACTTCGACATGTCTGAGGAGTGTCTAACTCAATCCAGAATTTCTCCTGCTCTTCTAACTCATATCTCATCCGTGGGGAATAACAACTAACAACATCGAACATCACTCCTTAAATTTCTAGGTTCAGACTCATCCCTCCGTCAGACACTGTTTTCACCCCCAGAACATTCCTTACAAACTCCTCCAGATGAAAAATATTAAACCAGAATTTCAACGATTGCACAAGCATCAAAAATCTAACCTGAAAAAAAACAAACATAGTAATTTTTGTCAGACTCCATCCATTTCAATTACATATGGAATAGAGAGAGTGATCTTTTATGTAGGTATGTAAATACACATTGAGTGCCACATTACACTGTTCCAACATTTGGATGACGTAATATCATAACTATTTTAAATTTATGGTGTCAATATCGTGTGATCATTTGAAGAATTGCTTGAACTGTTGGTACTTAGGAATCAGTTCACCGTCAACATTTTGAGAAATGCAAATGTCATTTGGGGAAAATGATTGGTTAAATACAGTAGTCCTGCGAACTGAATGACCTAATCTGGAATCTCTAACTTTCATGTTTTTATCATCTCATGAAAGGCAAAAGAACACAAAGGCTTTTGTTTGTCTCTACAGATCCTGCTGACTTTGTCAGACTATAACCTGATTTAGACAGAAAAAAAGCCTAATAATATTAATATTTTCCAAAAATGTAATTTGTGCAGTCTGGCATCTTTAGAAAGTACTGCTTCCCTTTCTTAGACCCACCCCATTGTCTGGTATCTTAGAACGTGAAGTGCATAAGCAGGACTAACTATATTTGGCTGCATTCAAACTCAGAAGGCCAAAAACAAGGTAGTAGGACTTTGCATAATACATATATTTTTATCAGTAGGAAGGCTCTCAAATTGGCAGTTCAACAAAAAAAAACTGCCCTTTGAATGAATGTGAATGTTGATATTAATCAGTTGGCCTTTTGAAATTAATTTTTGTTTTGTTTTAACCTTTTGTTTTCAAACATTAGCCTCATCACAGTTTTCTTTTTTATTTTAGTTGTTTTTTTTAATGTAAGCAACAACTTAAGAAGACAATATAGAAGTGTATCCTTTTGAGTGTGAGTTTAGACAGATCTGTACATAAACTTATTAGGGGAACCAGTGTCTGCTTGACGCTTGCATCACACATGAGTTGTCCACTTTTCAAAGAGCCTGTACAGTCTTGTTGTAAATATAAATGGACTGAGTCTTGCTGCTTTGCTTCAGTTATAATGGTGGTTTGGGCTCCAGCCCAGGAGCTTTAAATTGCAGAGGAGACTGGCAACTAATTAGACTTTAAAAGGATAATAATATGGTTACCTGCACAGCAAAGGAAGGGAAAGAGTCCCATAAGCATGAATACTTACTGGTATTTGATGAAAGTTGATGTTACCTATAGAGATTATTGAATAGAAAATCTCACTTCACATGTTAAATGTTTTAAGTCAAAAGACAGCAGATGTCTCAGCTGTCTCTTTGAGTGTGATGGAGGCAGTACATGACTGAAATATTAAGCTGCAGAGACTGCAGCAGAGAAATTATTTCTGTGTCTCATGTGCTCAGTTGACTAAAATGTCATTTGTACAACACATCTAGCTACAAAAGGTAAAAGCAAACTCTTAATGTTTAACCAAAATATATCCCATACATTCTTAAAGCCCGCAACTCTATAACACAACAATATAAGGAGATTTTCTGACTGACTGACTGAAAGTTTGCACCAGATTTAAGGTATTCAGTTGAATCAACACATACATTTTTTGTGTAGTTACTTTGACCTTGAACTAATCCTTGCTTTGAAATTAAAAGTTCCTCAGTTCACAGTGAAGGAAACCCTGCCTGGGATGACTAATTGGCATATATATGCTCAGATGTTTGTCTCATACCAGAATGTGCTCTTTTAAAAAAGGAGGAATAATTATTTCACCAAAATTTGCAAATCATAACATATTTAATCATAAACTGGTTGTTAACTTTTGCTTGGTACAGTATGGCATAGAAGGTAATAATGCCACATTGTACTGCTATTTGGCACAATTTCCACTCCAAGGAAAAATATATGGAGTGATGTTAGTCTACACAGCTTTCCAAGGAGAAATAAGTGAAGAAAGGAGTGGGAAATTTATTATGGAAGTACAGAACTTCCCAAGGACCTGCGGCTATGTTCTTGCCACTTCAGTCCTGATGCATCTGATGCATTTAGCTGACCTAAGCTGCTTAAAGAGCTCACGGGTGCTGCTAGTTTTAAACAGAGACTAACGCCAAACACCATTCCTACAGTTCCTTTTTGTTTTTTTTCACAAGCATTCAAAAGGTCCTCAGGAAATGAGTGAAGCCCGCTTGAAGAAATGCCACAGGCAGGAGATGCTGGATGTTTTTTTTGTGAGGATGTCAGCAATCCGCTAATGCAGAAGTAGTTTCTGATGCCGAAAGACCAGGCACCGGCACGATCACAGAGGGAGCTGATGACACGTCACCAGGTCAGTCAACACAGCAGTTCGTAAGTCTTCAGTGAACTGCTAATGACGAAAAGCGGAACTCCTTATAGCAGATGATCTTTCTCCCTGTTGGCATAGCTACACAGTTACTCCACACACACCAGTGACTTTGGCCAACTCTTGCCTCTTCACGTCTTCATTCGTCTTCAATTTGAAGCTCATTTAGTCTTCTGTCTTCAGCTATATCTTCCTCCCTCTCGGGTTCAAATGGGAAGGGCTGCACAGATCATGTTTTTGCAGCATAGGGTACAATTAATGGGACTGAGACAAGTGCAACAACGTTATGTCACTACCCAGTCAGCATTTTTATGTGAACAAAGATTGTTGGCGAACGAAAGAAAGGGTTTTTTCCAATTTTTTTCAAACTAAGATATTTTGAGAGTTTTTATGTACTACCTCTACTTTTCCCTCCGTCTTAGCTTTCTGTATCTGGCAAGCTCTTTAAAAGGGTCTTGCTAGGTTGAAAACTGACATTACATACATAGATACCATGTTCAAAGTATGAATTTTATAAGATAAATGATGGCATAAATACCTTAATTTCCTCAGACACAATTACAGCTTTTTCAATGATTTCAAGAGTTGGTTTATTTTTGCTGCGTGTTTGTTTGTCAGTTGTCAATGAAGAACACTTGCTTACTGCCAGCCAAAAAATTCAATTTCATGTCTTTGTATTATGAATTCTAATTTACAGAGATTTACACCCTTGCATGGCAATCTTATTCGTATTTGTTGTCTAAAGTCTCTCTTTTGTCTAATTTTTTGGGACAGCTAATTTATTCCTCTTGTACAAATTCTTGTTAAATGATTGTATCATTATTTACGATTAATTATTTATTGTACAAAGACTCACATGAGGAAATCTCACACTACCATTTTTAGCCAACACATTGAGACCAGGCTTTTTCTTGTAATCATTCTCCCTTTACGACTGACCATTTCCTGATTCATGTTTAAAGAGTGTCTTGCTACATTTGGTTGAAAAGAGCACAATTCTGAGTTTTATCTTTTTTTCAAACATGTTCAATTTTGTTCCAGCATTTTGTTCATTCTTGTGAAAATCACCACTTTGAAGTCCGCAAGCATTCAAAAGTCACGCCATCTAATTGTAATGCTTGAATCTGTCTGAACTTTTGGATCGTTCCACCTCCCCTCTCTACTCCATACTGTCACTTGTCACAGTGAATTGTCAAAACAGAATCTACAAGTGTAACCTTTCAAAGAGCACGTTACCCACAATGCTAGGGGCATTCCTGAGCCATGGAGTTCCTCTGGGAGGAAATTTCTGTCTAAAAATCAGCTTCACCTTATGTGTATTTGAAACATGAAAATAAAAACAACTATGAAATAGATTTTAAATCTTTGCCTCACTTCTACATTGCTACTCTTATTTTTATCAAGTATTCATTTATTCTCAAAAGTTGACAGGCTGCACTAGTGCTTTTGACAGTGCTAAATTAATCCAAATGTACTTGTATTCTCATCTATAAGCATTTTAACCAATGTGCTCGACATGATCCAAGTCTTCAGCTGCAGCTGACTTTGGCTCCCCATTAGAAGACCAATTTATATTTTGGAAGCCTATCCAGGGGCAGGGGTTGCTTTGTTTTTAATCTGAGCGCATCTGAGTTTCACTCTAAATATGACTCTTTGCAACTAAACATCACTTCTGTCTTCCAACATGGCCAATTTGGTTTCTAATCTTTAAAGAATATTTTTTATAAGAAATTCAAGTCATATCAAGTCAAGTCAAGTCAGATTTGACCTATATAGCACCAAATCACAGCACAGTTCTCTTATGACATGTTACATGTGGAGCAGATCAAAATGATTTACAGAAACTCAACATTCCCCAAGCACTAGGACACTGTGACCAGGAAAAACTGCCTTTTACTGAGGTAGATGCCTTGGACAGATCCAAGCTAAATGTGTGCAACTTTCTGTCTCTACCCCAGTTGGGGTAGAAAGAGACAGGGTGAGAGAGATGGGCAGAGAGATAGAAATCGAAAGCGTGATCGAAAAAGGGAAGAAGGTATGAATGTTTGGAGGAACAGGCACAAATAATCCCATACTAATAATAACAGTAGCACTAAATTTACATGGTAATAACTGACATGATACAATAATAGCATTAATATTCATAAAAGAAATAACATGGCACACGGAAGTACCGCTGCAGGAGATCAAGCCATGACCCCTGGGAAATCGCCAAATGAGAAAGCCCAGGGACTTGGGAGAGGATATTAGTTCACTGTCATGCATTGATGAAGCGACATGTCTCTAAAGAGGATAGGACGAGTGGGAGGAATGAGGAAAGTGCGTCATAGGATATCCAACAGCAGAGTAAGCCCTTGGCAGCATTACTAGGGGCTAGTCTCGCGCTAACTATAAGCTTTCTTAAAGAGAAAGATGATTCCACAGAAAGGAGCTTGGAAACGGAATGCTCTGGCCCCCGTTCTACATTTATAGACTCCAGGGACCACAAGTAGCCCTGTATCCTGGGAGTGTAGATCTGACAAGGTGGCCGGCTTCTAAGAGTTCTTTTAGATTTGATGCAGCCTTGCCATTTAGGGCTTTATTCGGGGGGAGAAGAATTTTAAATTGTACTCTGAATTGTAATGGGAGCCAGTGCAGAAAAAAAAAATGGAGAGACATGATCCCTCATAGTAGTTCTTGTTAGAACACGTGCAGCAGCATTCCTAATGAGCTGGGGAGTCTTTCACGACTTGTTAGGACAGCCCGACAAGAGAGGGTTCCATTTATCTAATCTGGAAGAGACAAAAGCATAAATTTGTTTTTTCTGCATCTTTTTGCAACACAATTTTTCTGATCTCCGCAATATTACATCAGTGAAAGAAGGCACTCCTGGATATATTTTCATTTGGGAGCTAAATGACAAATCCAGGTCAAGGATAACTCACAGGTTTCTCACAGTGGTGATGGAGGCCAATGTAAGAGACTAGCTTTATCAATACGTATGGTGTTCCTATGATGTTTAGAGCCCAGAATTATGACTTTCATTTATAAAGCATCAAAACATTGGTAGTCAGCCACATCGTTGTGTCCATAAGACATATCTCGAGTTTTTTAAACCCATAAGGTTTTATCTTTCTTCAATGAGTGCTCGCTAATAAAATTACCTAATGGAAGCATACATAGGTTAAGTATTGGTCCAAGCACAGAACATCATAGAAAACTGTTACTTATGCTTTATACTGATGCATACAGACAACACCTTGTTGGCATGTACAAAATGAAATCTCTGATTGATCCAGTCCAATGCCAATCCTCTAATCCCAATCAAACATTCGAGCCTTTTTGATAAGATCTGATGATGATGTAAAGGGCAGAAGTTTGTTGTCTCAGGTAAATAGGAAATCCATATTGTGCAGTTCATTTTGATTAACCTTACTTAACATTTCAGTGCAATACACATTTGTTGTGTGGCCACAAGCTCAGAACATGAGGCAAATTGAAAATCACTAAACTAACTAAATCAGTTCCTAAAATGTATAAACACAGCATTTTACCCGGAAAGGTAGGTGAGTTATATTTACAATGGCTCTCATTTTGCCACAACTAATGCAATACATCTTAATATTTTCCCTGCTGTGATTTTCTCTTTCTAGTGGTTCCTGATAGATGGACTATCACTTGTGAGAAATTGATAGTACACAAACACGGAAAATTACTCGACTATAATAGTTTAAAGAAGTTGACAACAAACATGTGCTCAACTGACTGGGATTGTCTTTGTAGCATTGTTTGTTGTCTGAAACTATAGTTTGTAAGTGATAATGAATTGTTACTGTGGATGCAATGAATATAAGGGCTTCCAAAAACTAAAACAGCACACTTGGTTACCTATAAGTGTGTTTGGGAATCGGTAAAATTTTATTGAGGCTTCAAAACTATTTAGCAGATCTGAGTTCTGTATCAGGTCTATATATTACTGGCAGTGTAGTGCAACAACTGAACTTACAAGCAAAACCAAATGCTTGTAGCCTTACACAGAGAAAAGGGTCAATGAGATGCTCACATTTTTTTACAGTTACACTGCCTACAGTTGGCTATGGCTCACAGCATAATAACTTGCAATGATTAGCTGAATGTTTAAAGGTGGTCTAAGTTGTCACAGTTTCTTAGCTCAGCGTCTACTTTAAATGCAGCAAAAGTTCAACCAAACTAACAGCATCACAGCCAGCATCCTTATATCTGCCAATCACTGCATGTTATCTTCCACAAAATTCTCTGATAGGAAACTGATCAACTGGCAGGCTACAGAGACATGCTCCCTGACAACCAGCATTTTCAGAGCTGTATTTAAATCCATTTAAATTCTTTGTTAACTCATTGAACACAACATATTATTCAGTTGATTTGAAATCTTAAAAGACTTAAACTGTTGAATATATCTAGCAGAAACTAATTTCATTCATGATAATATAAAAATAAGTCAATTGAAAAAAATAATTAATTTGTATTTTACATACTTTGCTACACTCACTTGGAATAAGGGTTAAAAATTGTTTTTTTTTCTTACTGTTTATGTGTTGTTGTGCCCTGTTTCCCTATTGTGATATTCTTTTTACCTCACATGTTTTCAACACCTGTTTTGAGAATGCTGATGAAATCATTTAGAATGAAAAGCTCTGTGGATCAGCACTAAGATTGTTTTTTTTCTCCAACAGTTAATTAATGACACAACAAGTGCACATGAGCTTTACAGGCGTTTGGTGGTGTGTGTCAAATGTATGGGTGTGTGTGTTGGCTTGCGTGTGCAGTATGTGGTTGTGTATGGCTGTGTGAAAAGTTATGAAAATGCTTTGACATAAAGGTGACTGTAAATGGCACTTGGTTTAGCTCTGCACACATGTGAACAGTCATTTTCTTCTCCATGGGCACAGGTTTGCTATTGAAGTACCTACCTTGTAAACCCCTTTTTTCCTTGAGGGAAATTTGTTTCTCCAGATGCGATATGGCATATCATTATGTAGCTATAAACATAAATCTGAATAGTGAAACTCTTAGAGACAGCCGTGATCTCTGGGGGGATTATTTTATTTACTTATTATAAAGATATTGACATAAAATTGCCTTTCAGGCATAGTCATCACTGCTGTCGTCATTAATATGCAGCATTTGATCATGGTCAGGTTTTCTGGTACAAAAAGGGCAGCAGTGGAAACTCCGAAAATCATTCAAAACAAGTGCCTGTCGGTGGTGGACTTTGACATAAAGGTCTCAGACAGTGGCGTCCTGCAGTATAACTCCTGGCCAAATGGACATTAATTTTTGATTTGGAAGTTATTGAACTGCAATCTCTCCATTATTTAGCACTCATGAGGAATCAAACTTTATATCCTGTTTGAGAGATTTCTCTTCTAAGATTTTGATGGGCACAGAAAGTACGTACTCTTTTAAAAATCATTGCTGAGTTTTATCTGACTTTCCTCAACCCATTAATAATTGTAAAACCTGCATGTTTCACACTAACAAATGTGGAGCCTAGTAAAACAACCCATCTGCCTGAATCGGATCTGTTAGAGCTGAGAATATTGTAAAACCTGCAGGACACTTGCATCTTATTCTCTACTGTGCATGACAACTCACTCAAAGAGTGAACTCAGATGTTGTGTCCCAGTCATGGCTGTATAGAGCACCCATCATTCAATGCAAAAGTTTGACGACACCAACCTCTCTGATGAAATTCATCTTCAGAAAAAAAACAAAGTTAAGTAGAAAGTAAAAAGTTAGATAGTACAACATACAAAAAAATGCTACAAAATATTCTCATTAGCACCACTCCAGCATTTGGAATCAGCCATTGTGTGTACTTACTGCTACTTATTATATAGCCTAAGTATTTGTACATACACATATAACCTAAATATGTGTCCATATTTATACATATGTTGTGGCGGACACTAAATGGTGTGGCCTCTCACCCAGGGACTGACGGCTTGGGGGGCGTGGTTAAGGAGGTTATATATACTGATGTTCCCAAAAGTTTGAGAGATAAATTATTCTGTTGGTGTGTCTATCATTAAAGTTTGAACCCCTCCACAACTTGGTTGTCATATTTCCTCATTGACACGCCACATTGTATTTATTTTTTTTCTAAATTAAGGGACATTTTGGTAAATCTGAAAGTTAACACAATAATAGCAACAGTACCACAACATCACATTCAGTTTGCACAAAATGTATGCTTCATCAAAGGAAAAACTATTTGAAACCTGTATCATAAATAACAACAATAGACATTTTTTCCCCTATGTATCTCATGCCATACCCCTGGGAGGAGAGCATGTTTCAATGGACTTTTAAATCAGCATAAGTTTTTTGCAGTAAATGTTCTGAGTCCACAAACATAAAAAAAATATAGGCTTTTGATTACCAATCAATCATTACAAACAAAAAAACACCTCAGTGAAACATCAATCCTTAACAAACATGGGAAGATAAATTTACTGAATGATTTTGTAGATAAACTTTTACACCTTGACTGGCACTTAGTCATTCTGACCATTATGTCTGACTATCAAATTAACCTAAGGCCTTATTTCTATTAATTGTTATCGCATCTACATTGCCATGATTTCAGCCACCTTTGACCATCCACTAGAACTGCTGTAAGTGTTTTGATATTTTATCTAGAACATATTTTCCATTGTGTTGTCATGGTAATATACCAATCTCACAAACTAGCTACTTTTAACGGCTTAGTTTGCAAAGTTAACTCCATTGTCCTACTCCCGGGTATAGACCTCATACATAACTATATAAAAACAACATGGGGGTCCATTATGGTGAATGATGATGTCTTCAAATGAATGGACAAAAAGATGATCAAACCACACTGTTTTCCAGCTTCAAAATCTGGGGACTGTGACATATTGCTGCCATGAGTGCAGCCAGGTGGACTCAAGTGGAAGAAACAGCCAATGCCTGGATCAGAGGAGCTGATATTTACAACCAGCCAGCGACATGCAATCAGGGGAGGCAGGACAGGCTGTGCCTCACTTGCCAAATCTTGGAAAGAATAAAATGTAAAATGAGAAAAAGGATTGAATGGTTATATTTATTAGTGATTTGCACTTTAAAGTATTTTTCATTTAACTTCACCAGTTTTAGATGTTTTATTCAAAATCGCTAGATTTTCTCATTTACTTTTCAAGTACTGAGAAGAGACATTCGGTGAGGCCGCGGACTGTTGAGCCTCAACGAAGATTGAACAATGACAGCTGATGCTGGCATGCTCTGAACTAAGATTGTATTGCTGTCTCTCTGTATGTGAGTACTACAGATGCAGTATTCGCTTTGAGAATGCTAATTGAGAAGTACAGAGAAGATCAAAGGGAGCTACATTGCGCTTTTGTAGACCTAGAAAAAGCATAGGACAGGGTGCCAAGAGAAGAACTCTGGTTTTGTATGAGGAAGTCTGGAGTAGCAGAGAAGTATGTTAGACTGGTGCAGGACATGTATGCTGGTTGTGAGACAGTGGTGAAGTGTGCTGTTGGTGAAACAGAGAGGATCAAGGTGGAGTTGGGACTTAATCAGGGATCAAGTCTGAGCCCCTACCTGTTTGCAGCGGTGATGGACAGGCTGACAGATGAGGTTAGACAGGAATCTCCATGGACCACGATGTTTGCAGATGATATTGTGATATGTAGTGAGAGCAGGGAACAGGTGAGGAGAGGAGAGGAATGAAGGTTAGTTGCAGCAAGACAGAATATATGTGTGTAAATGAGAGAAACCCGGGTGGAACGGTGAAGCTACAGGGAGTAGAGATCAAGAAGTTGGAGAATTTCAGGTACGTAGGGTCAACAGTCCAGAGCAATGGAGAGTGTGGAAAAGAGATAAAGAAAAGGGTTCAAGCAGGTTGGAATGGGTGGAGAAACATTTCAGGGGTTCTATTTAATAGGGGAATATCATCTAGAATGAAAGGAAACGTTTACGAAACAGTGGTGAGACCAGCGATGTTGTATGGTTTGGAGACATTTGCACTGAACAAAAAACAGGGGGCAGAGCTGCAGATGTTGAGGTTCTCTTTGGGAGTGACAAGGATGGATAGGATCAGGATTGAGTCCATCAGAGGGACAGCACATGTAAGATGTTTTGGAGAGAAGGTCAGAGAATAGAGACTACGATGGTTTGGTCAGGTGCAGAGGAGTGATAGGGACTATATCAGTATGGATGCTGGAATGGGAGATGCCAGACAGGAGGTCTAGAGGAAGACCGAAGAGAAAATTTATGGACGTAGTGAGAGAAGATATAAAGGTAGTTGGTATGAGAGAGGAGGATACAGAGAGTAAGGTTAGATGGAGAAGGTTGATTCGCTATGGCGACCCCTGAAAGGGAAAAGACGAAAGGAAAAGAAGAAGCTGTCTCTCTGTATGTATCTAATTAAATGTTTAAACACACTACATTTCCAATGTACAGTGTTTTTTTTTTGTCAACCGTTGTATGTGTATTACTAGTTTCTTGTGCTGAGCGATCATAAAACGGCTGCGAAGAGCCACTGATTCTGATATGAAGTCAGTACCTCACCAGCCGTGAACCACACCGCACCTCACTACTACCAGCAGAGACTACATCTTATGAACATGATTCAGAAGAACTAAACATTCTCATCAGAACACTTGATAAAGGCAAAAGTGATCAAACTAGAAACTAATGAAATTGAGAGTTTTGGCTTGTAATGTCAGTGACCAAGTCAAACTGAAAATGGAAGAAAGGGCATGTTATCAAAGAAAAAGATGAAAATACCAGGTAGAGCAACCAAAACCACATAGAAGCCATTCAGTGCAGTTTTGCGAGACAGAAGGCAACAAAAGTTATCAAATCATTTTGATTTGGTCGCATGCCCTACAGGAGAGATCACCACCACTACCCACCTTTCCTAGTCAAATCTGCAAAGCCTTTGATGTAATTTTGCAATATATGGATTCACAGACATTGTATTTGCCGTTTACCCTAATGCAGCCTTAGGGTGCCGCAACCTAGTGTCTCTCTGAGCCGGTCCCAAGCCTGAATAAAGCAGAGAGTTGCATGAGGAAGGGCATCTGGCATGAAACTTGTGGCAAAACAAAATCTGTGAATCAAACCTATAAATCTAATATCGGATCAGGTTAACAATGACTGCCATTGGTGCAGATAACATACAGGGTACCAGTAGCAATTAGGCTACTGTAGGTCGAAAGACAGGAGGACTGCGTGTACGGAAAAATAGAAAGATGAGAAAAGGCAAGAGTCTGGGTCTGAGAGTAGGGACTTTGAGTATTGGGATGATGACAGGAAAAGCCAGAGAGTTGGTTGACATGATGCAGAGAAGGAAGGTGAAGAGCTGATAAATGAGGAAAATGAAAGAGAGGTAGGGGTAGAGGAGTTGACTATTTTAGACCACAAAGTAGCAGAGATTAGTAAAAGTGAAGTAAGGAAGACTTGAAGAGGATGAAGAGCAGATGGGCAGTTGGTCCTGATGATATACCTGTGGAGGTATAGAAGTGTCTAGGAGAGGCAACAATAGAGTTCTGGTTATATTATTCAACAGGATCTTAGAATACGAGAAGAGACCCGAGGAATGGAGAAGAAGCTTGATTGTGCCCAATTTTAAGAATACAGGAGATGTGCAGAATTGCGGTAACTATAGACTGATAAATTGATGAGCCATACAATGAAGTCAAGGGAGAGAGTCGTGAAAACTAGACTGAGAGTGGAAGTCAGCATTTGTGAGCAGCAGTATGACTTCATGTCTAGAAAGAGTGCTAGAGATGCAGCTGCATTGGCCTTTGAAGGACTAGAAAAAGCATACAACAGGGCGTCGAGAGATGAACTATAGTATTGTATGAGGAAGTCTGGGGTGGCAGAGAAGTATGTTAGACTGGTGTAGGACATGTATTTGAGAGTGGAGAGGTGTGCTGTCGGTGTGAGAGAGGAGTTCTCGGTAGCGGGGGGAATACATCGGGGATCAGCTCTGAGCCCCTTCTGTTTGCAATGGTGATGGACAGGTTGACAGATTGGGCTAGACAGGAATCTCATGGGGGAAAGTCTAGACAGGTGGAGGTATGCTATGGAAAGGAGAGGAATAAAGGTTAGTAGCAACAACACAGAATATATGGTAGGGATTGACAGGGACCCAAGTGGAACAGTGAGTCTACAGAGTGGCGATAAAGAAAGTTGAGGATTTCAAGTTCTTAGAGTCAACAGTCCAGCGCAATGGAAAGTGTGGAAAAGAGCTGAAGAAATGGGACTAACTAGGTTGGAACGTGTGGAGAAAAATGTTGGGGGTACTATGCAATAGAGGAATATCAGCCGGAATGAAAGGAAAGGTGGACAAAATAGTTTTGACTCCAGTGATGCTTTACGGTTTGATGACAGTGGCATTGAAGAAAAGACAGGAAGCAGAACTGGAGGTAGCACAGATTAAGATGTTGAGGTTCTCTTTGAGAGAGACGAGGATGGATAGGATCAGGAATTAGTCTATCAAAGGGACCACACATGATAGATGTTTTGGAGATATGATCAGAGACGCCATACTGTGGTGGTTCGGTCATGTACAGAGGAGGCATAGTGAATATATTGCTAGAATGATGCTGGGGTTGAAGCTGCCAGGCAAGAGGCCAAGAGGAAAACCAAAGAGAAGATATATGGACGTTGTGAAAGAGAACATGAAGTTAGTTGGTGTGAGAGAAGAGGATACAGAGAATATGGTGAGATGTAGGAGGTTGATTTGATGAGGAGACCCCTGAAGGGAAAAGCTGACAGGAAAAGAAGCTGTTTACACTATTTTCTAACAAATTTAAATCCTGAAAATAAAATTGTGCTCCATTGATCTAAACTTGACAAATACTGTTTTTTTTTCATTTCACCAGAAAACTCAGAAAGACAATTCATGTCAATTATCAGAACACTGCTGATAACAATAATATAAATTTACGCATGTATTCAATGATGGAGATCACAAGAGTGGAGCAATTGAAAATCCCATGGGGGTAATGTACTCTGTAAACTACGACAAACAATATTGCAATTATACCTTGGATTTTACTCAAAAATGATTCTCTTTATTATGTCCAAGAAAGATGATGCTGTTAAACAATATATTTTACATGCTTCAATGACCACTTACTTTCGAGAAGCGAAGGAGTGTAATTGCAGTTTTGTATTGGCATTCTAGCAGGTAAAAAACTGCATTGATATTACATGTGATATCTTTGTGAATGGCCCCAAGTAAGTGTACGACACATTTCTGTGCCTCAGCTTGAATACTATGTGATACTCGTAATTATTGGTCATAACTATTTGTCACATTAAATGCTCACCATTTATCGTTCTTTCCAGATAGATAGATGACAAAACATTAAAATACTGAATCTAGCGAAATGCCATGAAAATCTGCAAAGCTGCTTGACTGTACAAAAGGAAAAAAAATCTTAGACCTTCACATTTTCATCCATGATAAATACTATCTCTCTCTGCAAAGTCAAAGGGTTCCTCAGTTCCTTGTATCGCTGCATCACTCATCTTCTCTTCTTACAGTCTTGTGCAAACTCTTCATGAAGTTGAAAGTAAAAGTTGTTAATGGAGAACTTTTTCTCCAACTCAGTTCCCATTAGACCTAAAGAGATATGGCATGAAATTTCTCATTAATACTTTTTCCCCCACAGTCTTGCAGGGGTGTGTCGAGAACATTTTGAATGAGGGGATGGGAGAGGAGGGGTTGAGGAGGCTCAGAGGAGTCATTTATCAACTGTTACATAAGGGACATATTCTTTGAGCCTATACCAACCAAAAGGCATGGCAGGTTTTGTTATAGAGTTAGATTGGTTCAAGGGCTATTCATCCTGTCCATGTTTCTTAAAACTGACCATCACTTTCACTGCTTGTACTCAAAATATGACCTTATTATCATCACTTTTTTTATCCATTTATTTATTTTCTGAATCCAGAAGTAAGTTTGCACAGGGTAGTTATTTCGTCCCATGTTTTACAACACTAACAACTGGTGTGATTTTTTTTGTTTTGTTTTGTTTTGTTTTTTTAAAGCTGATGAGCTTCAAGCCATGCAATAGAATCATATGCAGTACAGTGAGAAACGTATAGTGAGGGTCTGTTAGGAGTGTCTGACAGAGTCCCCTGTCAGAAAGAGTTTCAACTTCCATCTCCGGCAGAGCTTCAACCACATCCCCGGGGAGGGACATTGAGTCCGAGTGGGCCATGTTCCATGCCTACATTGTCGAGGCGGCTCTAAGGTGGTTGGTACCTATCGAGGCGGTAATCCCCGAACATGTTGTTGGACCCCAGGGATGAGGGATGGCGTCAAGCTGAAAAAGGAGTCCTACCAAGTCTTTCTTGGCTTGTGGGGCTCCAGCTGAAAGGTACCAGCAGGCCAAGCGGAATGCAGCAGTGGTGGTTGTCATAGAGAATGACTTTCAGAAGGCTCCAAGGAGATTCTGGTCCGCCATGCGGCGGTTCGGAGGGGGTAGCAGTACGCCATTAACACTGTGTACATTGGGGATGGTCGGCTGCTGGCCTCGACGACACATTGTCGATCAGTGGAAGGAATCCTTCCAAGGGCTCCTCATTCCTGATGACACGCCTTCCGATGAGGAAACAGAGTAGGGGGATCCAGCTCTCGCTGGAGCACTTTGCAGCCCAATGTGAAGTAGTCGGGATGAGGATCAGTATCTATGGGTCTTGTTCATGAGAGAGAAAAGGATGGAACAGGAGATCCAAAGGTGCATCAGTGAGGTGTCAGCATTGATGTGAGCTCTGCCTTGGTGAAGAAGGAGCTGAGGCAAAAGGCGAAGCTCGATTTGATTCTCTGTTCCTACCCTCACCTATGGTCAAGGGCTGTGGGTTGTGACCGAAAGAACAAGGTCATGGACCCAAGCGACTGAAATGAGCCTTCTCTGCAGGGTGTCTGGGCTCTCCCTGAGAGATAGGGCTAGGAGTTCGGCCATCCGAGAGGGGCTCAGAGCGCACCTCCATGTGGAGAGGACTCCGATGAGGTGTCCTGGCATCTGGTTAGGATGCCTCCTGGATGGACCCATGACACGCTGGCGGGACTCTGTGTCTAGGCTGGCCTGTGAACACCTCAGCATCCCCCCAGAAGAGCCGGACCATGTGGCCGGGAAGAGGGAAGTGTGGTCCTCTCTGCTTTGGCTGCTACCCCTACGACCCAATATTGGCTAAGCTATAGAAGATGGATGGATGGATATTGTGAAAAACTAAAGACACTTACATCATATAAACATATACAAAAAAATAACAACCACACCATTCAATCTATGTGAACTACATTGGCTGCTACCACAGACATACGGTATAAATGCAACAGCGTTAAGGCGCACAATATGCTCAAATCTGACTTTTGACTACAGCTTAGCTAAAACCGCTGTTGTGTTTTTGTCCTCTATTTTGAATTTATTACCACCACTTTAAAGTTTGCTTTGTTACCTTTCTCCAGTTTTTGTTTAACTTGCCGGTCTTCATGAAATGTATTCAGGAAAAGCGCTGTCTCTCGCCATCTTTCAATTTGCATCACTCATGTTTTGTCAGGCGCCCTGTAGAATGACAGGTTTAAGTCAAGAAGGGCAACCTCATTTTACAGGTGTCCAGTGCCACCTGTTGTTGCAGAATTATATCAAAATACAAAAGTGTCTACCTAGACTAAAACCTCAGAATGTTGTCTCAAAGAATTTGAAGGGGTACTTCATTGATCAGCACTCAGCAACAAGAAATGTTTTGTTAGGATAGGAGATTTCTACTGCAATGATCTAACTCAAAAACAAAATGGTCTGTTTCTGACTTTTTAGCAATGTTTGTACTTCCTTCTATCCCTAGTGTGTCAGCACAGTACTATCTTGGTGATTGTTAGGTGAAAAAATGGTCATAAGCACTTCTGGGTTTCACTGTCATTACTCATTTGACACTCTTCAGGCCAACATATAAAGGACAAAAATCTATACACTTGAGGAGTGGTTGGGGGGCCTTTATCTTCTCCGGCAGATGATTTGGCTGTGTGAATTATTAATCAGCAGAAAGCTATGGCCTGTGCTGGCGCGCATGCAGGATCGGAACAGCTTTTCCTTATCACTGTTAATCTTAGAAGCTGCAGTAATGCAATTCCTAACATTTAGGACTTAATGGTGTGTCAGAGAGGGAACATGATCTAAGACCATTAGAGCTGTTTTGTGCTGAAGTTCAAAACAGGCTTTTTGCTTCTTATCTTAGCCTTGGAGCCTTCGTGCTGACTCCAGTGGCAGAAAACCAGGAGGTATAAAGGAAGTCTCAAGTTTTGGCGTATCAAATATAGCCCTATTGAAAGCGGTTCTTGCACTCGATTTTAAAATATTACGAAAAAAAGTCCACTCAATCGTAAGCAAACCTTGTATTGAACAAATAAAAAAAAATGTAGTTAAAAAAATCAAGCAAGACCATTACATTTTGTAATCAATGGTTATCTAAAACAAAACTTTTTGAGCATGAGGTTAATCAATGGTACCTAATTATTAAGCAAGAAACCCTTTTTTCATATGTTACATAGGTTCATAAATATTGAGCTTATGCTGCCCTAATCTCCCCATAGATATCTTGTGAATTATGATACTGCAACTTTGATCCTATCACTAGTGCTATGTTCAATGTGTCCAACATCTTAGTTGCAATGGAACTCAAATAAATAAATAAATAACCAATATACATGACTAAAAGAAATAAAGTTTCATGATGAAGGTGAAGAAAATAAAAAAATGGGAGAGAAAATTGGGAGAAAAAAGAAACTAAATGCACTATAAACAAATTTAAAAACTAACAAAAAAACAAATGGAGCTTGCTGTGGTTATTATTTCTGATCATTACAAACCGATGGACATTATTTTAAATACCTAACAGATAATTTTTTTGCGATCACAAAGTGTTTATGCATCAAATATGGTTCCAAATCTAATTGAAAATCTATTTTATTTTTCTAAATCTGTTAATCATTAAGGATAATTATATAAATCCAGTTATAAACAGATATCCTGTCACTTTCCTTTTGCATGTTGACTTTGGATAATTAAAGTTTAGTTAAGTAGTCATTGTTTTTGAATTACACTAGAAATGATATGCTTATATTTTGCTACCCGGGACCATTTGTGTCTAGAATTTTCCATGCATATGGAAGCTTTTAGCAATGTGACTATATGTGATATTGTATTATTCATTTTTTTTTACTGAATGCTGTGGCTAACTGGGTTGTTGTAATTCAGATTGTTTGGATTGCAAAGTGAGGAACTCAGAGAGAGGAGAGTGTGAGAAACTACAGACTTACAGAAGATCAGTGGTTCTGAAGTCTCCCCCCGGTACACTCTTTCAAATCTTTAGTGCTTTCTATGAATGAAACTTTACTGAATGTAATATCATAATCACTGCTTTTAAAATGCTGTCATGCTGTCTCTCGTTGAAGCTGTCATTTTTGATCGGGAAAACAAAAAATTTTCAGCATGAAATGAACACTAACTCCAAAGGTATCACAGGATATGTTGATTCAAACATAAGGAAATTACTTAGAAAATTATCATATTAATAAGGTAAAGCCTTAGTTACCGCACATACTAAATGAAGCAGTATTGATGTGCCAACCCCTCACACAGAAGCTCCTTTATTTTTGGGTGAATGGGATTTGGGGGCAGATGAAAATGGGCGTGCATCATACGAAAATTGCAGTCAGCATTCATATCTCTATGATCTCATTTCTAAATGACCCTGCACAAACACCAGCTGTCTTGAAAGAACTGCTTCTTCCTTCCTCTGCAAATGGCACCATGTCATTACACTAGTGGATGCAATCCAGCAGAAACCCAAAGTAATGGAAATAACCCCAGTGGGAGCAAGTGACATATACTGGCAAACAATTGTGAGGGAAAGAAATTGGGTAAGGAGCAGTAAAAGGGATTGAATGAATCCAGTGAGATGAGTAACGTTGTGCTTGGAGTGAAGTGTAGTATGAATGTTTTTTTGGGTTCACACAAGATAGCAAAAGTGCATCGTAACCATATCTTTAACACTGTGGCAGTCACCACCTTACACACAATAAACTGCTATCAGCAGGAAAGGGCCAATAGAATGTAAGTTCTCAACCATCCAGATCCCCACTGCCTTTAAATTCAGAACAGACAAAAGTGGATGTGTCCAGTGTCCAGTGTCCAGTGTCAGACAGATGAAATCTTATTTTGTTTCTCTATCAGGAACGGGTCTAATGATATTTCTTTTACCTTCGTATCAAGTAAAATGGGTTGCAAAACACTAAGAGAAAAATTGTACAACTTAAAATCACCCAATAGCATTAACGAAATTTGTGTTTTTCTGGGCTGTACATCAATGTCATGTCCACAAATTGAAGCTTCTAAAGAGGAGCAGCCAACCCTCAATAAAGCATACTGAATGACAAAACTACAGCATTATTAAAGCAAGTGTTGTCCAGCATTTGAAAACTGTGGTCAAAGAAATTAATGGACTCACAACCTAAATCCTGGCAGTATCTCTTCAATATGGAAAAAAATCTCCAGGTGTACAAGAGAAGAACTAGCACCACTTTAATGCATGAGCTTTCATATACCAGTAACAAGACAAAGATTAGTGAAGGATGCCGCAATGTGTATGTGTGAGGAGGATTTTGAGCTTCTTCTTACTCCTTTATTATTTTTCTCTCTTTTTCAATAAATCTTGAACTTAATATAACTTACATTTAGATCAAGCATTTATGTTCAATTTATTATTCTGTAAAAATAATTTGGTAAGGCATATTTTGGTATATCTGGTGATTATCTTGGATTGAAACACTTTATTTATTTTTCTCTATTTTTGAAGAAGCATGGATGCAGATGACTGCAAGAAAGTTTGAACATATCAATTCAGGGGAAAAAAAAATAACATAGACTATTGAATACAGCAATTCAGTGTAGCATGCCAATAAGACTATTGTATCAGATTGTTGTGTCCTAAGGGAGGTCACGGTGCTGAAAAACAGTTGTCGCACATGTTTCAATTCTAATCCCTTTTTTTTTGGGGGGGGGGGGTGCCTCCCTGTTTTTGGTTGGCTTCAGTAGCACGTCTGATGATATTACATTTTGCACAAGTATTGATTTATTTATCATTTTTGTGTTGCTTTGAGAATATCCAATCTTGATTTCATGTGTTCACCTAATCACTTCATCAAACAATGCTAAATACCTCAGCAAAAAACAAAATGGAAAAATAAAATGTGAATACTCTGGTTGATTAGTGCAAACGATTTGAGATCAAAATGAATTTCATCTGATGCCTGATAAATGTATAATGCCTCATGATCCAGGCATCAGGTCACTGCAGATCAATACTTGTCAAATGGCTGAATATGGTGCAATCATCCTAATAAAAGCTATGGTAGCATGAGTATGTCACAAACACTTAAAACAGGAAAAAAAAAAAACTTTTTTTTATTGTCTCCTTAACCTCATTCATAGAATAGTAAATTGTCAATGTATAGTTGTCTCTTTTATTTTAATCCCCCTACACACATCCAAACCTGCAGATGTCCAACCCCTGTATTTTTTAATGGAATCTTCAGTCCCTCCCCGAAAAACAAGCCAAACAAGGTTCACCAGTGAAGTACTGTCACAAATTCAGGTGGAGCAGCATCCTGTCTCTTAATGACGACAAATCCAGCTTTCAAATTCAGACTCAAGGAAAGAATGACAAGATCGAGAGAAGAAAGGGCTACGGAGACTTCAAAAACTAAATGTAGAGCAGTTACCAATGGGAATGATCCTGTTTTTGCAAGAGTAAAATGAGCCACTTTTTTTGTTTTATATCTTCACGGATCTTCATGTAAAATGCTGAAATTCATATTTCATTCCTCTTATGCAGACAAATGTCTATGGATTGATTATAATGCATTGCTATGCAGTGGACAGACTGAAACCAATGCGATCAATGTAAAGTTTTTTTTAAATGTAGCAACCTTGTATATATATGCATATGTGTGTATGTAAATATATATATATATATATATATATATATATATATATATATATATATATATATATATATATATATATATATATATATATATATATTATATATATATTTTTTTTTTTTTTTTATCGTTTATTTATATTTTGATATTTTTTGTATTTTTATCTTT
>CAAKHD010013259.1:207165-297329 GCA_901007705.1 Fistularia tabacaria | reverse complement strand
ATCTATGAGTATGGGGATCAATAAAGTATTATCTTATCTTATCCTATCTTAACTTATCTTATCTTATCTTATCTTATCTTATCTTATCTTATCTTATCTTATCTTATCTTATCTTATCTTATCTTATCTTATCTTATCTTATCTTATCTTATCTTATCTTATCTTATATACACACATATGATACTCATACTCATAGATACATATATTATAGTGGTTGTGACTATAATTGTATACTGTATTGTTTTTATGACTTGAGGCCATGATATAAATTTACAGAATTATTTATTAAAACTAAAAAATACAGCCTCAGGGCGGCACAGGCCAGTGTCTCCCAGAGCCAGACTCGGGGGGGCACAGGCAAGTGTCTCCCTGAGCTGGTTCCTTTGCTCGGATAAATGCAGAGGGTTGCTTGAGGAAGGGCATCCGGCTTAAAACTTTTTGCCCAAACCAAAAATTCTATTGAAACCTATGAATCTTATCGGTCGATAACCTACAGGGTGCCAGTGGAAATTGGGCTACTGTGAGTCGAAGGAGACGAGGAAGGCAAGTTCAGAAGCAGAGAGAGAAGAGGAATGGCAGGAGTCTGGGACTGAGACTAGGGAATTTTAATATTCGGACAATGACAGGAAACGGTAGAGATCTGGTTGACATGATGCAGGATGATGATGAAAGAAGGTTGATATACTGTGTGTTCGGGAGACCAGGTGGAAAGGTAGTAAGGCTAGAAGCTTATGAGCAGGTTTTAAGTTTTACTATCGTGGTACTGACAGGAAGAGAAATGGAGTAGGAATTATCTTGAAAGAGTAGTTTGTTAGGAATGGTCTGGAGGTGAAAAGAATGTCAGATAGACTTATTAGTGTGAAACTGGAAATTGAAGGTGTGATGCTCAGTGTTGTTAGTGGCTATGCCCCACAGGTTGGATGAGGTAGCAAAGGCAAAACAAAGGGTGTACGCGACTTGTATGCTTGGTTTGACAGGAAGGAGGGAGAGAATAATTTATAGAGGGTGGCAAAAAGAGAGATAGAGACGGAAAGGATATACAGCAGGTCCAGGTGATTAAGGATAGAGAGGGAAATGTATTGACAGATGACAGAAGAGTGATGGGAAGATGGAAAGAGTATTTTGAAGAGCTGATGAAAAAGGAAAATGAAAAAGAGGGAAGGGTAGAAGAGGTGACTATGGTAGACCACAAAGTAGCAGAGATTCGTTAATCCTAAGTGAGGAGAGCATTGAAGAGGATGAAGAATGGAAAGGCAGGTGGTCCTGATGATATACTTGTGAAGGTATGGAAGTGTTTAGGAGATGCAGTGGGAGAGTTTCTGGCTAGAGTATTCAACAGGATCTTAGAGATTGAGAAGATGCCTGAGGAATGGACAAGAATTGTGATGGTGCCCATTTTTAAGAATAAGGGGGAAATGCAGAATTGCAGTAACTATAGAGGGATAAAGTTGATGAGCCATAGACTGAAGTTATGGGAAAGAGTAGTGGAAACTAGACTGAGAGCAAAAGTCAGCATTTGTGAGCAGCAGTATGGCTTCATGCCTAAAAGAGTACTACAGATGCATGTTTGGAGAGAAGGAGAGAGGGTCAGAGAAGCCAGACAGCAATGGTTCGGTCATGTACAGAGGAGGGATGGATAATATATTGGTAGATGGATGCTTGAATTGGAGATGCTAGGCAGGAGGTCTAGAGGAAGACCGAAGAGAAAATTTATGGATGTAGTGAGAGAAGATATGAAGGTAGTTGGTGTGAGAGAGGTGGACAATAAGGTTAGATTGACGAGGTTGATTCGCTGTGGCGACCCCTGAAGGGAAAAGCCAAAAGGAAAAGAAGAATATTAATTACAATTAAAAATGACATTTCCATGAAGTGGATGCATCTACTACTACGTACACATGAAGACACAGACTACCTGTCATCCACTTAATTCAAACCAATAAACAAAATGAAGGCCTTCCTCATGCAGAAGGGTTCTGGTTGTGCAAGGTTTTTACAGTATTATGTACTTTGTAGAATAGTGAGCCATGTGACCTGGAGGAGCAGCAAATGTCAAGGATGTTAACGATTAGAAGACGTAGTAGCACTGGAAGAGGAAAAAATTAATAGAAGTCCAGCTGTATTCGGGGCTGAGGCAGCCATTCAAAAGCACACAGAATTCTCACAGGGATGGTTTGTGGTCATGCAGCAAAGAATTCATGTGAAGCATTCGAAGTTGCAATCATCATTAAACCAGCTGGTGCCATTTTATTTAGTGTATAAATCCAAATAACCTCTTTGTGAACAAAGCTCCACAATGTTCTCTCTGACTGAAGTTGTCACATGCCAACAACGAGAGAGCCATGCTTGGCTCCATGATAATGTTTAGCCATTTTATATGCCCTTGTTTCCTGTGCATAAAATGGTTTTATATTCATTTTTTATGTGTATGTTCTACACTCGTTGCTTTACTGTGTCTGCTTAGTTTGGAGAGAGCGCTGGTGTTCCAGTTAATGAACTGTTTAATGAACATATATTTTTTCACCAGGAATTTTGCACAGTATGAGGCCTAAAAATATATCTTTTTGATGTTTAGGATTTTACTATGACTCCCTTTTATCTGAACTGTTGCCATTTATGCAGGGCTGTATAATGTTTTTGCAAAGGTGGCAAAGCAAAAGAACAGCTCTACTTCCCTACATGTATCACACATGATACATATCTCAGTGAGCAATCCATATACATCTCTGATTGGAATTAACTCTCGGAATATTGTAATGAAGGAATATATTAATAAATATTTACTTTCTCATCGTATACCTTAATCGTATTCTCTTTGACCAGCTGTTATTGTTACCTACCTGGCATGATGCCTGTTGAGGTAATAGTCGAAAAATTACACTTCAAACATCCGCCAAATCCTCTGAATCCTAAAGGATTAAACAAGCAACCAGACATGAACACAATTACTCCATGTCATTTAGATTATACAGCAACTCAGGCTCAGGTGTTACGTTATTAAGCACTTTGTATGAGACTATTCAAAATAAATCATGACGTTGATGACTTTGAAAAATACGATATTGTGGCGGACACTAAGGGGTGTGGCCTCTCACCCCATAGGACTGTGGGCTGGGTGTGTGGTTTGGGTCCAGGGCATTCAGGGACAAGAAAGTTGACTGTCAGTTTGTGATTGGTGTTTGAGGAATGAAGTTACAACTTGCCTTTGTCTCCGCTATCCTTCCCTCAAACACCATATTGATGACCCTGTTCTGTACATGTCACGCTCGGACAGAGTTTGTGACCACACTTCAGCCACGTCACCCTGACTCCCACAGCCGGCCGTTTCCATTACGGCTTTGGCACTCCAAGAGTTCTGGCAGAGTGACCTGGCCTTCTGGTTCCAGTATGTTCAGGGGCTTTTCCACCTGCTTGGAATTGTCTCGACGCCAGGTACTTCCTCATTGCTACTGCGCTGGACCAGTGGTCCAAAAGGCAAGTTTTGCAGCTGTTGCACAATCCACCGCAACACAGTAAATACACTGTCCTCAAACAGCTGCAGCTGTTCATCAGGAGCTCAAGGTCAGGTAGAAGGTTCCTGGTGTACTCTGGCTCGCAGAAGAGCCGTCTCCCCCTAACAAGAGTGGACATACAGACTAGGGGCGGCAGCGTGCTACTGAGCGCAGCTAACGGTTCATCCATTACGACATTCGGCTCCCAGTCGGTGTCTTTTTTTTTCACAACTGCCATTTTGAGGGGGATTTCATGACCACCTCCATCATCGGCGCGAACTTCCTGTGAGCCAATGATCTGCTTGTGGACGTGACGAAGCGCCGTTAAATTGACGCCATGTCTTTCCACCATTTTTCCTTGTGTAACAGGGGGCGCTTGGCCGATAACACATGCTAACTTTTTCGCATCTAGGGATGTTTTTCAATGTTTGCCAGTATTTTTCCCATCACTCACTCCACCTGCCTTTTCCACCGCATCTACTGAGCACGGTGTGGAGCATTTCATCCCCAAGGTGGGACCTCCAGATTTCGCGCAGGTTCCGCGCCTTGACGCAGGTAAGCCAGCCACAGCTAAGGAGGAGTTCGCCACCACAGAGTGTCTGGGGATTGTGAGGCCATCAAATAGCCCGTGGGCCTCCCCGCTACCAATTGGTGCCCAAGGCTGATGGGTTTTGGCGTCCTTGCAGCGACTTTTGCTGTTTGAACAATGCCACCCTGAATGTCTGCGGTGTTTGACTTCCTGGGTCAAGGTGCATGCAGTCGTGGAGTTTCCTCGCCCGGCCTCGGTCAAGGCCTTGCAGGGATTCCTGGGCATGGTTAATTTCTATCACCGTTTCTTCCCTCATGCGGCTCACCTCCTTCAGCCACTTTACAGGGCATGCAGCTCAAGAAGGCGAGTGACAGGGTCGACTGGACTCCTGAACGGGTCCAGGCTTTTTACGGAGCTAAGCACTGGCTAACGTGACCCTTCTCGCCCATCCCGGACCCATGGTACCCATAGCGTTAACCGCTGTTGCTTCTGGCATTGCTGTGGGGACTGTGGTTGAACAGCGTGTGGCAAATACGTGGCAGCCCCTTGTGTTTTTTCAGCGGCAAACAATGGAATAGGGAGCGGAGTTTGCGGAGCGGAGTTTGACAGGTAGTTGTTGGCCTTGCATCGAGCAACAAGCCATTTCCGGTTCCTACTGGAAGGCTGCTCCTTCACAGCTTTTGTGGATCACAAGCCGCTGACCTTCATCATGTCCGAGGTTTCTGAATTCAAGATGGACATTCAGCATGTGGCAGAGAAGCCCAATTGCTGATTACCTGTCGCGGGCGCTCAAGCGTGGGCAGCTACATGTGTGGTGTGCCAGTGCGCTAAGATTCACAGACACATTAGGGCGGCCCTTGAGCTGTTCCCAATTCCAGACAGATGCTTTGACCATGTCCATGTTGACCTGGTGGGCCCTCTACCTCCTTTGCAGGGTTTTACACACCTGCTCACCATGGTTGATTAGACCATCAGGTGGCCAGAGGCTGTTCCACAATCCTTCACCACGACCTCGGACGTGTCATGGGTATTTCTTGATTCCCGGTTCACTAGTTTGGGCACCCCGTCAGACATTACTTCTGACAGAGGTCCACAGTTCGTGTCGGTGCCCTGGTTCAGCATTGGCAGGGTCATTGGGGACGGAGGTAATCTGTACCACCCTCAAGCTAACGGTTTGTGTGAACGGTTCCACTGGTCCCTCAAGTTAGCGCTGCAGGCTGCACTCTTAGATGGCAACTGGGTGACTGTTTACTGTTACTGTTTAGGTTATGCCGGGACTGCAGTCAGCCCCTAAGGATGTCCTCAGCGCATCGCCAGCTTAGCTGATTCTCGGTCAGCCACTGCGAGTCCCAGGGGAATTTTTGCTGGAGCAATCTGCTCCCCCACCCTGTCCGGCTGCAGATCCTTTCTTCCTGAGTGGTTCTCAGGTTCCAGGCCCCATTCACCACTGTTTCCTGTGGTCTTTTATGCCTCCATAGCTCCAGCCGGCTCAGTTTGTGGTTCTTAAGATATGACGCCCACCGCTCGCCTCTTCGACTCTCGTACGAGGAGCTGTTCCAGGTTCTGGAGAAGGGCGTTAAGAGTTTTGTCCTGGACATGGGCGGCCATAGGGAGCAGGTCACACTGGACCGGCTGAAGCCAGCACACAGGATGGCTGGGGAAGTTGCTTTTCCTTTTCAGGGGTCGCCCTCCAAGGGTTAGGGTTAGGGCTATGACTCCTCGGACTCAATGTACAATGCACCCTGCTTCTTCGACGGAGAGACAACACTATGGCAGGCTGCTCAAGCCCCCCATGAGGGACGAGTTTGTTTTAAGGAGCCCCTTCTGTGTGTTGGGGCGGGGCTGTGTGGCAGACACTAAGGGGCGTGGCCTCTCACTCCCATGGGACTAAGGGTTGGGGGCGTGGTTTGGGTTCGGGGTATTCTGGGACAAGGAAGTTGATTGTGAGTTTGTTATTGGGGTCTGGAGAATAAAGTTACAACTCGCCTTCGTCTCCACAATCCTTCCTTCAAACACAACAAAACATGTTGGGGTTTTTTTAAATTACACTCTTTATTTGCTAAAGCAATTGAACAGAATCTTTGTTCCATTAAAAAATTACCTCTGATTGACTGACTATACTTATGTGTTGATTCGTCTTTCAGACGTTTTGGCTTTTTATTGAAATCTTTTCATATAATTTCCCAAGAAAATGCAATTTTTTCAAAATTTTCTCTGCTCAGTCTAAAGATCTTTTTCCCTGTTTCCTTTCCTGTAACAACTAACCGTAATATGTGTAGCCACAGTAGTAATTTTAATAAGATATCTCACCAAACCTTTGGATTCATCCAGTAGTCCTACAGGGAAAATTTACACGTCTACAAATTAGTCAAATCACACATCTAATGTCATGTTTTCTAATCCACAGAAACCTATCACTTAACACTCTCATCCCACCTGGATCTGTCTAACTGGATAACGCTAAAATGACATGTCCTGGCTGTGAGCGGCAAGTACCCTCCACATATCCTTGTTAGCATGTCCTCCAACAGCTCAGTGACGGCCTGACACCGGGAACTACTCAAAATCTGCACCTGTAAAGCAGTGATGAGATGAGATGCGCTACAATGAACAGGGAAATGAAGATCAGTGTGTCACTCGTGGGTGATGGGGTGGCACATCTTAAAAACACCGCACTTCTCCCACGGCCTCCTTACTTTCGTCTTTTTTGTGACAAAAATAATCTCTATTCGCTCAAGCAAGCAGGGTATTGCTAGGTTATATACGACTGTCTCCAGCTGAGACTTTAATCTTGATACTCTGCCCTTGTTTCGTCTGAAAATAAGTTAGCAGGGCATCATCTCTCTTGCATGTAACTCCCATTTTTATTGACAGATGAAGCGAAAGTGGTAATTAATATGTTGCACTTTGACCTGTACAGCTTCTGACGGGCTGTGTAATTAATGACAATAAATCGGCTCATTTTTACGGAGTTAATTTACACTTGAGTAATTCTCAGGGATATTAAAGGAGTTGCAAAAGATCATAGTCATCAGTTGATGCTGAAAGATGATCTTTTAATTTTTCTTTCCTTTTTATTTGAAGTACACAGACATTGACAGTATGTGCTACATTTTTTTTTTAATTTAAAACATCATCCACATTTAAGGGGGAAGCTCAGAATAAATGTGAGATATTATAAAGCTCTTATTGGTGTCATCTACTAAAATTATTGACAGAAACAGAAATGAAATGATTGATGCAACTTATAAAAAATAGAATAAAGTTATGAACGTGACACTTCACAAACAATTAGAATATCGAAAATAATCTATACATACAACTTTTGTGCATCCTTCAGACAGTGCTGAGAACTACCGAAGCAGAAGACGCAGAAAGTATAGTTTTGTGAAGAAAGGGGTTTGATTTTTTAACATAGTTTGTTTAGACAGTTGCCCTCCTGTGGTGAAATCAAATACATGGGATTCTGAGGGGAAAGATACAGAATGCAGGTGATGCTTGTGTTTATGCTGTGAAACGTTTCTTGTCATATTCCTTTTCTGGAGGTGGAACGGTTGAAATATAGAAATATTAGAGAAATTATTCAATTCTTAGACTATAGTCCTGGGCCTTTGGGGGGTTGGAAGACCTCATTATTTGAATTTTAAAAGTGTTTTTTTATTGGCCATGGCATGCATTTTTTCTGAAAATGGTAACACATGAGATCATGAGCATGCCTTTGGGCTGCATATGCAAGAAAGGCTCCTGAGTTTAAAACCACTGCATTGCAGTAGCCCAGCTTAAATCACAGCATTTGTCTCATTTTTTTTTAAAATATTTGTCGGTGCTTCAGGCTTGATATCGACTAAATATGTAAACACCAACATTTACTGTATTTTTACTGTATATGTTTTTTTCTGCTCCTACCAGAGTCATTAACTCATTTTTCTGTAAGTATTTCCACTGACAGCCTCTCCTGTGTTTAAGCATCTGACAGAAAGCTACTGGAGAGAAAATGCACAGTATTGGTCACAAGAGGGCATGTCACCCTCTAAAACAAACAAGTCACTAATGACTTTTTCAGGAACTAATTTTCTGCTTTGTGGCACAGCCCATAAAACAAGGTTATTCTACTCCAACAGTGGATGAATAGAGATTTAACTGTCTTTTCTTTTTATTGTAGTACAGCAGCATTTACACGTTGCTTATGCTACAAATTTCAGAAGGGATCCATGGACTTTGGTGCCTGTAGCTTTTATCTTTTTTTATTTTTTGAATCCCCCCCTACACTGTGGTTAAAAAGCTATTATCCACCCTGCATGTTGACATCCATCTCAAATATTGAATACAACAGAATGACAACAACACTCCAAATGCCTGCTCATTGCATTTTGCATGTTGATGTCGTTTTAAAAAGTCAGATTGCAGCAGCACACAGAAATGTGACAGTAATGCTGAAATTAGATTAAAACTGCTGAACTTTCACTTGCCATGTACTGTAATTCCTCACCTACTTGCAACCCCATAATCTGGATCCACACAGGGAGAAGCAGCATGACAACATTGCCTCATTATTCAGAAGATGGAGAGGATTTCAAAATATCGGCAGCGGTGTGTGTGTGTGTGTGTGTGTGTGTGTGTGTGTGTGTGTGTGTGTGTGTGTGTGTGTGTGTGTGTGTGTGTTGACTTGATGTGATGAGGTAATCTTTTGAAGTACTCAAATTCCAATTTTGTTCATCCTTAATTTAGATGCTATGTTTTCAATTATTATTACACTGTTATATGTATTGATAGTTTGTCTTTCTTCATTAAAATGTGTGGGGGTCACATTGAAGTATTTTTCAATAAAAAGGTTCCACATTTCTTTGGATTTCAACAGTAACATTATGATTTAAAAGGTTTTTTTTTTTCTAAATTTGCACAACTGATTAACCCAGTAACTTCCTTCTAAATTTCAACACCATATGCATAAATCTAATACATTTGCCAGACATCAGTAAATGCCTTGGAGAACATAAGAACTTGCAGTAAAGTATGCTTTTCACTGAAGCACAACAACAAAGCACTGGTGGTACAACTTAAGTAAACCCAAGTTTCCTAAATATGTTGTGACACAGGAAAATGGCTAAGGCAGTTTTTTGCAATTGCCCAAAATATATAAAACAATATAAAATGTATAAAGATTAGCCACGGCCTGGAAATTTGAGAACTTCAAATTTGTGTTGGCATAAAAAAACATTTCAAACGGACTGTTGAGCTGTGTTTGAAAAATAACTGGACTTTAGTTAACAACCTCACCATAAGACACTTGATAATCAACTTTTTCTTATCCCAATAGCGGGCTATTTTATGGAATAACTACCTTCCTTAATACACACACACACAACACACACACACACACACACACACACACACACACACACACACACACGATCTCATAGTAAAATTTGTAATTGAATGAATGAATTAAGGATTAAGGATTCGTAATAATGATCAATATATAGCCCCCCAAAAATATGAGGTTCAAACTGCAGAGTGTCAGTGGAATATCTCAAAAGAGAATAAAAAACAGAGGGAAATGGAGAGAGAGAGATAATAAACAGAATAAAAGATGGAATTAATTAAAAGCAAGAGAATATAATTAGTTCTTTAGAGGTTTCCCTAAAACTATCTACAGAAGTTTCATGTTTTATTTGTCTGGGGAGAGACTTTCAATTCAAGCTGTTATACTTGCACTCCATGTAGATGTGACGTAACTGGAGTGATACATTTTCGGGTTTTTCCCAACATTGTAGAACATAACTTCCACTGCTGAGACACCTTAAAAGACATTGAAACCTTGTCAGCTTGAGATTTCTGAAAACCACTAGGAAGGTACAAAGAGGTCATTTGCAGCTTTCACTCATACCAACCATTTTGATGAATGACTGCAGAACTATGACTTAATTATGGCAGAACAGGAAATACAGTCCATCCTCAGTAATGACCCTGAAGGCCATCGATAAAAAGGCTTGATAAACGTGGACTTCCTGCGCCAGGATGGATAAATACAGTCTGAGTAATGAGAGCTTGGCTGCCCACTATGATGGCTCTGCTCTATATCAAATGCTGCTCTGTGGTTCAGCTATGGGGGGAGCTTTAAAAACTTCAGTGTGAGCGCTCTCAGTCGACGCTGTCTTTCAGACACTGTGTTGTGCTCTCGAGGTGCAGATGAGAAATCCCTTCCTCAGTCATCAGCTGAATTTCCCCTTCCATCATTAGCATGAATTGTTCACAGCGGCTTCAAGCATAAAAACATGATCTATGCTTTGAACTGAGGTCATCCTTTACTTTGCGCTAATTAAGACCGTAATTGATGAATCCATTATTTCATTTTATTTATTTATCTATTTATTTATTTATTTTTGGGGGGGGTCCAGCCAGGTCTAATAGAACCTCAATATAACTGCCCAATGACATTTGTGACAGAAAGATTCAATGTATTGTGAGGGCTGATAAACTCCTGGTTGATCACCTCAACTGCTCTTCAGAGAAACGAGTGATCATTCAGTCATTAGCACAGCCTCCAATTCCTAGACAACAGGAAGTGGGAACTCACTCATACAATGGCTCATCATTTCAAGTCATGTGGGTGTGATACAGTGATACACAGCATAGATCCAGGATCAGATTTACACCCAATGGTATGTGGACACAGGCTGTTTTTCACACAGCAAAAACATAAGTAGATCAGTTATTAGATGTCTTCTGTGGCTTTTTAGACTTCCAAGGTTAATACCCACGTCAGCACCTCAATATCCAATAAAGCATCCAATGCAGCACCCCACCTCCCACCCCCAACCCTGAGTGCTGACTAGATAATGAATGAACAAATGTTTATTGGGTGTTCAGATTTGTTTTCAGTCATCTTTTCCTTTCAGCTGCTCCCCTCAGAGGTCGCCGCAGCGGATCATCTTCCTCCCTATTGTCTGTATCACCCTCTCCTACACCAACTAGCTTCAAATCCTCTTTCACTACAGTGATAAATCTTCTTCACATTTGTTTTCAATATTTTACTCTTATATTTAATTTCCAGTTGTTCTGCTATCAATTTAGTGTTGTACTCTTTGTCGTAAATGTGCATAGAAGCGTTTCAGTACTGGAAGCTAAAGCCGTCTTGTATTCAAAGACACAACTCTTTTCTACCTTTCATAGTTCATGTGAACGCTAATCTGCCACTCCTTCCTCTGACTTACAAACCTTTGTTTGTCTTTCGGACTAACGTTCTCTCCTTACTCAGCGAGGCAAACGCAGCTTTCTGCTTTGAGAGGGGCATAGTGGGTTTGAAGACAGTGAGGGATTTGATGCCAAATTGAAAATCATCTTGAAAATATAAATTAAAGCAATTTATTCATGTGGTAATAAAAGCATTTTTTTATCCACCTTTTTGCTTTTCTGTGAATAACTTGCCAATAAACAGTGATTTAAGTTAATAATTGGTGCTGGTGCCAGAAGCTTCTTGGCTAAAAGCAAGAATGAAAACAAGATCTTTCCTGTCCTTTAGTCTCTGCAGACAACATTGTCCACAGAGACAAAACTGGCAGTTCATCTTGTTTTCTTTTTTCTTTTTTCCCCTTGAGTGGGCGTTACTGTAGTAGGGGAGAGAGGAGGCAAAGGGAAGAGCAACGTCTGGCCTGCATGTGACATTCATCATGTCTGAGCTTAATATCCTGGCCCAGCGGGCAGCAAGAGGCCGGCAAGAGTGAAGATGGACCATGTGATGTCCAAGCCTTTGTCCAGTTGTACACCTTTTGCTTTCAATTTTATCTGCATACCTAGACTTTTCTTCATACTATGATCCTCTTCATCATAAGGGTGTATTTTAAGATTGAAGGGCAAGTTTGTTGCTTTGAATAATCATATTCTGCTGTATATGCACCATAATGCAGCCTCAGGGCATCACAGGCCAGTGTCTCCTGGAGCCAGACTCGGGGGGGCACAGGCCAGTGTCTCCCTGAGTCGGTCCCAAGCCCGGATAAAGGCAGAGGGTTGCGTCAGGAAGGGCATCCGGCGTAAAACTTTTGCCCAAACCAAATATGCGAATCAAGCCTAAAAATGTCATATTGGATTGGTCGAGGCCTGGGTTAACAATGACCGCCACTGGTGCCGATAACCTTCAGGGTGCCAGTGGAAATTGGGCTACTGTGGGTGGAAGAAGGAGGGGAGGAAGGCGAGTTCGGAAGCAGAGAGAGAAGAAATAAGCAAAAGTAGGGGACTGAGAGTAGGGACTTTGAATGTTGGGACGATGACAGGAAAAAGTAGGGAGTTGGTAGACATGATGCAGAGAAGGAAGGTGGATATACTGTGTGTCCAGGAGACCAGATGGAAAGGTAGTAATGCTAGACGCTTGGGAGCAGGTTTTAAGTTGTACTATCATGGTACTGAGAGGAAGAGAAATGGAGTAGGAGTTATCTTGAAGGAGGAGTTTGTTAAGAATGTTCTGGAGGTGAAAAGAATGTCAGATAGATTTATGAGTCTGAAATTAGAAATTGAAGGTGTGATGCTCAATGTTGTTAGTGGCTATGCCCCACAGGTAGGATGTGTGTTACAGGAGAAGGAGAGGTTCTGGAATGAGTTAGATGAATTGATCCAGAATATCCCCAGAAATGAGAGAGTGGAAATTGGGGCAGACTTCAATGGACATGTTGGTGCAGGCAATAGAGGTGATGAAGAAGTGATGGGCAGGTTTGGTATCCAGGATAGGAAGGCAAAGGGACAGATGGTGGTAGACTTTGCGAAAAGGATGGAAATAACTGAAGTAAATACTTTTTTTTCCAGAAAAGAAGGGAACATAGGGTAACCTATAAGAGCGGAGGTAGGAGGACCCAGGTAGACCGCATCTTGTATAGACAAGGTCATCTGAAAGAGATCAGTGACTGCAAAGTAGTGGTAGATGAGAGTGTAGCCAGACAGCATAGGATGGTGGTTTGTAGGATGACTGGTGACAAGGAAGATAAAGATGACAAAGGTAGAGCCGAGGGCAAAGTGGTGGAAGCTGCAAGGGGAGGAGTACTGTATGGTTTTCAGGGAGGAGATGAGAAAGGCTCTTGGTGGTCAGGGAGAGCTACCAGATGAATGGACAACTACAGCTAATGTGATCAGGGAGACAGGTAGGAGAGTACTTGGTATGTCTTCTGGAAGGAAAGTAGATAAGGAGACCTGGTGGTGGAATTAGAAAGTGCAAGAATGTATCCAGAGAAAGTGGTTAGCAAAGAAGAAGTGGGACACTGAGGGGACTGAAGAGAACAGACAGGAGTACAAGAAGATGCAGCATGAGGTAGAGATAAGATAGAGGTAGCAAGGGCAAAACAAAGGGCATACGATGACTTGTATGCTCGGTTGGACAGTAAGGAGGGAGAGAATTCTTTATGCAGGTTGGGATAACAGAGAGATAGAGACGGAAAGGATGTACAGCAGGTCCAGGTGATTAAGGATAGAGGGAAATGTATTGGCAGATGCTAGAAGAGTGATGGGAAGATGGAAAGAGTACTTTGAAGAACTGATGAATGAGGAAAATGAAAGAGAGGGAAGTGAAGAAGAGGTGACAACTGTAGACCACAGAGTAGCAGATATTAGTAAAAGTGAGATGAGGAGAGCATTGAAGAGGATGATGAATGTAAAGGCCATTGGCCCAGATGATACACCTGTGGAGGTATGGGAATGTCTAGGAGAGGCAGCAGTAGAGTGTCTGGCTGGATTATTCAACAGGATATTAGAGAAAGAGAAGATGTCTGAAGAATGGAGAAGACGTGTGATGGTGCCCATTTTTAAGAATAAGGGGGATGTGCAGAATTGCAGTAACTATAGAGGGATAAAGTTGATGAGCCATACAATTAAGTTATGGGAGAGAGGAGTGGAAACTAGACTGAGAGCAGAAGTCAGTATTTGTGAGCAGCAGTATGGCTTCATGCCTAGAAAGAGTACTACAGATGCAGTATTCGCTTTGAGAATGCTAATAGAGAAATACAGAGAAGGTCAGAGGGAACTGTATTGTGCTTTTGTAGACCTAAAAAGAGCATACGACAGGGTGCCAAGAGACGAACTCTTGTATTGTATGAGGAAGTCTGGAGTAACAGTAGTACATTAGAATGGTCAAGGACATGTATGCTGGTTGTGAGACAGTGGTGAAGTGTGCTGTAGTTGAAACAGAGAAGTTCAAGGTGGGGGGGGGACTTCATCAGGGATCAGCTCTGAGCCCCTTCTTGTTTGCAGTGGTGATGGACCAGCTGACAGATGAGGTTAGACAGGAATCTCCATGGACCATGATGTTTGCTGATGATATTGTGATCTGTAGTGAGAGCAGGGAATAGGTTGAGGAAAATCTTGAGAGATGGAGGTTTACTCTAGAAAGGAGAGGAATGAAGGTTAGTCGCAGCAAGACAGAATATATGTGTGTGAATGAGAGGAACCCGGGTGGAATGGTGAGGCTACAGGGAGTGGAGATCAAGAAGTTGGAGGATTCCAGGCGCTTAGGGTCAACAGTCCAGAGCAATGGAGAGTGTGGATAAGAGGTTAAGAAACGGGTTCAAGCAGGTTGGAATGGGTGGAGAAAAGTTTTAGGGGTTCTTTGCGATAGAAGAATTTCATCTAGAATGAAAGGAAAGGTTTACAAAACGTGGTGAGACCAGCAATGGTGTATGGTTTGGAGACAGTGGCACTGAACAAAAGACAGGAGGCAGAGCTGGAGGTAGCAAAGATTGAAGATGTTGAGGTTCTCTTTAGGAGTGACGAGGATGGACAGGATCAGAAATGAGTCTATCAGGGGGACAGCTCATGTTAGATGTTTTGGAGAGAAGGTCAGAGAAGCCAGATTACGATGGTTCAGGCAGAGGAGGGATAGTGACTATTTTGGTAGACGGATGCTGGAATGGGAGATGCCAAGCAGGAGGTCTAGAGGAAGACCGAAGAGAAGGTTTATGGATGTAGTGAGAGAAGATATGAAGGTAGATGGTGTGAGAGAGGAAGATACAGAGAATAGGGTTAGATGGAGGAGGTTGATTTGCTGTGGCAACCCCTGAAATGGAAAAGCCGAAAGGAAAGGAAAAAGAAGAAGTATATTCACTATACTTTCCTCATGTATCCAGGAGTAGGTCATTTTTCAAAATAGCATTATCTGTCATGCATTACAATTTAATTTAATTTCAAACTGTCTATTTTCTGTTTTCTCACAAGAGATTTATTTCTATAGTTTGGATTTCTGTAGTATTGTAGAAATCTTGAACTGTGGGAGCAATGACATTTTCTCCGTCTTCATGCAATTATCTATTTGACACTGACAAGTTATATAAGCCAAGTTTGTAAACTGTTCTGGCAGCGTACAAGTATTCGTTGCATCTTACCTTAGATGTCACATAATATTTAGGGAAAACATGAGATTAAAACTGAGGTGGCTGTCATTGTTTCATCACTTTACAACTCCGAGCTAAGAATCAACAATTCAGTTCATTAACTATTTCAGGAGATATTTTTAGGTGTCTTTTTTTGCTGTCTGGCTGTTAAAAGGATCACACAAAAACTACTTGGCAGACCTAAGAAGAACACATTCTATGAGGACGAGTGTATGAATCTCAGTATGCCAATTCATGAAATGTTTTTTTGTTAATACCGAAATTGGCCAGATGATCAGAGATGCGAGTAAGTGGCATAAAATTACAAGTGTCCTATCAGATTTTTTGCAAATTGAGAAGATGTCATTGTTTATTCAGCACTCAGAGTCAATCTTAAAAAGACAACATACATATATATATATATATATATATATATATATATATATATATATTTACACACACACACATACATATAAATACATATATATACATACATATATGTGTGTGTGTACACACACACACACACATATATATATTTATATATATGTATGATTTCATTGTGAGGTTCTTGAAGCAGCTCTAACGCACTAAATGTCCTTTTTTTACATTCATGATAGAAAACACAGCATCAAATCTCCAACTCACAAATTAATCAATTTATTATGGCAAGGTGGTTCCAAACATCAAGGAACAACCATGTATGCACAATAAAATCTGTTAGCTTAAATGGTGTTAGGGTCTCAATTCACATGAGCAGTTCAAAAAAATCACTGTATGGTGTTCATTGATATGCACTGTTGATTCACAGTAACACTGCTAACACATGTTTTAACTTGCACCTACTTAAATGGAAAAATCAAAGCTTGATTGTATGTTTTTTAGACTTAAAATTGTATTCGACATAGATAAATAAAGGTGACACTAATAATAGTCATGATAATGATAACAATGAACAATAACACTAATAGTATTGGGGTGGTTAAATGGGGCACTTTTAGCCCCATAAAATGTATATCCAGCATTTAATGGCTGTATTTTCTCTCTGTCAGTAAGTAAGGAGAAAAATAAGAATTAATAATTAAAAAAAAAAAAAGGGTTGTTTTCAACCCCTCTGACCACTGAAAATTCCTAGTTTGGCATCAATCCCTGAAGCTCATTGTATGGCTATTTTCTCATTCAGTCTATTATTGTGACCTCAACTTCCCAATCTTTTTTTCACATTCGGGTCCTTGTGATCAAACTGCTGTAATGCTCCTTGTTAGAAAGTTGTAGTTGTCCATAAAAATAATCAGGTTAAATTTATGTTTCTTCAAATCCAAGAGCTGTTTAGGATTTAGACAAATCTGGATTTGTTGGCACCAACATATTGTTGGTACATACACACACTGCTTGCACAGCTTTACAATGAACTGTGAGTTCCCCGCTGCAGTGGCTCCTGACTAACAGAATGACTTACATTAAGTTTATATTACAGTCATAGGGTACAGAAACAAAAACTTACTGACTTTTCCCTTTAACACAACCATGGCACCTGAAACCTAGAGGGTCAAAAACATGTTTATTGCAAGCCTTGTAAATGAGGGAAGTGCAATCATTTTAAGTACCCTGTCCCTAGGGAATAAATAATTGCACACTGAACCTGCCAGCAAAGTCACACTGCTGAAATCGGCGTGAAAATGCCAAATGGGTTTGGCTGTTTGTATGCCATTTTGTTTATTTACTTTTTAATTTTGTGTGTATATCAGTGTGAATTTTCATATGCTCTGCATGCTATAATTTAGGATGGATTTTTGACCATATCCTTGGGGCTCATTTTATATGTTAAATGGATAAATCAGTGTCTCAACAGCACAGTTTTAGTTCGTTTGTAGTATAAAGTGTTGAAAAAAAAAAGATTGAGTGCAGGATGACCTGTCGAAGCTGCTGGCTTTTTCCTGTTAAAGATTTGCCCACATGTTAAGCCAAACTTAACATATGACATTCCCTCACTTAGATATCACTCACATAGAGTGTGAGTGTGTCATTATGTAAATTATTGTAGTCAACACACACACATACACACAGTAGCGAATACAGACTATTTCATAGGTGTGAGTAGGATTAGGTTATTGATCAAAAGGGAGATGTCAAGAGGTCATGGCCCAATTTGCCCTGCATCCTGCCAATACTGGTGGTAAGTATTGATCTATCTTCAATTGAATGGTCAGAGAAGATGATTATTCAGTGGTGTATATGTGGTAATAGCCAACATTTCATATTCTTCAATGAAATGGGTCATTTAAAATTATTCAGTATCATGCTGCCTTTAATGCACCACTCTGCATCAAAATAACTGTGATTGCACTTCTTTCTCATATTCATTTATTTCAGCATTATTTAATTATCGTGAACAAAACTCACAGTATGATCTTTAAATACTAACAACATTGATATAACATTTTAATTCTGTACTTTATGCAATATTCAAATTGTTTTCTTGGCCTTGTTCCTGAAAAATAAAAGCATTTTCACATATGCTGGTTGCAATGAACTAGTCTGACTAGAAACTCCAACTTTGGTGGTGAACCCATTTAACACTATGACCTCCAGATCAATGATGCCAACATTTTATAGCCCTCATTCTCATCAGGTGTGTTTTTAGGCATTCAAATATACATGAATAGTCTAATCCAAAGACTATTCATGTACGTTTTCTTAATTGTTTCTTTATGTGCACAAATTTTATGCCATTTTATAAAACGTATGGTTCAAATAATATCTCCCTTTACATTTTTTTTTCATTTTCTATCCATGGACTAATTCTTAAATCAGTTTTGAATAAATCAGGTTGATGCGGATTTGCATCTTAAGCATGATATTTCTTGAACAGACTGAGTCACATCACCATACAAACATCAAGCACTATTGCTAGTCACAAAACAGAAAAAAATGAAAGAAAAAAGAAAAAAAAGGGAAAAACATATACTACAAAAGCAATTAAGTATCCTCAATTAAAATGTGACTGTTGAAGCTTGAATAATTCACACACAAACATATGGATGCTGTGTGGACAGAATTCATATAAGTAAAACATTTGTTTTTGTAATCACCACCCTACAAGTCGACACGCTTTCCTTCACATGTGGTAAGACTCTTTCAGTTCTAGAGCACTAAATGTAATGTACTTGGACAAGGAATTGGGGTTTGGGGATATTCTAGATCCACTGAAGACTATGCCAATTTTTTGGAGAACCCCTGAACTAATCATTCAGAACTGGTTTAAAAAGTTTACCTTACCATCCTTAAACAAGAAGGAAAAAATTGAATTTGCTTTTTGTCTCAAGTACGTTGATCTCACTGGGTAAAACAAAAAAACAATTCAGACCAAAAAAATAACTAAATAATAATTACATGCTCCTTCTGATAACTGTGCTGTTCTGAGATTGTGTGATTTGTCTCTTTGCTCTAACCCCTCTATGATTTACAAAGATTTATTGGAAATGTATGCATGTCATGAAAGTGAACAGAGTTAGTTGGTGTGAGAAGAGGATGCAGAGAAGCTGGTTAAATGGAGGTAGATGACTCGCTGTGGCAAACCGTGAAGGAAGCTGCTGAAAGGAAAAGAAGAAATATATTAGGATATGATTGGATAACCCCTTCAACCATGTGCCTATACCATTGGTACTTTGTTGATGCTTCAAAATAGCAGAGGGTGTTTTGAATTGACTTTAAGAAGTCCCACTGTGTGCTGTGCAATTTGGATACTTTGCTTTGGATCAACAAAATAGGCCCCATGGTCTTTGGTTCCACATACTTCATATGGGTTTGGGTCTTTATTGTCTGAGATTGACACGGGGACAAAACAACAATATACTTAATTTTTACTGCTTGTCTGACATGAATACTTGGAAAACAGACTTTTACGGATTGAAGAAGTGCGTGTATGTGTTTGTGTGATGGGCCAAACTAGAGTTGAAGCCAATCGGCATGTGTTTAAAGCCAAAGGCTGAGCAGTACTCTTGCTCTTGACAAATCTGTGCTTACCACCTCATGTGTATTGTTTTGAAACCCTGATAAGGCTCATTTGCTTCTGAGAAAAGGCCCCGTCTCTTCTTTACCTCCGACCGATAATCTCAAGAATGCAAAATTGATCAATGAATTTAAGTCTCCACACACCAGTTTCTCTTCATACTCCCTTGAAGGTGTGTTACACATAGTTTACTCCAGTGGAAACAAGCTCTTGCTCCATCAACTCCTCACGTTGCGGCAGCAGTGGGGAGGAGGAGGAGGAGGAGGAGGAGAGGAGGGGGGAGGAGGCGAGGAAAGCACGAGTAGCTGGGGAGGGAGTCTGTTCCGCCTGGATGGCCGGAGCATTGAGTGGCTGATCGGGGAAGACAGACAAGACAGTGCTCTCTCCTTCTCTATCCCCGCTGTGTTTCTCCCCGCCGGTGGCCAAGCGTGAGTCCTGCTCAGCTCCCGCACTGCCAGCGGAGGGAGGGAGGCTTGACGCATCGCAGCGAGGCTTCACTTTCCAGCATGCAACCAGCGAGACGCCGCGCCGTCAACTCTTTGCACTGCTGACACAGAGAGGAGAAGAAGGGAGGGGAGGAGAGGAGAGCAGGGATGGAGGCACAGTGAGCGGCGACACTCGGAACGGAGCGGTGAATGTAGCGCGGCGCAAAAAAGGGGCGGCAATCTTTGCGCACAAGTCAGGCGGATGATTTTGGCCAGACGCAACAGTGATGCCTGTGAGCAGAATTTTGTAAAGTGAAAAAATACGGATTAAATTGAGCCTGTGACTTCCCCACTGCATTGACAGGTATGTCTCCCTGCTTATGTTCTCCTTTTTTTTTTTTTTTCCCGCCGTCCTATGATTATCTGCAGCCGCTGAGATACAAATACACTCCCGTCATTTCCTAACTTTTTTTTCGCAGATTACATGAAATCCGCGATAAAGCGGCCCAGATTGCCTTCTCTGAATTTCACCCACCGCCGCCGATCTGATCTGAGCGTCCACTTTGTTGCGGAACTATCGCCGTGGACGCAAAGTAATCTGCGTCTCCGTGATCACTGCAGATGTTTACTAATCCGCGCCGTTTACCCCCTCCCCAATTTCCATAATCCCCTTCGGATTTGCCGATTGTAATGCGGCTGCAGATGCTGACCAACTACTGCACGCTTGGGGATTCGCCTGGTCCTGCAGGATTAAGGCATGAAACCAGTAGAAACTTGAGCTCAAGTGCAGCATGTGTGCAGGCATACCTATGTGAGATTTACGCGTGAAAATGTGATATCGTAAAGCCAATTTAACCTTAACCTTTTGCATCAGAAGTAATCCTGAACAAGAAGCAAATCTCCCTTTTTTGTAATTTTATCTGCAAGAATCTCGTTCTATCTAACCCTGACTTTATCCCGGATGCTTTCAGGTGATGTTTGATGGAGAAGAAACTTTGGAAGCACACTTAATATGAAATGACAACAGAAAGTCATACTACTTCGGTTCCCTGCAGTGATAAGACTTATGTGAAATGACTTTGCAGGGTAGAGTCAGGGGATATATGGCAGAATAACAATAGTCAGAGCAAAACATGTGGTTCAAAGCGACATCAATCTGATGCCTTACAGTCTTCATTCACCATTTACTCTGAGGATGACAGGTGACAGAGTGGCAGCAGTTACTGTGTGATCTGTTGCACATAATCCTCATCTTACTTGACAACCCCTGAACTTGTTCTGAAGGTTAAAATAACTTCACCCTATCAGGGTCCAGGAAGATTATACCCCGGCTCAGTCTTCATTTGTCTGACGCTGAGCATCTGAGACAAGAGAGGAGTGGACCTGTTTAAAACAAATGTCTGAATTCAATATTACTGTAACCGCATCAAGAGGCACGATCAAAGCAAGGAATTAGCTCCCTTCAGCTGTGTCTCTGAGCAACATTTACTTTGACTGGCTTCTAATGAGTTTAAGAGATATCCGCTGCTGATGCATCTTCACCGGAAAAAAGCCTTTTAATGGTCAACTCTGGTCTGGATGTCAACAAGCCTGACAGGACTGATGGAGCACAGAAGTGACATTAAAAATATCCAGGGACAGTTGCATTTAGAGTAGTGGCATAAAAATTTGATCGCATCGAAAAAAAATGTGTCGCCAAGGTCATTTCTATTTAATGTCTCTCTAGGAAAACTAGTTCAAGGAACATGCTTGTCTATATGGACACTACATTTTTTTTTCTTTCACGCAGACTGTGCCATCAAAAAACCTTGCTTTATTGAAGGTCGCCTTTTTTTTTCTTCGTAAGTTCTAAAGTCTCCACCTTAACTTTTGTTTTAGATCAAACAAGTTATGTGACATCCATAAGACATGACATGCTGCTTCATAAATCAGTCATATTCTTACACTTTATGTCCCCTTGGTTTTAAATCTAAAAAATATTTCATTTGATTTTGGATTATGAGTCAATTCTGTTGGTTCTGTTATGTCTTGTTAAGTAGCTTGTTTCTCTCTTGTTTTCTTGTAGTTGTGCAAATATCAACGGGCTGGAAAACGTAAAGATGTATCAGAGTACAGAGGTTAAACAAGCCTGCCGTTCAGTTTTATATTGAGTGCTCAGGTTCAGTGTGGTTTGCTTTGCTTCACCAGCTGTGGGAGAAAAGAAACATTGTCTTCTGTCTTCATTGCATATATTAATTTTCCAACTTAATGCAGAGATCAGTAATTTATAAATAGAGACACAGCTTTTCAGTTGACACACAAAGTGGTGGTTTATGTCGGTCCGGAACAGTCAGTTGCATTTGTGCATTATTCTTTTTGAAAACTGTTACCTGACAAAGCTCTTGCAAAACTCTTTATTTCGCTGTAAACTGGTTTGTTTGATATGAAGATATCCTGTTTTTCTGTCCTGCATAATTGTGTGTTTTGTTTTACTGCATGTTGTAATTATCACTTAGTTGTTTTGAATCTGTTGCCACGTGTGATCACTAATTATCTGAAACAATCAAAAACTGGAGAAAATCACAAACTAGTCTTTGGTGTTTAGCAACAACTCAACTACTACAATTACAATTGCTGTAATTTCTCAGTCAGTCGACTTGTGCAATCGTTTGTTTTGGCTCCACTTTGAATCATTTTGCTTTGATTTTAGGGGATTCAAAGTCTTTTCAGACTGACAAAATCAATAGATTAATCGAGTTCACAGATGATGAATGTCCTTATTTCGCAAATACTGGCAAATATGCGAAAATGTAAACATCATGACACGGTGCAGAATGATTTTGTCCTTCCTCTGCTCATAATGGTAATAACTGCAACACCTACCCTTTTAATAGTCGTTCCTGGGGTCCACTAGGAAACAATAACGGTAAAAAACGAAACAAAAAAATCCTCCTTATGTTTGACCTCATATAAGAGTTATTTTGCTCGCTTCTTTAGATTTGTTTGTTGTGTGGAAGGAGTTGTACGCACACCTCGCTATTTCAGCTGCATTCTCTCATTGGGAGTGGTGACAGTGACAAGCAGCGAATAAAAGCATATGCTCTGCTGCTGCTTTTGTTCACTCTGCTGGTTTCTCCAAGTCAATAGTTCTTGAAGTTTTGCCCCAAAACTTTTGTGGACGAGAAAACGGACGGCCCAAATTGTGCTCAACTGGAGAGCAGTGCAGTTTTGTGTATTCGCACTGTATACTCATTTATTCTGTAACCTTTTAGGACAGCTCGACAAGCTTACTGCACTCCCAGGTTGAGTTTATATGGGTGGGTCAGAGGTGCATTGATACAAATGATCAAAATGAAAAACCACCCCGTTCTTTTGAGTGAGTTGAGTCACACAGTGGTTAAATGAGCTGTGTTTGTGCAAACTGTCGCCTGTTATTCAGGGGATATCATGATGTTTTGCAAGACAGGGTAGTGGGCACACACACACACACACACACACTCACACACACATACACACACACACACACACACACACACACACACACACACACACACACACACACACACACACACACACACACACACACACACACACACACACACACACACACACACACACACACACACACACACAAACACATGCACACAAGCACAAGCACAAATGTTGAAAAAATTAAAAACAGCAAAAGTGCCCTCTTGTGGGTATTCCTACCAAGGATTTGAAGAATCTTCAACAAGCATGTAGATATTTTGCTTATGGTTATTTAATTATTTATTGAATTTGACCTTTCTTTTTAACTCCCTCAACCACAGTACAACACTGCAAAAATTATTGGATGCAGTGTCTTCTGTGTCATTTGTTTATTTTTCATTTATGTATGTATGTACAGTATGCACTTATTTACTATGCAGCCCTTGCTATTTCATGGCCACATGTAGAAATTAAATCTTGTCAGAAAAAAAATTATGTGTCTGTATGTTGCAGATGTCATGAGAAATGTAAAATGTAATATTCAATAATATGATGTTAATATCCTTAAGCATGTTTCAAAAGTTATTGTGGTCGATTATAATTATGGTTGGAGGCTGATTAATTAATCTAAAGTACTTGTAGTCTGTTATTACACATATCTGGTTGAGCTATATAGACATATCTGATAACTGACTGAACACGGCAAACAAAAACGGAAAAAAAATAACCAAGGTATGTAGTTATATTTACAAGACACACAGATACACAGACACAAATAGAAACATCATGTGATAAATATGAAATGATATATATAATAAATAATGGTTAATATGGTTGATGCCAGTCAGTAATCACAGTAGCAAAGATATTGCACCTAGTAAGGTGTTCTCTTGATAGTGGTAAAGATAGAATTTCACGATTCTTCAGCAAAAGATACAAAACGTGTTAAAATAGTTCCAAAATGATTTTCTTTTTTTGAACAAATACTTTTTTGATTGAGTTCACACTCATTGTAACTGTGAAATATTTTTGAGGCAATGACTATACAGAGAAAGTCTCATTGCAGCTTTTTTTGTGTGAGTAGTGAAAGAATTTTAGTCTGTCAAGATCATTTCATGTTGGTTCCTTTGCCAAACTCAGAGCTGCAATCGTTATGATCAGGACGTCTTCCAGGAGTGTCAGCATGTCATAGAACAGACACAGTCAAAACAAGTCTTTCATGTAGCTGGGCAATTACAGAGTCTGAATAGAAGGAAGATGGAAACAGAAAGAAACGTCTCTGCCCGGCAACTACTTTATACAGTTTGTTTTATTTTGGGTCCTTTTTTTGAAAATACTAGGTACAAAAAGTCAATTACTGCAATGTCGCCAGTTTGATGTTTGGCTGTTGTTGAAGCCAACAGTGTATCTGGATGAAGAATAAAAATAAAAAAAAAATGTCCAACACATCTTAGTTTACCTGGAGGATAGGAATTGTCATTCAATTAGCTAAGAATAGAATCTTCTGAGTGAGTGCAATTCACAAAACAAATTTCTTCTCGTCTCCAACATCAAAGTAAACATGTGCCCAATGAATGCTTCTACACACCTCCTGAAAAAACCTCTGTGGCATCTGCCACTACTTTGCTCCCATCCCTCTGTTCATGTTTAATTTTTCTGTTTTAAAAAAAAAACCCCAAAACTTCTGAGAGTTAAATGAGACAGCTCCAATTTCTGTTCTGTTCATCAACTCTCGCTGGTTCTTTAAATGCCCCATTTGTAATCTAATCATATTGCAACAATTTTCCCTGCTCTTGGATGCTCCACAAATCACTGTCACTCACAGTTGCATGGCCAGAAACCTTTTTTTTATCATTTATACATACACTATGGCATGCTGAAAACAGCTCTAGTTGACTGCTTAAGAAGAGCTATTGTATACAGGAAAAAAAAACTCCTTGATTGCATGTGTGTGCATGGGCTGGGACTGCTGTTGCATTATTAAATGGACATTAGGCTTGATTCTGGGATTGATTTTTATTGATGATGTACTTCACTTAAGTGTCTTTTGTTGTTTCCACTGAGGTTCCAGACGAGAGTTGTTTGTTACTGGGTGTGGCTTCGATGCAGGAGCCATCTTTCCTCCTTCTTTAGCACGATGTAAGCCCCCAAAAGATCAGTCTTACAGACCATACTTTTTTTTCATTTTCTTTGCCTGAATCAGGTCTTGGAAAAATTATGCTATCTGTCATGTTTGTGTTATATTTTAGGCGTCACTGAGGAAAACAAAGAACAAAAAAAGAGGAAAGTTCAGTACACACACATCTTTTGTAACTTAGTTGTAACATGTAGTCATGGTAAAATCTTCATAGAATAGAACAGAAAAGAATAGAATAGAATTGACAAGAATCAACAGAACCCTTAAATCATCCCACAGTGGGGAAATTTCAGGAATGAATCATATCACAATTATATGTCCATAAATGCAGTGTTAAAGTAAAAACAATCAGACACATATGCGTATATATGTATACACATACATATATATGTAGGTACATATATATGTATGTACATCTTCTTCTTTTCCTTTTGGCTCTTCCCTTCAGGGGTCGCCACAGCAAATCAACCTTCTTTATCGAAACCTATTCTCTGTATCCTACTCTCTCACGCCAACTATCTCCATATCCTCTCTCCCTACGTCCATAAATCTTCTCTTCGGTCTTCGTCTCGACCAGCTTTGCAACTCCAATCGCAGCATCCGTCAACCAATTTAATCACTAGCCCTCCTCTGCCTCAACTATCATAGTCTTCTCTCCAGAACATCTAACATGAGATGTCCCCCTGATGGACCCATTCCTGATCCTTTTCATCCTTGTCATTCCAAAGAGAACCTCAACATCTACATCTCTGGTACCTCCAGCTCTGCGTTCTCTCTTTTCTTCAATGCCACTGCCTCCAAACCACAAGGCATTGCTGGTCTCCCCATTTTCTTGTACACCCGTCCTTTCGTTCTGGCTTATAGTCTTCTATCGCATAGTACCTCTGAAACTTTTCTCCATCTAATCCAACCTGCTTGAACCTGTTTCTTAACCTCTTTTCCACGCTCTCTGTTGCTCTGGACTGTTGACCCTAAGTACTTGGAATCCTCCAACTTCTTGATCTCCACTCCGCAGCTTCATCGTTCCACCTCGGTTCCTCTCATTCACACACATATTCTGTCTTGCTGTGGCTAACAACCATTGCTCTCCTTTCCAGAGCTTACCTCCACCTCTCAAGATTTTCCTCAACCTGCTCCCTGCTCTCACTACAGATCACAATATCATCTGCAAACATCATGGTCAATTGAGATTCCTGTCTAACCTCATCTGTCAGCCTATCCATCACCACTGCAAACAAGAAGGGGCTCAGAGCTGATCCCTGATGAAGTCCCACTTCCACCTTGAACATCTCTGTAACACCTACAGCACACCTCACCACTGTCTTACAGCTAGCATCCATGTCCTGCACCAGTCTAACTTACCTCTCTGCCACTCCAGACTTCCTAATAGAATTCCAGAGTTACTCTCTCAGGATCTTGTCGTCTGCTTTTCTAGGTCTACAAAAGCCTAATGCATCTCCCTCTGACCTTCTCTGTACTTATCTATTAGCCTTCTCAAAGTAAATACTCCATATGTTGTTCCCTTTCTAGGCATGAAGCCATACTGCTGCTCACAAATGCTGACTTCTGCTCTCAAGTTTCTACTATTTCCCCTAACCTCAATGTATGGCTCATCAACTTTATCCCTCACCAGTAACCACAATTCCGCACATCCCCCTTATTCTTGAAAACGGGAGACATAATAGTACTTGTCCATTCCTCAGGCATCTTCTCACTCTCTAAGATCCCGTTGAATAATCCAGCTGTAAAAAGTGTACCGCTGCCTCTCCTAGACACTTACAGACATCCACAGGTATATCACCAGGACCGACCGTCTTTCCACACCGCAATGCCTTCCTCAATTCACTTTTACTAAGCTCTGCTACTTTGTGGTCTGCAACAGTCACCTCTTCTAGACTTCCCTCTCTTTCATTTTCCTCTTTCATCAACTTTTCAAAGTACTCTTTTCATCTTCCCATCACTCTTCTAGCATCTGTCAATTCATTTCCCTCTCTATCTTTAATCAGCCGGACCTGCTGTACATCCTTTCTATCTCTATCTCTCTGTTTTGCCAACCTGTATAAATCATTATCTCCCTCTTTACTGTCCAATCGAGCATACAAGTCATCGTACACACTTTGTTTTGCCTTTGCTACCTCAATCTTTACCTTACACTGCATCTCCCTGTATTTTTTCTGTTCTCTTCAGTCCCTGCAGTCTCCCACTTCTTCTTTGCGAACCGCTTTTTCTGTATATACGCCTGCACTTCCACATTGCACCACCAAATCTCCATGTCTACTTTCCTTACAGATGACAAACCGAGTACTCTCCTCCCTTGCTCCCTGATCACATTAGCTGTTGTTGTCCATTCATCTGGAAGCTCTCCCAGACCACCCAGAGCATTTTTCAACTCCTCTCTGAAAACCATACAACACTCCTCCCTTTTCAGCCTCCTCAGCTTTTCCCTCTGCTTTGCCTTTGACCTCTTGATCTTCCTTGTCTTCAGATTCATCCTACAAACCAGGATCCTATGCTGTCTGGCTACACTGTCACTTACCGCTATTTTGCAGTCACTGATCTCTTTCAGATTACTTGTCTATACAAGATGCAGTCCACCTTTGTGCTCTTGCCTCCACTCTAATAAGTTCCCCTATGTGCCCTTCTTTTCTGGAAAAAAAAGTATTTACTTCAGTTATTACCATCCTTTTTGCAAAGTCTACCACCATCTGTCCCTTTGTGTTCCTATCCTGGATATCAAACCTGCCCATCACTTCTTCAATGCCTCTATTTCTCTTCCTGTCAATACTATGATGGTATGGCTTAAAACCCTCTAAGCTTCTAGCCGTACTACCTCTCAACCTGGTCTCCTGGACTCAAAGTATATCCACCTTACTTCTCTGCATCATTTCAACCGGCTCTCTGGCTTTTCCTGTCATCGTCCCGATATTCAAAGTCCCTACTCTCAGTCCCAGACTCTTCCTCCTCTCTTTCTTCCACCCACAGTAGCCCAATTTCCACTGGTACCCTATAGGTTACCTATGGCGGTCGTTTCTAACCTCATCTGATCCGGTATGAAATTCTTAGATTTGATTCGGATATTTGGTTTTGGCACAAGTTTTATGCCGGATGCCCTTCCTGATGCAATCCTCTGTATTATCCAGGCTTGGGACCGGTTCAGGGAGACACTGGTATCAATCCATACTGAGAGTATTCTTGTAGAAATATGCTTATTATTAATATGCTACATTAATATGTAGATTACGTTACGTAGATATTAAGTGCATTTTTTTCATACTGTCAACATTTTGCCTTTTGGTGCTTTTACCAAATTCACAAATGAAATGTGCTTTTTATCTAAAAAAAAAAAAAGAGTATTGATGTCACAACAACTAGAACTTTTCTGCTTTCTCTCACCTGATCCTATCCTGACATATGACGTTCCCACAGATTCATTATCAATTTACTATCTATCTATCTATCTATCTATCTATCTATCTATCTATCTATCTATCTATCTATCTATCTATCTATCTATCTATCTATCTATCTATCTATCTATCTATCTATCTATCTATCTATCTATCTATCTATCTATCTATCTTTTTTCTTTTTCCATTTTGTCCAAAAGTAATAGAAACTACTAAAGGAACATTTGTCATTTGCACTCATGCAAGGTTAACTAGTTGTAGACCGTTGGTTAGTTTATAGAGTTATTGGTATGTAGGGTTATGGTGCTTAATAACCATCTCGCGAAAAGTCCTATTTAAAACCAAGCTGTTGTCAGATGAAAAATAAAAGAAAGGAAATAATAGGTTCCTCTCCTTTGTATTTGTCCTTGTCAGGATCTGTTTCTCCTAAAGAACAAATGTTTTCTGAACTCAAATCTGGTGCAACAAGGTAAACAGTGAGGATGAAAGAATAAATTAGTATAGGAAATTAAGCCAAAACAAGACCGAGGTCATATTATCCTCAGAGTTAACACAAGGTTGTAGTTATTTGTAGCAGACAGGCATGACTATTTTAAATATCTCATTCCATTTAAGATCAAATTGAAAAATAGTCATAATACATAAAAGACAAATTTAAAACTAAGAACTAGTTGGCTACAAATGACAATACTACAAAATTAAAATGTCAATTTTACCTCAGAATTTTTACTTGAATGACTGTTGTCATTTTTAAGTCTGCCTCCAGTCAAAAAGGAATTGATTTTTGCTATTACAGTAGACTTTGAAGTGTTTGGCACTTGAAGCTGAGAATTGTATAACTTTAATTGAGACCATGATTGAGAACCTTGTCTGGGAAAGCCACTGCCTCTTACTATTGCTCTTTCTTCACTTTTTTTAAGCTAACTGGGCAACAAAGCTGAACATCTCATTTAGCCCAGAGTTGGTTAAGTATTTTCTGACAATGTTCAATAAAATAATGTATTTTAATTGCTCAGTCAAACATCAACAATTACCAACCTCCACATCACAAACATCAAATAATAAAAGACGCATTTGAGAAATATGTTACGTTTGTGTGTTTGTGTGTGTATGGTTGTGTATGTGGGTGGGTGTGTATATATATATTTATATATATTACACCTACAAGTAAAGTTTCCACAAAGACAAATTTGAAGTAGTATGAATTTAGTTTTCAATTACTGACATGAAGATTTCAAGATAGAGTAGGGACTGCAGGATATATACAACCAGCTTGAGAGACAGTAAACAAAGCAAAGCTCTTGTAAATTTTTTGGGTGAAATTTAGGTTTTCCCGCCCTTTCCCACCTCCTGGCAATTTTGTTTCAGTCTAATAGAATCTTGAAGTGGTATTTATTCCTTTATTTATTTATTATCATTTAAAAAACAGATATTTAACTTCATGGACAGATAACTGGATTTTGATTGTAAGAAGCCTAGGAAATACAAACAGTTGATTCCTAATTTCACCAATGAAGTGAGTATTTCTGCCATGAGATGTTACACCAGGGGCTAAAATGGTTGTCAGTATGAGTGACAGAGTTCATTATTTTTCAGTGTATATGTAGCATACAGTACTCCACCGTAGTGGAACAAGAGATCTGGAGCTTTACACATGAACAACATTAGGCTTGAATGAATAATTCATAGTGTCTTGCTAAAAGAATGTTCATTCTTGCTTTTTTATGCATTATACGATTCTTCTTCCTGTCAGAAATCCATTTTAGTTTTCAAGCAGTAAGTGTGTGTTTCAGCTGGACTTGGCAAAGCCGAATTTAGTAATCCACCAATAAACTACAGAGGAGCTCAGGCGTGTAAAAAGCAACATCGTCCTGTCAGAAGTTCAATTCCGTTCTACAATTTTACTGCTCCTACACTCCCTTTGATATTTTATATAATATATTTCTTCTACTTGTTAAATGTTAAAAGTAAAATATATGTATGCCATTTTTTTTACTTTCACTTGAAGGTATTTGAATTAAGATCCTTAGTTGAGGAATTGAATCAGTTCTTTGTGGCAAAATATACCGATTCAGAAAATTCAGTTTATCATAGACAAATTGTGATACTATATTCATGATTGCTTTTATGATTTCTTTTAGTTTGATTAGTCATTAAAAATATCTACAGACTTGTTTATTGTTTTCACCAATAAAATACATAAAACCTCACACAAACACTCAAACAAGCAAACAAACTAGCAAACAGAATATAACAATACCATTTTCAAAGAAATTCTGTCAATGTGAATTGTAATGAAATTGACCAACAGATGAAAGATCCAGGTGTTAACTTCAGTCTTTTGAATGAAATCACAGAAGGCCACTGGAAGGTTTGACGAGTATTTTGGATGCACGGAGTTCAGATAAATACAATTATGCCAATATTGTTATCCAGGTGGTTCATGCATTTAGCTTATTCAAGGGCAATAAGAGGAAAACATGAAGAAAAAAAACAACCTGCATATTTAGCTTATCCATGAAATTATACACTATTAATTTTTCAGACAAGATGAGAAAATTAAATCAAATTAACCAAATACTATTGCTTTCAAATAAATGGAAAATTGTTTTAGAAATAGTGGTTACTCCATATATGTAACTTACTCTTACTTTCCTTTGTTCTGATGAACTGTATCCAAAGTGTTGAGACAAAGTACAGAGATGATTCTATCCAATGTCACACTTACGTAATCAGTATGTAGATGTAAGCTATACCCTAAATTACCAAACAGTAAGCATATTTGTTCCCATACAGCAGCTAAAGATCCAACTTAAGTGTATGTTTGATAGAATATACTACTTATACTAGCACATGTAAATATTTATATTTGGACTCTTTATGTGTAGGATTTTCCATATGTGAATTTTTATAATTAATTGTTTGTGGTAATTTTAATATACCAAAGCACAGAGAAACAGTAATAGGAATTGCAGAACTTCTACCTTTTTTTTGTTTGTTACTGCTTATTTTTACATTTTTTGGTTGTTTGTTTTTTCCTATTATCATGTTAATAATTTCAAATAATCTTTAGATCCCTCTCACTGTTAGCGGAGTGCTTGAGGAAGAAAATGTTTTGGCATAACCAAATCATTCTTCCAATCACAGATATATTTGAATGAGTCACATGAGCATAAAGGTCATTTGGAAAACATAAGAGGACAATCATGGAGAATTACCATGTTCTTTCTATGTGGGGTTTTTGATCTGTACCTGTACTTATCAAGCCTTTCATAACACTGTTTTGGTGAAAATACTTAAAGGTTTGTGAAATCTACTTTCACCTTCAAACCAGAACATAGAAAGTAATCCAAAAGCTACTTTGCAATAATCACTGTTGCTTTCACAATTTTGTAAGAAGCATCAGAGCGCCTCAAGACTGTAGAAATTGCGGACAGGAGGTTGGGATGTGGAGCGAGGACAGACGTTGGCCAGCCCTAAAGGAGATGAAGTGTTATTATAGTTGTAATTTAAGTAATGTAAGGATACTTATTTATATATATATATATATATATATATATATATATATATATATATATATATATATATATATATATATATATATATACACACACACACACACATAAGTACATGGGCGTAGTATATATATAGTATATACACACACACACACACACACACACACACACACACACACACACACACACACACACACACACACACACATATACGCCTAGGGGTCCCCCCAGAAGAGCTGAACCATGTGGCTGGGGAGAGGGAAGTCTGGGCCTCCCTGCTACGGTTGCTGCCCCCGCGACCCGACCAAGGATAATGTGGTTGGATATGGATGTGTGTGTATATATATATGCATATATATATATATATATATATATATATGTGTATGTTTTGGAAAGAAAACCATAATCATTGTGTCACTCTGGATGAGGGACATGCATTTGCAGCTGGATAAATAGTTCTGATGGTGCTTTCTTTTTTGCCACAGGAAATATGAGGAACATAGGGCCAATGATTTGGATAATCACAACCATCACCACGCCCAATTGTCATGGAAGCAATTGTGGCTCTCATTTCATGCTTTATGGACTTCTTAAGCACACCCTGGAAAATAGTATATAAATCACAAGATACGTGCAAATATCCCAATCCCCAGGATCAGTTATTACAACAAATAGAACCCATGAAAAATGAATTACTCCTGCCATGTATAAGATATGTAAAGGAAGAGGTGACAAGATGCCATTCACACTTTGTTGGAGTACTATTCCCTTTTGGATGTGTTTCCAAATTGGCCTGGGCTAACCCCAGACAAGTCCATGTAAAAAAAAAAAATCCAATTAAGCTAGAATATTATTGACATCATCCAAAGATTAAATGCTAATTGATTATCTTAAAGATGTTTTATTTAAATTGAACTCAGGGATATCACTGTTCAATAGGATATAGTAACAATATTTAGAAACAAGGAAATCCTTAAAATAATTGAAAGTAGCAATAGTTGCACTCTTGCTTTTCAGTCAGTTCCTTGGTGATACTTCCCATGCATCTCAAGCCCCTTTTCAACTGGTCAAACACCCTGAAGCTGGCTGTGTTGTGCAACAGAAATATGTTTAAACAAAATGAAATCACCGGTAAAGTGAGGAAGAAACTGAGACTCAACTCACAATGAATCTGCAGTTACAACACTATTATGACATGGTATAATCTCTCTGTATAACAGGTGTATTTATAAACATTGAAATTAAAGCTATAAATACTATTACTAAAACTACTACTACCAATAATAACAATAACAATGATGATAAACAATAATAATTGAATAATTGGTAATAATACAAATTCATAATTGAAAAAAATCAATTGGTCCTGAGTGTGACAATTAAACAGAAATTATATTTTAACCTGTTCAATTTTCACTTCAGATTTTCATTTATTGTCATCCATGTACCCTAAACAATTTACTTCACAATCGCTGTCCATATGCTTTAAATGTAGTGGTTCTTCACTCATAATTTCATTATTATACAGTTGGTCATACTTGGCAGAACTCGGCTACTGATAAAGTGTAATAGGAACAAAAAACAACAAAACACAAGCATGGTTCCCCGAAATTAGGAAAGCTCCTTTTCCACTTTTTTTTTTTTTTTTTTTTTTCTTTTCTGCAGGTTCTGGGTATAAACTAAAGGTCAGAGCTCAACCATCGAACACATTATTACATATTGAGCTCACTGCTATCATCTTTGATCCTGATGAACTCTTGAAACACAAATTCCTTCACCTTTAAAGGACTAAAAATATTTTTTTTTACAGAATCCTCTGTAAAAGATGGTCGACAAAGAGTTTCCAGTGAAAAGCAAGGCAATTTTAGGTAGTGTGGAAGACATTATGTGAGAATTGTCGATCAGGTCAGCTGAAGGTGACGGAAAGCAGGAACAGATACAACGTAACCAGACAGCAATAGAGTACAGGAAAGCGTCCTGAAGATCATAGGAAGAACAAAGCAGGGAAGCGAATAAGAGACAATGGTGGATCACGAGACAAGGATAACATGCTGACTACAGATGTTGGTTAACTTGTGAGGGCTGGCACTGACAGGAGGAGACCATTAGAAATGGACAAATAACCCCCATAGGGTAAAGGACGAAGAAGGGACCAATCAGGAGACGACAGCAAGGAGGAAGTCCGGAGAGGATATATGGAGTCAGAACAAGGGGAAGAACTGTCAATCTTTTTAACTGACCCACACGCTGTGTCAGGGACCGAAGATTGACGGGTGTCCCAGAGCTTCTCAACTGCTAACTGCTAAGCTTGTGCATATATATATCGTGTTGTGTTTTGTGCGATGCTTGACAGGGAATAAACTAGGAAATGCATCTGCTCAGGTCGTCCCCATTCATTCCTCACAAAAGAATGTGCAGGAGGACTGGGTGAAGGACACGAGACTCCAACAGGAGTTCAGCTAAAATTAGATTAAAGATTATTTTGTGCATAATCTAAGAAATTCCAGCTGTTGCAAGCTGGTACCTGTAGCTGAAGTTGTTGGCTGTTGTAATGCAGGTCTAGCACTTATGATGCAAACTTGTTTTGTGAGCTCAAATCCAAGGTCATAATCTTCATGTTACAGAATTTAAATAGCACAGGTATGTGGAATTCATTTATTTTATTACTTATTTTCGATTCTTTTCTTTTCGGAACTTGTAGCATATTGTCGACATGGATATAAATCTAGATTAAGGCCCCAGATTAACAAAAATGGGAACAGGTATATTATGAATTATAATACTGACTAGAGGTGTCTAGAAATTTGTTCATGTTCAATCTGTTGTTGGAATTTTATTTTCCCCGCTGCAATTTTTGTTATGATGAGATTTTGCATTTTGTTCTTATACACATAAGATCCACCACAATGAATGAATGGTTCAATTTTAAATTGTTATTGTTAATTGAGTTCACTGACAGTATGTTACACTGGATTTAGCAATATGAAGTGGACTCATTCCTATCCATCCTCATCACTCCCGAAGAGAACCTAAACATCTTCATCTCTGCAACCTCCAGCTCTGCCACCTGTCTTTTGTCTTTGTCACTGTTCCTAGACAATTCAGCATCACTGGGTCTCACCACTGTCTTGTACACCTTTTCTTTCATCCTCCGCCTCTTGAGATTTTCCTTAACCTGTTCACTGCTCTCACTACAGATCACAATGTCATCTGCAAACATTATGGTCCACAGAGACTCCTTTCTAAGCTCATCTGTCAGCCTGTCCATCACTACTGCAAACAAGAAGGGGCTCAGTGCTGATCACTGACGTAGCCCCACCTCTACCTGAAAGTTCTCTGTTACACCTACAGCACACCTCACCACTGTCTAACAGCCAACATATATGTCCTGCACCAGTCTAACATACATCTCTGCCACTCCAGACTTCCCCATACAATACACAAGATCCTGAGAGAGTTCCTCTCTCAGGATCTGAGAGAGGAGAGTTCCTCTCTCAGGATCTTGTCGTATGCTTTTTCTTGGTCTACAAAAAGCGCAATGCAGCTCCCTCTGACCTTCTCTGTACTTATCTGTTAGCATTCTCAAAGCAAATGCTGCATCTTTAGTACTCTTTTTAGGCATGAAGCCATACTGCTGCTCACTAATGCTGACTTCTGCTCTCAGTCTAGTTTCCACTACTCTTTCCCCTAACCTCATTGTATGGTTCATCAACTTTATCCCTCGATAGTTACCACAATTCCGCACATCCCCCTTATTCTTGAAAATGGGAAACATCAATGTTCTTGTCCATTCCTCAGGCATCTTCTCACTCTCTGAGATCCCGTTGAATAATCTAGCCGTGAGTCCCCTCAGTGTCCCACTTCTTCTTTGCTAATCGCTTTCTCTGTATACACTCCTGCACTTCCACATTGCACCACCAGGTCTCCTTATCTACTTTCCTTCCAGACGACACACTGAGTACTCTCCTCCCTTGCTCCCTGATCATATTCGCTGTAGGTGTCTCGCTCTCCCTGACCACCCAGAGCATTTCTCAACTCCTCCCTGAAAACCATACAACACTCCTCCCTTTTCAGCCTCCACCACTTTGTCCTCTGCTCTGTCTTTGTCCTTATGATCTTCCTTGTCACCAGAGTCATCCTACAAACCAGCATCCTATGCTGTCTGGCTACACTGTCACCTACCACTACTTTGCAGTCACTGAACAGATTACATTCAGATTACTTGTCTATACAAGATGCAGTCCACCTTTGTGCTCCTGGCTCCGCTCTTATAAGTTCCCCTACGTCCCTGTCTTTTCTGGAAAAAAGTATTCACTTCAGTCATTTCTATCCTTTTCGCAAAGTCTACCACCATTTGTACCTCTGCGTTCCTATCCTGGATACCAAACCTGCTCATCATTTCTTCATCACCTCTATTGCCTGCACCAACATGTCCATTGAAGTGTGCATCATTTACCATTCTCTCAGATCTGGGGATATTCTGCATCAATTCATCTAACTCATTCCAGAACTTCTCATTCTCCTTCACCTTTAATTGACACCTCAACTGTGGGGTAAAGCTACTAACGTCATTGAGCATCCCACCTTCAATTTCCAGTTTCAGACTCATAAGTCCACCTGACATTCTTTTCACCTTCAGAACATTCCTAACAAAGCCCTCCTTCAAGATAACTTCTCCTCCATTCTCTTCCTATCAGTACCATGATTGTACAGCTTAAAACCTGCTCCTACGCCTACTACTTTTCTCCACCTGGTCTCATGGACACAAAGTATATCCACCTTTCTTCTCTGCATCATGTCAACCAGCTCTCTGGCTTCTCATGACATCGTCCCAATATTCAAATTCCCTACTCTCAGTCGTAGTCTCTTGCCTTTCCTCTTCTATCTCTGCTTCCGATGACGCCTTCCTCCTCTCCTTCTTTGACCCAGAGAAGGCTATTTCCACTGGTACCCTGTAGATTATGCGTACCAATGGCAGTCATTGTTAACCCAGGCCTCGACCGATCCAATATGAAATTTTTAGGCTTGATTCGCATATTTGGTTTTGGCACAAGTGTTTTGCCGGATGCCCTTCCTGACATAACCCTCTGAATTTATCTTGGGACCGGCTCAGGGAGACACTGGCTGTTGCCCCCCTGTGGCTGTACGACCTATAATTTTGATTGAACCTCTTAAGATGATCAAATAACTCAGTAGTAATCTATTTGTTGCCTATTTACCTCAAAGGATGGATGGAATATTTCCTTTTAGCCATTTTACATGATCATTAATGTCCAGCTTGCAACTTGGGAGGCACAAATGCAATGGGGTAAAGGTAGAGCATATTCGACCATAGTGCTTGTAAGGTAGCCAGTTTACATTGAGGCAGTAGTTAAAAATGACCATGAACACAAAACTGGCGAATAGATTTTGACCTGGAGTTGCAACTTCCATGTCAATCCAACAAAGACAGATTTCGTGTTTTACGAGGAGCCGAATCGGCCCAATTTTCAGGGTAAATAAAAACTACCACTGCATAGTAAATGCAAAATGTGTTTATTGACAATCAGCATGAACTATGATTTAAAGTTGATGCAAAAATTATTTCCACTTCTCATTTGATTGTAACACTTTGTCCTTTATTTACATTTTCAGTTCTGACCATTAATGTCCCACCTATCTAAGATACATCCTACATTGATAATTAGATTGTTTTTTTATGCAGCAATTTATTTTTTTTATTTATTCATTCATTCATTTGGCATAAGAAAGAACCACGACTGACAGGGGAATACATTGAGTTAAAACAATCACCTACTATTTGGAGAACATACATACATACATACATACATACATACATACATACATACATACATACATACATACACACATACATACATACATGCATGCATGCATGCATACATATATACATAAATAAACAATGTCCATCAATTGCGATTCAAAGCTAATGGCACTTCCAGGGAAGTTCTAGGGAACCAAGTGTAAGTCATGTTTGTCGTGTTTACTGAATACTTTATTTAGTATGGAGCTCAAAGCACATCTTTGCTTTACTATTGCCCCCGGAGAAATTGCTCACCTGCAGATTTTTGTTTAGACGTGAGTAATTAAATAAATAAATATATTTAATTTAACAGAAGGGCCAATGGACTTTTATGAAAGTGTTTTTATTGAAAGTCTGTATATCTCATGTTGTGAGATGGTTCAGTTAAGCTTTTAACTGTGTGAACGAAAGAAATCTATTCTTACAATTTGCTGGTGATTTGAAGATATTGACTGAATACATAATAGTCTTCTCTTATACTGCAAAACATTATCATTTGTCATTCTTATGACATTGCCATTATGTTAACACTACTTTATTGCATGTAAAATAACGCGTCTTTATGTGTCATTGGGAAGGTACCTTTTTTCTACAATGTAGGAGGAAATTGCCTTATTTGTTGGTCACATTCAGTATGAGGGGAAAGTATCACTCCTGCTTCCTTTTTGCTTATGTTTGTTATTTACTGTTTGCTTAACAGATACATTTTTTAAATAATAATGAATGAATTAGTGTGGCGACCAGTCCAGGGTGTACCCGCCTCTCGCCAACTGGGATAGGCTCCAGCATCCCCCGCAACCCTGAGTGCAGGATAAGCGGCAGACGATGGATGGATGGAAATTAGCAAGAGTAGGTTTGTGAGGTGCTCTACCGTCTCAAATCTTCAGCTGCTGTAGTATGTAGTTTTATCTGATGTTCCAAGTGTGCTTTGACTCTTGAACAGGCTCTTCTATCTTGAAATGCTTCCACATTGTCACAATGAGACAGGTCGCTCCCTTCCAAATAAGGACTGGACACAGTCTGTAACTTTTAAATATGCAGGTAGGATTAAATTCTTGCTCCCTTGAGCTCACCTGAAATGAATGCAAAAGGCCAACGGGGCATGGAATTAGGTGCAGTGGTGGGTCCATAATCCTCAAGTCCTCATATTTCACAAAAGTAATATAAATGACTTTTGCAAAAATTATTCATACAGGAAGCTTCTGATCTGCTTTCTTCACAGTAAAGGTTATCGTATTCTTAAATGGAGAAAATAAACTGAGACATTATAAGGGATACTTACCCAGTACAGATTTTTGTACTTGAGCGTTGGTTGATATAGGGTTAAGAGTTATTTTCTCTAATGTGCTGTAGCATTTATATTCAGCCAGACTGTTGTAATGCTTGTCAGTCAACAACCACAGATTCTTGGAAGCCTAATCTGCTATGATTGGTCGAAGCAGACAGACCCCATTGTTGACCCAAATGTGAACACACATTACGGTTTCAAAGTGCTTTACATTCAATAGCATTAACCCATCCTCATTCAAACTCACACATCAATTCTCCCATGCAAGGCACTAACCTGGTCTAGCCAGGAACTGAACTTGGAGATCAGTGTCTTGCCAAGGGACACTTTGACATGCAGACAGGAGGGGCTGGGAATCCATCTGCCAACTTATTAACTGAAGGCACGCTTGCTCTACCAACTGGGCCAAAGCCACCTCCTATAATGTGCATGCCTTGGATTTAGCATCATGTGTTGGACAAATTCAAAGTGATAGACTCGAAATAAACAGTAACAAGAACATGTGCAAAACTGCAGTTGTCAAGTATAAAATATAATACCACACAGACTTTATCAATCAAGGCATCAGTTTAAGTTGCTGCAGCCCCATTGAAAAAGCAGTGAACCTTCAAATAATGTCTTCATCAAAAAATAAAGTTAAACTACTGGATCTTGACATGTCAGATGGTATACTAGTTTGTTGTTTCATGCAGAAAATAACAGAAAGACCTATCTGTTTTGCTTGAAACATTTCATCAGTGTGTAAGATTAGCTGTCAGTAGGCTAGATGGTCAGAAATGCTAATGGCTGAACTGTGGATAAGAAAGGCATCTGCACAAATGAATTGGCAGCCTTGAATTTATATTTTCAGAAGTTAAAGCTAGATGATTTTTCGGACTTTACAGATATCTGTGGTGAAGCAGAGGGAACATTGAAGGAAACTCCAATTTTCGTGCTCTGGTGGTGTGTAAATGAATACTATAATTTTGACAACTTAAACTTAGAGAACCACAGTGATGTATATGTATGTATGTATGTATGTATGTATGTATGTATGTATGTATGTATGTATGTATGTATGTATGTATGTATGTATGTATGTATGTATGTATGTATGCATGTACGGGTATGTATGTCTTAGCCGAGGAGTGGCCATAAGAGATCAGAGATAAGAGACTCGGACGAAGACCTCAACTGGCATCTCAAGGTTTCTTGTTTAAATAGACAATATTCTGTATCAACCTAATGACAACAATTTTCTGAAACAATGTTAAAAGGAATTTATGACCATTTTAGCACAATTATAATTTGGGGAATCAATAATAAAATTGAAATATGCAGGGGTTTCTACAACCACAATGGTTGTTTTTTTGCAGCATTCTGCAACATACACAGCCATCAAACTGCTTGACTTTGCATTTCTCAAGGTCCCTGTGGGTCTTGGGAATGCTGATACTTTGGCATTTGACTTCTTTGAAAGTTAAAAAGATGAGATCATCCCAACTGGCTCCTGGGGTATATCTGACACAAGAATGAAATGTTGACATCTTTCAGGGTTCCCAACTATTCTTTATAATCATAAAAGACCCCCGTATTTACTATACAAGCATACATGTAAAGGGAATAACAGTCCCTTAAAATGTTTGAAGTCCAGCAGTTTAAATGCTTTTTTTAGTCACAGGGTTGCTGCCCAGCCTATCTCAAGAATGAAATGTCACCTAACAATTATTCTTATTATCATAATTACAAATTAATTAATTTAGATGTTCTTTTACTGTCCACATGGGATGTTGAATTACTAAGTAACTGAGCAACATATCATGTCTATGTAACCCTGTGGATAACTATTGTTTTACCATCTCCATGTCACATAAACAAAAATAATCAACTCTAAATAATACAGTTGTAACGCCTGAATACTGAGTCGAGTAAGATGCCTTGGGAAAACAGATAATACCACCTTCTTGAATAAATATAACAGAAAGCAGCAGTTACACTTTATCTCCCATTGTTAGTATTTATTCAGGCTGGAACTGCTCAGGAAAAAACAATAAAGTATGAAACTGTAACAAATCAAATAAAGCGTTCCTCACCAGGCAATTATAAAAGACTAACTTTAGGCAAATGGAAAAAAACTGCGTCCCTATGTATGACTTAATGATGAAATACAGAATGTTTAACCCCAGCAGAAGACCTATTCAAATAAAGTGCTTAAGGTATTTGATGGATAGATTGATAGATAGATAGATAGATAGATAGATAGATAGATAGATAGATAGATAGATAGATAGATAGATAGATAGATAGATAGATAGATAGATAGATAGATAGATAGATAGATAGATAGATGGATGGATGGATGGATGGATGATGGATGGACGGATGGGCTCGGGGGCGGATGGGCGGACAGACGGGCGGACAGACGGGTGGGCAGACGGACAGATGGACAGGCGGGTGGGCGGATATATAGATAGAAAGACAGATAATGCAATAAAAATTTTTATTCATTGTTCTTATCATTTTTTTAATATTCAACAGTATGAAGTTAATAAAAGGTGATTGTTGAGATCTGCCTGCTCATCAAGAAGCAGCCGTGTAGGAGGGTGAACTCCAACAGGTGCGAATCACCCCCCCCCCCCCTTTCAAAGTTCCACATACTCCTTTCAATAAATCCCTGGAAACGCCTTTCATCCAGAGTGTTCTTGCATTTGGGTCAAATCCCTGTATTTAACGGGACTCAATCATGTTTTCTGAGTACAGTATTACATTGGCCAAATTCAAATACTGAGTGCCACAGCTGAGGGATTTAAGCAAACACGGTTCATGCAGACACAGTCTGACATTGATTTGAGTGCGAGACTGAGCTCAGGGAAGTGAAAAGCATTCACATACAAATCACCCAATTAATTTGCTGATCCGTCACATTAGAACTGCGGCAGAACTCCTGTTTAAAACACTTAACCAGGACTGCAAGAGTTGTAACTGGTGCTCATTTACTCATCACAATACGTTAAACACAGGTTGCAAGATCAGTATTGTGATAAACACAGATTATGTATACATGCATAACATACATTACAAATCTCACTCAATTATTTCAGTCTTAAGAACATAGAAAAAAAATGTCCACACTTCTGACATCAGCAAAATTACATAATTTCCTCATCTATTGACTCATAACTTAAAATTAGGCACAAAGCTCAGGTTAGTATCTCTCTAAGTATCGTCATTTGTACAATAACTTTCATAATAGAAAAGAAAAAAACAAAAATGACCCTTATTGGGAATGATTTTTTTTCTTTTCCTTACACTCTTATTATACGCAAATATTTTTTTCAGATTATGTGGACTGGGATTCTTGCACCAAGACTGAGTACATTTGAAAAGAGATGTCAAACTGTGAATTTGTCTTCTTTTCAAATAAATCTATTGACGAAGAAAAGCAAAGCAAAGCAGGACAGCAGAGTGAATCTGTGTGTGTTGTTCAAATTACCATGTTTTATAGATTTTAGAAAGAGGTTTTGTTAAAGAATTTATTTCTCTCTTTTTTTAATATTCAGTATCATCTCAACTTTTATACCAAGTGTACCTATGAAATTAACATGGGTTCACCGCACTGACAAAACAGCCATTATTTTACTCGGCATACAACTTTGTGCTTTCATAACACTCACTTTAATATGCATAAAACACTTTCTGGGAGTAAAGCACAGCCCTGCATCACTGATGCACCTGACAAAGTCTCACAATATTTTGATGAAGTATGAGGGTACGATGCATCTTTTCTGTAGGTGGAGACAGGAGAGAAACTTGGAAGTAAAGAATCTGAGATCAATGAGAATATCCTATCCAGCTTTCTTTGTATATGCTTGCCAATCTACTCCGTTTCTATTACTTGCCTTGTTTTAAGATAGTGATGTATGTGTTAGATCACAGCAAAGGTGAAAGTGAGTGTCTTTAATGACAGAAATTACCCAAATAGTTGAAATCATGAAGTGGCATGTAGATTACATGTCTGAAGTCTTTCAAATTCTTTCACCTGGACGCAAATTTCTTTCTTGGGGCATCTCTGCAAAAACTTGTCTCACTCAACTTCAAACATCAGTGCTACTTTTTCAGTCTACCTCTTTTTTCTATTATTTCCTCAGAGTTTCTGGTACATTAAATAAATCAGCCTTGATTCCAAGTCTTATTTTATCCCTCCTTTACTGCATATCTCCTTCAAACCACATACCTATAATGTTGAGTCTGAAATAGAAAAAAATAATTTAACATTAAGCCTAGGTATACAGAAGTGCAAGTTCTTCTTGCTGTGTTTGACATTCACTTGTGCCGTAGAGTAAAGTTCTGAAGGTGAAGTTATTCTCAGTTTGTATCCTTATTTCTGCATTGACATGAAGAGGTAATTTTTGCAGACCCTGTGATGTATGCACTACATGTGATGTACACATTTCATGATCATTGATTTTAAAGTACTGAAGATGATCAACAAAGAAGACAGAATAATATAATAAAATGAGAAGTTGTCACGAGACTTACTAAACTGAGTTACAGAAGTTGCAACAAGATGAAAATCCGTGCCGGGTCAGACAGTGATATGACCTTAAAGGGAACTTGATAACATCTCGAACAATACCAATGTTGGGTGAGACAAGATTAAGATGAAGCCTTGGAAGACATGAGATCAATCATGACACCGTTCAGACTGCATCAAGACAAGGGCAAGGCCAGGACATTTGCAGATGAGACCAGATGAAATCAAACTGAAACCAAAAAGAAGAGGCGCAGAAAAAGCCAGGGTGCGGGTCTGGGGCAAAGTCAAGACCAAGTTGGGGTTTGACTGAGATAAGTATAAGAATTTTAAAGGGCAAGGTCCAAGACAAGATCAAGACTGTGGGGGCAGAGCAATACCAATAAATTGAATATTTCATACAATATCATGACCAAGGCAGTGCAAGACCATTAGAAAACAAAAGGCTGGGTAGTTGAGACCAATTCAAGAACAACTCATTGTCCTATCATCATTCCAAATCTTTCAAACAGATCTCTATTGCAGATCTCATTTGCTGTGTTATGAAAACAACAAAAAAAAACAAAAAACAAAAAAACAGATAGAATAATTTCCTTTTGTATGTTCGGTATTTATACTCATTAATAATGCTTTTCCTACTATATTCACCTGACATTCGACAGTATGTTTCCTGCAGTGCTCAAACTGCATAAACAATAACACACAAAGAGGGACGGCATGGTGGCACAGTTTTTCGTGCCTCAGCTTCACCGTAAGAAGGTCCCTGGTTCAATTTCACTAGTTGATGCCTTTCTGTGTGGAGTTTGTATGTTCTCCCCATATTTGTGTGGGTTTCCTCTGGGTTAATAATAGTAATGATTAAAAAAACTGTTCATGGCTTACGTCCCACAGTCACTGCAATCAACTTGCAACTGGTCCAGGTGTACTCCTCCTCTTGCCCAATGAAGGTTGGGACAGGCTGGAGCACCCCCACGACCATGAGTGCAGGATACGCTACGTAGATAATGAATGGATAATATGCAAAAAAAGGGATGGACGTAACTCAAGAAAAGTCTAAGATTGTATGCTGTCAGTATTGTGCGATTGTCTCTTATGTTAGCGAATATTAATCTTTTGCAATATTTGGCACCAAAGGGTAGAAAGGCAATATTCCGGACAGTAACACCTATGTCACATCTCGACTGCAGTATATTGAAAGATGTTCTCTGCATGACCTTTACACAATTATCTGTTGAAACGAAGTAAAAGTTATCTAACTTGCTATTACCTAATTTTTATATTTATGGCCGTTCCTTAAATGTCCTGTGTTGTGTCTCGTGTAAATCTGTCAAAGACAGGAAATGCAGCATGGAATATACAAAATACTGCAATATTAACAAATTAATTTAAATGATTGACCACCTTTCTTTGTAAACAATTTGGAATAAAAATCACAGAAACCAAAAATAAAAATTCAAATACCGTCAAAATAAACTCTGTATTATGAAATGTTTATGGCAGTTATGGTGCCTTGGTGCAGTTTCTCAAAGAATGCCTCAGGAAACAATGCACTTCCAATCATCTTTTACTTTTGTCATTTGTTCTAACAAAAAAAATGGGGTTAGCTCTTCTTTAGCTCTAAATGTATGAGCAACTTTATAAAAAAATACATTACCCCAAATCCTATTAAATTCTCAATCCTGTTACTTGGGGTTTGGCATGCTAAGAAATGCTATACTTTCTAACTGAAGGAGATTTCACTCTCATTCCAAAGGGATATTATCCAGGTTGAGGGGAAATGCGTAACTGTAGTCTAAATCTTCTCAACATGGTAGTTTTTTCAACTTTTGGCTTTGCCCTGAAATTCATAAAGGGAATGTGGCTTCAAGCAAGAACAATGGTTCAAGAACTTCTGGTTTTGGCTTTATTTTCATACTGACTTCAGAGCACTCATCGTTAGAGTTAAAAAAATACATTAATATGAATGTGTATGAGGTGTTTCATGGTTCATGTACCTTCCACCCATTCTTTCTTTGTTTCATTTTGCTTTTTAGTAAAACTTGGGAGGGGGAAACTGGACTTCAAAAGCGCCTTTTCTAGTTTAATTTATGTCTGACTTATATGGAAAATCAAATATAAAATATGCTCATGATGTCTCTAGAACAATGAGAAGTTCAGTCACATTATCAGCAGGTTAATGATCCACTTAAAAATCTTTCACAGCATTTTAATCAAATTACTAATTTGACAAATAGTTTATCTAGATAAAAAAATTTAATCACAAGAATAAAGCAAATAGTTATATTCTTTTTTTTGATATATTAATATTTTGAGACATGAATATTTGTTTGGGAAATCTTTTAATCTTGATATACTTCACAATGAACCTTTACAGAGCCTGGTTAAAAGTCTTAAAATCAAAATGATAAATAAAAAATAAATAAATAAAAATAAAATGATAAACCAATCACTTCAGGTATCATGTCTGTATACTCCCCAAATGTATTGCACATGGGCAGATATAGCTGAAGTGGCAGATATGGCTCATAGCCATTATGTCATACAGATGTGATCTCTACAGTATGAGCCACACCTTTCCAACATACTCATCTCCTGTGTTTCTTTGTCTACAGACTGTAATCCCTGAAACGTGCAAAGCAGATTCCTTATATCTGTGACTGGATGTAAGACTACTTTGACCCTATAAAATTGAAGATGACGTTGCTATGGAGACTACTGGTGCTGCTGTCACTCATGGGTTGCTTTGCAGGTAAAGTATCTTATTAAGAACTTTTGATGCACCCCAAAACTACTTTTGTGGAGTCTGAGTTCTTATTCGTATGTATTTGGGGCAGGTGACAGGATGAAAGCTGTCGTTTAGAAAAGAGCAGCCCTGAAATTATTTGCCATGAGCAGACATTCCCCCCCTGGTTATTTTGATATAATAAGAATGTTAAATAATAGAAACTGAGATTTTTTTTTGTTTTGTTTTGTTTAGGTAAGCTTAGTGCGCTAAGTATGTCTAATCGCAGATAATCCCCTGTCTTGTTTTTGGCTGGTAGCTGCATGGGACACTCAGAAAAGGTTAGCAACAGCATCTGGATTTTAAATATAAGGAAGGAAATATTCAAGTCACAAGTAAGTGGCAGTGTACTTAAAGAATAATTTCCAGCAGTGATCGTTTTAGGCATTTTATAATTTGGGAAATGTTATATCATAAAAATCAGATGGAATACATACTGTTGCAGAACAGCCTAATCTTGCACTCAATGTTCAAGGATATTTTAACCTGAAAGGTGGCACTCAAGGTAGGAACATAGACATTGGGTAGGGTTGTTGAATGGTGAATGTGTTCTTGGAGATGAGGAGGGCGGGCTGGCACTGAGAGTTACCCAACAAAAATGCACGAGTGTAATGGTATTAACAGTGTTTCCTGATCTTTGAGGAAGACAGGAGAGAATACACATGGCAGATTTCAAGAATAAGCTCAGGCTTAGATGCAAGTGAGTGGCAAATGTGTACCATGAGAGTTAAGTTCACTGAAAAGGTTGGTGGCAATAAAACAAGCGTTTTATTGCAGCATAGAGGGTTCAAATTTGAGTCAATTTCCTGTTCATTCTCACAGACACACACACACGCACACACACACATTTGCATATACACACAAACACACACACACACACACACACACACACACACACACACACACACACACACACACACACACACACACACACACATATGTATATATATATTTTTTTTTTCATATATATATATATAAATCATATATCCAGACATCTTTGTGAATAGCATTTCAGCTCTTGCTCCCAGCCCTCTATTTTTACATGGTGTTTTCTCTTGGCAAAGGTCATCAATAATAGATCATATTTCAAAAATATGTCAGCAAAGATTCAGCCAGGCACAAAATGTTGCTGAAGGGAATAGGGGGAGACGGTTCGACTCAAAGTCGCCGAAGTAACAAAAAGGTGTTGGCAACTCAATGTACACTTGGACCAGATTTGTGAAAAAAGGGTGCATTGCGTTTCGGGCTGAATTATTTCAAGAGGTGCCAGCATTGATCAGAATCACACGCTCAGGGAGTGGAGATTTAACTTGCATCAGAGGACACAGACCATAGCAAATTAAGAATACTGTCAGTTGAAACTAAAAGAGAGGAGAAAGAAACAAGAGAAAAGTGCTCAAACATGCAGTAAACCAGGTAAAGTGATAGGACAAATAGGGAAACTGGAAAGAGGAAGTGGAGTCATGACATTGATATGGCTGTAAGTCATTGTGTCTTTACAACTACAGTGGAACAGAGGAATGTAGCCTGCACATCCTTACACCATTATTCAATCGCCTCTCCTTGCTTACTGGGAAGACTATAAAATTTAAAGTGCACTACATCCATCAAGGTATATAGGCAATATTAAAGGATTTTATAAAAATCAATATCCCAATATGGCTGCAACGGGAACTGTTTTTTTTTTCTTTCTTTAATAAAAGACACAATCTTGTGGAAATCTCAAGTAAAATATGTAGCAGATCCATCAAATGTGTTTATGATTGTGTAAAAATTAGGCCTTCATAGCACTAGTGTACAAAAACTATTGATAAAATAAAATGGCAATAACACTTACACTTGTGAGGTGAGTGAAGCTGCTGTATGTTTGTGTTTTGGTTGTGAAGACTGCCTCCTTTTTGTGGTTCCAGTAAGGTCAAGTACCAAGCAAATTGAAAAAAAAAGAAAAATGGTGAGAATACTGAGAGGTAGGGTTAGGTTAGGGTTTAGATAAAAGAAAGAATTAAACAATCTAAAAATTTAACTTGGATTCTTGAAGGAATGCATAAAGTCCTTAAATCTTTTGAATTGACACAATTATATTATATATATTATATTATTCCTGGTCATAATGTGTTTAATTAGTTATTATATAAAATTGTTATTTAGAATTGATACAAATCTTTTTCTTCTTTTCCTTTCGGTTTTCCCTACGGGGGTCGCCACAGCGAATCAACCCTCTCCATCTAACCCTATTCACTGTATTATCCTCTCTCACGCCAACTACCTCCATATCCTCTCTCACTACGTCCAAAAATCCTCACTTCGGTTTTCCTCTAGACCTCCTGCCTGGCACCTCCAATTCCAGCATCCGTCTACCAATATAGTCCCTATCCCTCCTAGGTACATGACTGCACCATCTCAGTCTGGCTTCTCTGACCTTCTCTCCAAAACATCTAACATATTGTGTCCCCCTGATGGACTCATTCCTGATCCTATCCATCCTCGTCACTCCCAAAGAGAACCTCAACATTTTCATCACTGCTACCTCCAGCTCTGCCTCCTATCTTTTGTTCAGTGCCACTGTCTTCAAACCATACAGCATCGCTGGTCTCACCACTGTATTGTAAACCTTTCCTTTCATTCTGGATGATATTCTTCTACCACATAGAACCCCTGAAACTTTTCTCCACCCATTCCAACCTGCTTCTACCCGTTTCTTAACCTCTTTTCCACACTCTCCATTGCTATGGACTGTTGACCGTAAGTACATGAAATCCTCCAAGTTCTTGATCTCCACTCCCTGTAGCCTAACCATTCCACCGGGGTTGCTCTCATTCACACACATATATTCTGTCTGCTGTGACTAACCTTCATTCCTCTCCTTTCTAGAGCAAAGCTCCAACTCTCAAGATTTTCCTCAACCTATTCCCTGCTCTCAATACAGATCACAAAACCATCTGCAAACAACATGGTTGATGAAGATTCCTGTCTCACCTCATCTGTCAGCCTATCCATCACCACTGCAAACAGGAAGGAAGTCCCGCCTCCACCTTGAACTTCTCTTTTCACCTACAGCACACTTCACCACTGTCTCACAACCAGCATACATGTCCTGGACCAGTCTAACATACTTCCGAGACACTTCCATACCTCCAAAGGTATATCATCTGGATCAACTACCTTTCCATTCTTCATCCTCTTCAATGCTCTCCTCACTTCACTTTTACTAATCTCCGCTATTTTGTGGTCTACAATAAGTCACCTCTTCTACCCTTCCCTCTCTTTCATTTTCCTCATTCATCAGCTCTTCAAAGTACTCTTTCCATCTTCCCATCACTCTTCTAGCATCTGTCAATACATTTCCCTCTCTATCCTTAATCACCTGGACCTGCTGTACAACCTTTCCGTCTCTATCTCTCTGTTTTGCCAACCTGTATAAATTATTCTCACCTTACTGTCCAACCGAGCATACAGGTCATCGTGTGCCCTTTGTTTTGCCTTTGCTACCTCTATCTTTACCTCACGCTGCATCTTCCTGTACTCCTGTCTGTTCTCTTCAGTCCCCTCAGTGTCCCACTTCTTCTTTGCTAATCGCTTTCTCTGTATACACTCCTGCACTTCCTCATTTCACCACCAGGTCTCCTTATCTACTGTCCTTTCAGACGACACACCAAGTACTCTCCTAGCTGTCTCCCTGATCCCATTGGCTGTAGTTGTCCAGTCATCTGAAAGCTCTCCCTGACCACCAAGAGCCTTTCTCACCTCCTCCCTGAAAACCATACAACACTCCTCCCCTTTCAGCCTCCACCACTTTGACCTCTGTTCTGCCTTTGTCCTCTTGGTCTTCCTTGTCCTCAGAGTCATCCTACAGACCATCATCCTATGCTGTCTGGCTACACTCTCCCCTACCACTACTGTACAGTCACTGATCTCTTTCAGATAACAGATTTCAGATAACCTACAAGATGTAGTCTACTTGCGTGCTCCTGCCTCAGCTCTTATAATGTACCCTATGTTCCTGTCTTTTCTGGGAAAAAGGTATTTACCACAGCCATTTCCATCCTTTTTGCAAAGTCTATCACCATTTGTCCCTCTGCGTTCCTATGCTGGATACCAAACCTGCCCATCCCTTCTTCATCACCTCTATTGCCTGCATCAACATGTCCATTAAAGTCTGCCCCAATTACCACTCTCTCATGTTCCGCGATATTCTGCATCAATTCATCTAACTAATTCCAGGACTTCTCCTTCTCCTCTCACTCATGTCCTACCTGTGGGACATAGCCATGAACAACATTGAGCATCACAACTTCAATTTCTAGTTTCAGGCCCATAAGTCTATCTGACATTCTTGTCACCTCCAGAACATTCCTAACAAACCCCTCTTTCCAGATAATTCCTGTTCCATTTCCCTTCCTGTCAGTACCATGATAGCAGAACTTAAAACCTGGTCCGAAGCCTCGGCCTTACCACCTTTCCATCTGGTCTTCTGGACACACAATATATCCACCTTCCTTCTCTGCATCATGTCAACCAACTCTCTACCTTTTCCTGTCATCGTACCAATATTCAAAGTCCCTACTCTCAATCCCAGACTCTTGCCTTTCCTCTTCTCTCTGCTTCCGAACATGCCTTCCTCCTCTCCTTCTTCGACCCACAGTAGCCCAATTTCCACTGGTACCCTGTAGGTTATCGGCAACAATGGCGGTCGTTGTTAACCCGGGCCTCAACCGAACTGGTATGAAATTTTTAGGCTTGATTCGCATATTTGATTTTGGCAAAATTTTTATGCCAGATGCCCTTCCTGATGCAACCCTCTGCATTTATCTGGGCTTGGGACCGCTCAGGGAGACACTGGCCTGTGCCCCCCTGAGTTTGGCTCCAGGAGACAGTGGCTTGTGTCACCCTGAGGCTGCATTTTAGATTTGATACAAATGATTTTTCTAATTTAAGTAACTGATAACAGTTTCCAAGGTAAATGTTCCTATGATTGAATTGAATGTCTGATTTTTTTTTTCCAGGATTAAAGTGAACCACAAATCAAATAGCTGCCGAAATTAATCAATCAAAGGGTTGGTACAAAATTTGTAATAAATGCACAGATACTGTAGTAAAAGGGGATATAAAGGAGGTTACATCTGAAATGTATAAAAGAGGTTATAATTCAATAGGATACCCTCGGCGGGTTCTTTCAAATGTCCATCATTCATTTATTGAGCAGTTAAGTTGAATTATAGCTTCATTTTCCAACGCCAGCCATTTCAGCCAGAGGCTCTGTCGCATTGATCACATTTGATGGAGGACTTTAATTTGTCTCCTGTACAAATGGAAGGGTTCAGCAGAGAGCATCAGTTGAATCACTCATTGTGTTTAATCAACAGGTCTTTCTGAATCTCGATAAAGAAAAGGTTTCCACTGATGGAGGTCTTTGTTCTGCTTCTCATTACTCAGCGCAAATTATTCCGTCTATGATCTCTTTGACCTCTTCTGCAAATTAGATGATCAGAGCTGTTTAAAGAAACTATGAGACATACTGTGACAGGATAGCTGTTGTCACATTAATGTGTAGCAGCCCTGTGATGCTGGCACAACATACCAGCATTTTTTCAAGGTAGGCACCGGATGATAATCGACTGTATTACTCTGGCTACCACTGAATGTTCATTAATGCCTAAATTATATATTATACATATGCAATTATGTAGGATCAATTATACATACATAATATGACTGTAATGAAAATCCCCCATACAATTTGTATGTGTTTTTATGATCTTTGTGGTTCTAAAAGAATTCTTTGTCTCTTAAAGAACTATGGGTGATGGACAAATGTCAATCACTACATTATTAATTTGTCTATTTTTATTTTTCTATTTCATCTCTAGGGTCGTGATAAAAGTACATTAATGCAGAGAAAGGGATTTTTGTTAGGCCTGCTGTTGTAGCTAGATTCTCATTTCTTTAAATTATTCTTTATAGATCAAAGTGCATATCTTTGAAATAAAATGTTCATCCTGCTCAGTGGCAATGTGGGCCACTCAGTATTGTTGTGTTAGGCATCAGACAACTTCTGTCCAAGATGAGTTTCAAACCCAAATGACATTGGGAAGGTTATCAAGTTGAGAAGTATGATGTAGATTTAGTTTATTATCAGAGCTCACAAAAATGTGCATTACTCTCCTTTACTCACAGTGTTCTTAACTAACAGTGGCAGTATTGTTGAATTTACTGTTTCTGTACCCATGGCAACTATCTTACAATTAATGTTGGGAAAGTATTTTTATGGCCACGAACAGGCCTGTTGATGTATATCCGCTAAATGCAATCCCAATAGTCATTTCCAGATAGGGTTTATTAGTCTGGGATGACATGACATACATATTAATCCAGACTGCATTGCAAATGTAGGTTATGTCATATAATATGTCCCCTCAGTAATTCTCACTCAGAAATCTAGTGGTCCTCCTGGAATTGCAATCCATTAAGAGTAACATCCTTCCTGGAAGGAGCTGTCTCAGTATGAATCTGACAGTTGATTTTCAATTTATCAGCATCTCAACACCAATGTTTTGGTTATTTGGGTACCACCTAAGCAGAGAGAACTTACTGAGAAGAAGAAAGACGACGAAAGTTTTGTCAACGTGGAACAAAATGGCTTTTGTAATGGCTGCTATCAACTGAAGTTCGATTTGAGCCATGTTTATGGCCTATTTGTTAAGTTATATTTTGAAAGCAGATAGTCCTGTTTACAGTCATGCATTCAAACTAGATTCCAAGGTTTATTTGCATTCCAACTTAGAAATGTCAAGATCAGAAGGATGTATGTTTATTTATTTATTTATTTATTTATTTATTTATTTATTTATTCATTCATTCATTCATTCATTCATTCATTCACATGGAATCAACTCTTCCAGGAAAAATATGTATCTTTAAAGTTTAAATTTAGGTTATCTGTATGGTAGAGCATTGTTTTAAACTCTTACTCACCTCTTGCAGTTTTTGTGCTCTTCTGGAGAAACTTAAGGTGTTTTAAGCTGTTACTCAAGTCTTGCAGTTTTTGTGTTTTTCTGGGGCAGCCTAAGGCTTAATTGACCCATCAGTTTAAGACCAGTTTACTATCGAATTACATAAAGATAAACTATGTCAGATTCTGTACTACTGTTAACATAAACAAATTGTATTATGATCCTAGCCTTGATTAAATCATATCGTTAGTGTCAAGTGTCTTGAAGTACATTAATCCTCAGAATGGTCCCATTCATAGTGAGACATTTCAACTAAGAGCACAGGAAATGTATCACTATTTCAATGTCTATTTTACCACTTCTTTGCAAATCTGTTTAGTTAATATCAATCAGACTAATGTATTTGTGATGCAATATAAACATAATGCTGTCAGATAATGGGCTGGTATTGCAAATCTGTCACAAAAATATACACATTTTACAAGAACATACTCATCAGTTAGCAACCAAACCACTATCTAGACCTTTTCAAAACATATACTAACAGTTACAGGTAAAAACATATGTACAGTTATGTTAAAAAAAAAAAAATCTTTCCTACCATCACTTGTAATTTTCATACTTACAGACATTTTTAATGTTAAGGCAAGCGAAGCGCATGTTGGAAAACCAGGGTTAATGAGGATACAGCCATTACATTTTTAAATTGCAGTGAGAGCACACAACCCCACTGAGACGATCTGTGAGCTGCAGCCGTGGAACTTTCGCCCTCACGGTGGAATTGCTTTATCCTTATTGCAAAATTCATTTGACCTCTGAAACATTCCCTTTAAAGGGTCATGTAAGGATATGTATCTGAGGACTATGATCTGTTGATGTGTTCCAACAAAACATGAAATAACCACCTTACAGCTCGAGAAGAGGATTATTGTACTATCCAATCAGCATAACAATTTCAAGCTAAACTTGCCACCTACAAAAGTCATATGCTGCAGAGCAAGAATGGATTTACATCAAGAGTCAACCCGTTACCAGCTTTGTTAGAGATATTGTAGAGATGCTGCCATTTTAGCTCTGCTCCTTTTGCTTGGGGAAGTCTAATACGATTTGTTTGGAAGCAAATGGATAATAATGCTTGATAATATTCCAATGTAAACCTAAAATCGAATTCCATATCGAGATTAGCCACCTGGCTGTTTACAAGATGACTGGACGGTTGTTCTGTCAAACAACAGGAAACATTGGCAAACATTTGGCAAGAAATGCATCTTGAGCAATTTTACATGCTTATATCCCTAGTCACATTTCAGCTTTACTCATTTCCCGGCATTAGGCCATTTTAAACAGAATCATGAGTTTTCTACATTTTCAGTTTACTTGGACTTTTTCAGACACTAATGTTTGGCTTAAAGCTCAAGAAAACACAATTGTCTTTACCTGTACCAAACACACATATGCACACATTCATACATGCAAAACAAGAAATTAAAACTAAAATCCCAGCATTTAATCACTGAGCAACATTTAACATCAACTAAAATGTGACTGAAAATATGGTAGAAAGTTTTAACCTAAGAAAAGCTCATACTGAATTATTTAATGTCAGTAAGTCACTGCAGACCACAACCCTGCAGAGTGTGTTTTTATGTGTTTGTTCATTTTTCTTTTTCTTGTGTTCCCGGCAAATACCCATGAAATTCAGCAAAGTGAAGAAGTTGAATGTAGTCTGAGCAAAGACGCCTTTGAGTAAATTGGCTGGAAGTGAGTTGCTGATCCCTGCTGATTTTTGTTTGCATACATGGTGTTGGGTATTTTGCTTACTTTCTCTTTCAGTGAGCCTGCAAAATCATTCCTCCCTCTTAGAGTCTGATTGCCATAGCCCCCTCAAAACACATATGCACACACAAAAATACTCACTTTTATTTCCTTTTGCCTGGAATCTTAATTCCCTGCTCATTGCCTCAGCCTATTCTACATTGATGATAATGCCCTTTTCTTTTTTTCATCCTCTCAAGCACATTCTTTGACATGTTGTTTTTTTGTGTGATTTTTTTGGAGAGTTTTGTTAATTTCTTCCCTCTGAGTTGCCGTGGTAGAGGAGGGCTCAGTATTTCATGCCGGGGCACACATGTATGCCGCCTCACAAACTTTACACATGAATATTGTGAAAGATAATGGTTCCTTGACACATTTTTCTAATGTTTTGTGAAAATGTCCTCCCATGGCATGAAAAGAGAGAGAAATGGTTTTCTTGTCGCAAAAGGATTTCTATCAAGTAGCAAAAGCAAAATGGAAATAATGTGACACCAGAAAGAGCAGTTGAAAGTAGGCCTTGTATTCAGGGACGATACCCTGGCTTCACTTGATAAAACATCAGAATGTGTTTTATAAGGCTTGGTTACTAAAACAACAAGGGTACTCTTGTGAAAATTGTTTGTTAGAGGGCTTTATTTAAATCCTATTTTTTGGCATTAAACATGACCAGATGGCCTGCAGCCACAAAAATACATTTTGGCTATCAAATCTTCCATGTTGACATCCCCCATGGAGCCACCATATTGTTCTAAAAAATCCTGAACGCCTTTAACTTTAACAGTGCCACGACTACCCTACTACTCTTCCCACAGCACTACAGAATGAGTACCACACTTATCGATGGCTTGCTGCCAATACATTGGTGCAGCTGTAGTCCACTCAGCAGTTATGCCATTACAATCGGAAAACAGTTTGTTATAATTTCTCCACCAAGATGTGTCTGACCTGAGCAGGCAGGGAGACATTACTGAAGCTCTCATAGTTATTCTTAAATCTCTAAAGAAGCGGAGATAGCATGCTGTGAATTATTTTGGCCAGCCAGGCCACTAATGCACCATCAAAGCTGTCTTTTAAAGCATGCATGACATCTTTTAACTAGCAGTACAGGATGTGTTGTTCTGGACACAGCTCCCATGTGTACCCTTGTACTTAAATTCAACTTCCCCCTCTTTTTTGTGGAAACAGCAAGATGTATTTTACATTTAAATTGAAAGCCAGCATACAAACCATACTTTGTGTGTAATATTTATACAGAGCCGTCATTACTAGCAATTCACTCTCATCACACACAAAAATGGATTAACAAAATCCGCAAAATACTGTGAATAGCAGATATTCTGCAACCTGTAAAATTTTAGATGCCTGGTTTTATTTTATTTATTTATTTTCAATTCCTATTCACCATCATACTGCCTCTGATAATGCATACTAAAAATAATACAATATTAACTTCTTCAGACCTTTGAAAAGAAAAACAAAATAGATTGACGAATCAATTAAGCTTTTTGTCCTTTTGTGATCCAAAATGAAGAAAAAATAATTCACTGTCTTATCATTAAAAGTACAGCATATAAATTTCCCCTTGCCTCTGCCAGAAGCCCCTCTCACATCAGTTTCTTCAAAACACACCAGCCTGAAAGACACAACAGAATCATCTCCATTTTCCATCTTTTCAGTCCCTGCAGTGACTTTGGATGAAGACGCCCAGGGAGATCAAAGTAGATGGTATCAGCTTTTAAATCAGGCTTTAAAACTCACTCTTTTAGATTAAGTTTATGTAATTTGCTTTGTTTATTGACCTTGACATTTCTTTTACATCCACAGCCAAAATGCTTGTGAGTGAGTCTATCGACCCATAAATTAGTTCATACTGCTGTGTGTTCACTGTGTGTTCACTGTGTGCGTGTGTGTGTGTGTTATGCCCGATCAAAGACTCCTTCACTCTGACATTTATAAAGTTTAGGGAATTAACAAAGATTGTGAGTATTACAAATTTTAATTGTCTGTAGACAGAGGGAAACTTCAGAATTATATTGCTCACTTTCAGGCCTCAAAGTAAACTTTCTTTTTTTCCTAACCCAGCATGTGTTCAACCTAATATAGCTGGAAATTTTTTTGTGTAAATTCCTCTCCTCGTTTTCTAACGCAACTGTCATTTTTAGGAAATGATAAGTTATGGTAATTCTGCCTTGTGTCTATGTCCTGGAGCTTCCTGTTTTAGTTTGATATCTACCTCCCCTTTTGTTTCAGGTGACTTCCCCTTCCCATCTTGATTGTGTCCAACTGTTCCAATTTCCATGTGTTTATTTGTAATCCTGGTTTTTTCCTTTGTCCTATAATAGTTCATTTTGTCCACATTTGTCAGCCAACCAGTGTCTGGTTCATGTTCCTGTCAAGTCTGTTATTATTGTGTCTCCTCTGTGTTTCCAGTGATTTTGGTTTCTTTGTTTTTGGCGACTCTTTTGCATGAAAGATCCTTTCTTTGTCAGACCATTTCCTCGTTGAGAGAATTTTTTTTGCTCTTGCAATTAAAGAGTATATTGTGGTGTGTTGATGAGGAAATGACGTTGGATTCGTGCAGGAGTTTCTAACTTTATTCAGAACACATGATCTCAGGGCACCTCTGGTTATTTTATTTATCCATGAATTAATTGATTCAATTGTATGCACTAATTTGTGGGCACAGCCTTGATGGTGTAAGTCATACAGTTTAATTATGTGGAACAATTACAAGTTATGATTTTCGTATCGAACAAAGCATTTAAGTAGAGGACGGTTGCTCGGCTGAATTAGGTGAAATCAACCTGTTTGAAAATATATTTCCTAAACAGATGTCAAGCAAATGGACACACAATTATTTTCTAAAGTGCTTTGCAGGTTTATCAAACCACAATCACTTTATTGAATAACTGATGAAGACAGATTGACAGATTGACAGATTGAAAGTGCCCGTTCCATGAGCAGAAATGTAAATACAGCGGGCTCCATCCCAGCACCCATGTTAATCGCTTCTAAGTATGAACAAAGCTTCTTTGTACTATGGTCATGCATTATTAAATAAGACTAATTTGTTTGAATATTCATTAACAGGGATAAGGAACAGCCCTGCGCTGTTGCTATTGTTGTTGTTGTTGGGTTTTTTGGGGTTTTTTTTTTTCGCTTTATTCACCTGGGAATTGTTTGCTGAGTTATTTTGCTTCTATTCCTTGCTGTGTGGTTTGTACTCATATGCACCATTTCTCTTGAGAACTGCCCCCTGTGATGACATTTTTTCATGCTGTTAGCCATGCAGCAGCACTACAGTCTCTTGAGTAGTGAGGTATGCTGTGTGTGTGTGTGTGACCACTGAATAGGTAACCATCTTCAACTAAAGTACCCGGGGATGGTTTAGTTAATGGCTTTATTTGATGCAGTTTAATCATTGTTGCATTTGGACCAATAATATAGTAGTTCAGCCAAAGGTCTTCTTTAATTTATTTATTTGCTCCCTAAGGGGTGCAGGGATGGCTGTCAGATAATTCTGACCTTTGATAGTGCAAGGTTAGTCAAGTTGATGGATTACAAATTCCATGATTGACTGAATTAAACTTTTCTCTTGACGCAGCACAACAAAACACGGAATGGCTAAAATAATAGCAATTCAAACTAAACAAGGGGAAAAGAATACAAGCACATGGAACTTCTCTGTGCGATAGAATAGAACCTACATGGAAGACACATTGTTTGGTTCCTAAAAATTCCTGATAGGGTTTGATGTTGCTTGTAAATGGAACCACTGTATGGACAGCTCTGGTGAAAACCAGATCTGAGTCTGTGTCTGCATTGAACAATTTTAAGATACTGGAAGGTTGCCAGGCAGACTGATAAAGCAGAATCTTTCCCTCGGTCTATGTGTCACACGTAAATTCAGCTTCTAGCATAACAACTGATCAAATTATGCACATTGAAATACCTGGGAAACAAAGGCTTAAACACTAAACACTAAGCACTGATTTTACCATGAGGCCAAACTTTCTTTAGGTTTCCCAACTCAACATTTGAGCACTTCATCATTGTTAAGGGGATTTGACTAAAAGAAAAGTGAGGAGTGATTAGACAAACATAACAAAGGCAGTTTTTCCCTTTAATTGAGTGGACAATGGTTCTAATTTTGACTAATTTTGGGGGGAAATTCAACTGTCCTAATAAAGTTTACTAATCACTTGGGGATAATTGGCTTCCACACAGCCTGGTATGTAACACAAAGCTGACAAGAAGCAGATGCAGATGATACTAATTACTACCACCATTGCAAACATACCTACACATGTCCTGGAGTGTAAGTGGCAGGTGTGTAAAACAAAGGAAATGTGACAGAAGAATCTCAGTGAAAGTGAAGCGCTGCTGAAATCTAAAGTAAGTGACTTGTTAATTGCCCCGAATGAGTGAGTGAGTGAATTGTTGTTTGTCTGTATATGTGGCCCTGCTATTGACAGTCGACCAGTCTAGGGTGTGCCCCGCCTCTCGCCCGATGACAGCCGGGATATGCTCCAGCATCCCCCGCGACCCTGAGTGCAGGACAAGCAGCAGACAATGGATGGATGGATGGATGGATGGATTGAGGTTACTTGTTTTCAAACTTGTAGTTTAGATGAACTTAAATCTTGACTGTTATGTGCCATTGGTAGGAGGCTTTCACTGAACAAGCCTTTCATTGTGAATACTCTTGCTTTATTGGTCAAAGAAATTCTCTTAAAATAGCAGTCAGCATTAAAACCATTCCAATCAAAAAAGGAGTCACAAAACAGCTCAGACTTACACACGTGTGTGTGTTTGTGTGTAAAAAGAATACATGTACTGATATGAGAGCTATTCCCTAAAAATAACTACGCAGAGTCCTTTTTGGAGATGCTTCTATTGTATGTAAATGTACATACTGAATGTGGTAATGCTTTTGGTTGTGTATGTGAGTGATTTTTTTTTGTATAACGTTTGTATTAATCTTTCACTGCAATGTTGTAATACAACTGTGTGCTTTCATTATTTGCTTCCATAGAAGAATGCTTCCTTAAACTGATTGGATGTGGAACAGCCCTACCTAGAAAATGTTCCAGCAGATGCTCCCGATAGATATCTGTGTGATGACGTTCTATTAATTGCACATTATTAATTCCACTTCGAATAAAGTTGCACTTGTCACTTGATATATATCGATAGAACCACAATATTGTTTCTGGAAAGGCATGTAGGTGCAGTTTTTACTGATGCTTTGATCAAGACAAATGATATTCCACTCACATATTTTATGGTGTAGATGTATTAATCTCAGAAGTCCCTGTCAATGGCAGTATGATGCCTGTAGTTCCATTTTATCTATTTTTGTCTATGCCACCTTGATATGAGGCTGAAAAAAGGCAGGTCCCAGACTTCACTTTATGTCAGTATGATGTATTCTTTTAAGAGTTTCCACAATATCTATTTTCTTCCAAGACACCTGCTCTTATTTTGAATGTTATATCATTGTCTTTGCAGTTATGGAGAGCCCCTCACTGCCATCGACTGCAGTGACCACTAACTACATCTGTAAACAGCAGATGACTTTAATCATTACAAGTTCATATCACTTTGTAGTCCTTTGTGGTGATACGGCACATTTGTGCCAGAGGTTTGTGCAGTGAAACACAATTCACGAAACAATTTTTATTATGATAGATAGATAGATAAATGATCCAAACAGATGCTCTGAATTTAGGTGCATGGGGTTACATCTTTAGCATAAATAGAAACTGAAAAATTCTCAAGGCTTTGCATCATTTCAATGAGGTATTAGAAGCAGAACAACAATATGTATGTGACAAAATAACTCACTGTCAATTTAAAAAATCCTTACTCGTGCATGTGTGTGTGTGTGTGTGTGTGTGTGCATGTGCGTGTATGTGCATGTGTGTGTGTGTGTATTTTTATTTTCCTATCCCAGCTGTCTTGAGTCGGGGCTCACCCTGAACATGTCGGCAGTCTATTGCTGAACCGGACTTAGAAACATATATGAATTCACACTCTCATTCACACATCTAGAGAATTTAGGGTCTCCAATTAAACTACTGCATGTTTTTGGCATCTGCGTCTTCTGTGAGAAGAAATCGAAGAGCTCGGAGGAAAAGCAGACACAGGGAGAACATGCAAACTCAATATAGAAATGCCCCCTGTCACAACTGAACTGGTTCTTACTGTGTGGCAAATGTGATAACCACTGGGCCACCATTCTCTCTCTCTCTCTCATATACAGTATATAGATGATAAATATGTCCATATCAACCTCTATAATCCAAACCAAATTACATACAGTATTCCAAACCATATCATTAACCTGTTGAATTCTGTTTTCATACCCAGTCCTTGCACCAGATCAGTGAGTGTGTAATAGACCCTCTTAAAACATATTCCTCAGATCAGCGTCGTGCCTATGGAAAATTAATATTTTCAGCTCAGTGAACAGATTATGTTCTTTGACAGGACTATCTATCCTAATACTAAGGACGCATGAAAGATCTCTGCAGACTATCTGCATTTATTTTATCTTCAACACATTTTTGAAGTCTTTTATGTCCTTGTCTGCTAGCCCAGATGGTCGAATAAATCTTCCTCAAAGTTCATGTGTATCAGTTTCACTTGCAGAGTCTGATGTATTATCTTCAACAATCAAACTGGACACTATCTTCATTGAAGTCTACCTGAAAGCGCTTGTGCACAACATATCTGAGTCATTCCCCCTGAGACTCCTCTATCTTGTTTTGCTTTTCAGTGATTTTTATTTCAGAAGTTGGCTTATTCTTCTCAAACCAGTTTTATTATTTAAGTTGAGCCACAGTATGCATTCTTTTACTGTCACCTACAATTGGACCAGCTACTTTCTGTGTGTTAAAACTGTCATTTGTCAGCACTGAAACTGCTTTTTGACAGACGAAAGCAGTTCAACTGTGAATGCTACCACTTGAGTGGGAGCACAAGGATGAATAGGGAGCTCATATCCTTTTTATTTGTAACCCTCACCTGTCAGTTTACTGCATAGTCCCCGAGTATTTTTAGCACAAAGCACTGTATACAGGTGTACACACTGTATGTGTTAGCTGGAATTCAAGAATGAACATAACAAAATAAAAACAAGAGTTCAAAACAATAAAGGATTTTGATTTATTATTTGGGGAAAATAGTACATTTTTTCATGTTTTTAAGGCAGAAATCTGGTCCACTATATTTATATAATTTTAGGTTGGAGTTTAAAGTTAGACAAAAATGTATGTTTTAACAAGTTGATTATCATGTACTGCTAACATCCTTTCAATAATAAGCCTCATATCTTTGTGATATTAATTGTCGCTAGGGGGCCCTTACCAAGAAATATGTGTGTTTAAGATTAATTGGACTTTGCCATGAATATTGTAATCACTGCCTAGTTTTTTATTCAGTAAGGGGGTCACCTGGGCCGTTGAAATGTTAATAGAAAGTGGATTTGTGGTAGCACTAGCATGATATCAATCTCCACTGAAGACAATACTGTTTACATTAAGCTTGGGAAGAAGGATTCTTTTTAGAGAAGTATGAAAAAGCCTTTGTTATCAAACTTGAATGACCGGTACTCAACCGAGAAGAGATCTTCTTCAAAACCTTTCAGCTACATAGAATTCTGTTTTTGATCATGCCCAAGACAGATTAACATCTGTATACCAATTGACCCATTTGACCTAAACGGCTCACACAATGATGGGGTGCGTTGCAGTAACACAGCTGACCCTATACATTCCTTTTTTATCCCTCATTTAGTGAACCCAATCTGCTCAATCCAAGAAAAACTCCTTTCACCATCACTGCTTGGTGCTTCTAGCCGCCTCATGTTTCTATACGGTTGCCCCACTTATGAGGTTGGTCCAAACTCTTCTAGTTGAACTACAAAACATTGTTGATTGATCGAATACATACAATTTTGCACTTGCCAACAAAATAATGACTCCTTTTTAATTCTTTGCTTCATTTACTTTGTGTCATGCTAAAGCTCCCTTTTTGTTGTAAAATAAGCTCATACCAAGCTATTTAGGTGCATAATAAAGCTGAATATATCATTAACTACCTTTACTCTAAGGAATTAGTTCTGAACATATGAATAAGCACTGTATGACAAGGACCTTCTCTGTGCTTCCTTTAAAGACCAGTTTTTCTCCTAAAAGTATAATGCACAGGAACAAACCTTTATGGCATGTCTAAGTTTAGCCACCCTGGACAATTTTCAATTTTTTTACAGAAAGTAATGCAAGCCAAGGTATATTTCCACCAATTGTAGAGTGATAATGGCCTGAGCCAGACAACTCTCTGGTACAGTGCAAATAGAGAATGGTGAGCCATATGTCAGTGTGTAAGACTTGACTAAATATGTTTCAGTAGGACATCATTATATGAAAACATCCTCAAACATATCAAGAGACTTGTGTAAAGTATTGTAAGTTTGCTGAAAAATTATTAGGTTATAGGGTCATCAAAATTTACTGGCAATTTTATACAATTACACTAAAACATAGCGTTGCTTGTTAAAATGTTAATTTTAAGATTGTTGTAGTAAAGCATTGTCTAATTTTTATGAGGCTAAATCTAGTCCATCAATGTGGTATTTCAGCCTTTTGCGGTGTTTATGCTAATAAGGATTCATAAAAAATGCTCAGAGAACAGCTTTTGCAACCCGAGTCAATGGCAAGAAAACACAAATTTTAGACGGATATATAGCTGGGGGAACTTATGCAGCCGTTTAGCCATGTGTCACCCTAAGACTGGACTCACTGGGTGAGTCACATCCTGCCCTCAGCAGGACACAATGAGTCTACAGTCCTTGGGAATGGGACAGACTTCTCAGGGCATGTATTAAAAAGCAAGTTTCAAACGTCATTTATTTTTTTGCTCACGCTATATAGTATGTACTGTGGCCACATTTAAAACATCATCATTTTCAATCCATTATGCTACCTAATCAGACTTTATGAATTCCATAATACCTTTGTACCTCATTTGACAAAAAGACAGGTGTACACAGCCCAAATTCAAGGAAATGAAAACAATGCACTATAATTTAGAGGAAATTCTGTGATTTTAGAATGAATATTACAGGACCAGCATAAGATCCACACACTACATACACATTTTTTCATCTTTCAGTTAGCAGTTTTGTGACAGTAATGACCAACATGCACTGTCTGCAATGGGTCTTCCAGCAGCTAAATGTTAACTGTTATTAGATACGATACATCTGAATGAATATTTGCTCGAACGATTAATTTTGAAAGAACACCATCAACCTCAAACACAGTCCATTATTGGGATAGTGAGCATCTATTTGCATGCGTTCCGGGGTCTCGAAATTTAGTGCTTGGACACCTTGGCCAATGACACTGTTAATGAGTTGTGATTTATCTAAGTATCTAAGTGTCTAATTTTAGGAACCTGTATCTTAAGGTCTGCAGCGCTGGTCCTAATTGTTGTATACATGGAGTTATGTAAAGTTGGAAATGCTGCTGCAATATTGTTTACTTGATATATCATGTTGTGCATCTGCCGACCTGCTATCTAAATTCCCTTAATCATGCTGATGTTTGGGTGGATGAGTACAATTGTGCTGAATCATTTATACAGTTAGTTTTAGTCTATTTCCTTAAGCATGCAAAACTTGGGCAACTGGGAAACAATTGTTGGATAATGTACATAGTTAATTTCCCAAATCATAAATAAAAAGTCCAGTCTGTGACTTAGTGAAGAGTCCTATATTTGGGATACATTTCTGTCATATGAAGACCTAAGATAACATGGTTCTTTTATCAGCAAAGATCACCATTCACCATTGAACATTAATTAGAGGAATTTTGCATATTCATTCTCATCATTTGTGGAATACTGCATTTTCATACACATCACTCCAAAAGAGAACCACAACATCTTCATCTCTGCTACCGGCTCTGCTTCCTGTCATATCTTCAATGCCACTGTCTCCAAACCATATAGCATCACTGGTCTCAAAACTGTCTTGTCCACCTTTCCTTTCCTTCTGGCTGATACTCTTTTTATCACATATTACCCTTGAAACTTTTCTCCAGCTGTTCCAATCTGTTTGAACATATTTCTTCACCTCTTTTCAGCACTCTCCATTGCTCTTGGACTATTGACTATAAGTACTTAACATTCTTTACCTTCTTTATCTCCACTACCTGGAGCCTCCCTGTTCAACTTGGGTCCTTCTCATTCACACACATGTATTCTGTCTTGCTGCGACTAACCTTCATTCCCCTCCTTTCCAGAACATACCTCCTGTCTAGATTTCCCTCCACTTGTTCTCTGCTCTCACTACAGATCACAATGTCATCTGCAAACATCATGGTCCATGGAGATTACTGTCTAACCTCATCTGTGAGCCTGTCCGTCACCTCTGCAAACAAGAAGAGGCTGATCCCTGATGATCTCAGACTTCCACCTTGAACTTCTCTGTCACACCGACAGCACATCTCACCACTGTCTCACATTTGCATACATGTCCTACACCAGTCTAACATACTTCGCTGCCACTCCAGACTTCCTCACACAGTACCATAGCCCATCTCTGGACACCCATACGTATGCTTTTTCTCAGTATAAAAAGGCACACTGCTGCTCCCTCTGACCTTCTCTACACTTCTCTATTAGCATTCTTACAGCAAATACTGCATCTGAAGTATTCTTTCTGGGTATGAAACCATGCTGCCACTCGCAAATGCTGACTCCTGCTCTCAGTCTAGTTTACACTACTATTTCCCATAACTTCATTGTATGGCTCATCAACTTTATCCCTCTGTAGTTACTGCAATTCTGCATATATTCTTTATTCTTAACAATAGGCACCATCACACTTCTTCTCCATTCCTCCGGCATCTTCTCTCTGTTTAGGATCCTGTTGAATAATCTAACCAGAAACTCTACCATTGCCTCTCCCAGACACTTCAATACCTCCACAGATATATCACGACCAACTGCCTTGCCGCCCTTTATCCTCTTCAATGCTGTCCTCACTCCACCTTTCCTAATCTCTGCTACTTTGCAGCCCACAATTGCCACCTCTTCTATTCTTTCCTCACTTTCATCTTCCTCGTTCATCAGCTCCTAAAAGTACTCTTTCCATCATCATATCACTCATCTAGCATCTGTCAATACATTTCCCTGTATCCTAATCACCTGAATCTGCTGTACAGCCTTTATATCTCTCTGTTTTGCCAACCTGTATAAATCATTCTCCCCCTCCTTACTGTCCAAACTAGCATACATGTCATAATACTCCCTTTTTTTGGCTTTTACTATCTCTACCTTTTCCTTGAGCTTCATCTCCCTGTACTTCTGTCTGCTCTGTTCAGTTCCCCTCAGTGTTCCACTTCTTCTTTTCTAACCTCTTTCTCTATACATACTCTTGCACTTTCTCATTCTAACATCAAATCTCCTTGTCTACCTTCCTTCCAGATGTCACATAACTTGCTCTCCTACCTGTCTCCCTGATTACATTGGCTGCAGTTTTCAAGTCATCTGGAAAATCTCCCTGACCTTCTGAAGCCTTTGTCCTCTTTATCATTCTTGTCACCAGAGTCATCCTTCAAACCACCATCCAATGGTTTTCCACTGAAGCTATTCCCATCCTGTTTGCAAAGTCTACCACCATCTGTCCCCCTTCCATGGGTACCAAACCTACCCATCACTTCATCATCACCTCTATTGCCTACACCAACATGTCCACTGAAGTCTGCACCTATGACCACTCGCTCACATCTGAGGATATTGTGCAACACTTCATCTAACTCGCTCCAGATATTCTCCATCTCTTCCAACTTGCATCCAACCTGTGGGGCATACCCAATAACAACATTGAGCATCACACCTTGAATTTCCAGTCTCAGACTCATCAGTTAATCTGACACTCTTTTCACCTCCAGAACATTCCTAACAAGCTCCTCTATCAAGATAACTCTCCATTTCTCTTCCTATCAATACCATGATAGTACAACTTAAAACCTGCTTCTAGCCTCACTACCTTTCCACCTAGTCTCCTGGACACACAGAATATACACCTTTCTTCTCTGCATCATGTCAACTAACTATCTCGCTTTTCCTGTCATTGTCCCAACATTCAAAGTCATGAATCTCAGTCCCAGACCCTCTTCTCTCTCTGGTTCTGAACACACCCTCCTCCTCTCCTTCTTTGAGCCACAGTTGCCAAATTTCCCCGGTACCCTGTAGGTCATTCACACCAATAATGCTCATTGTTAACTTTGGCCTCGACCAAGATTCATAGGTTCTGCTGCTTATCCGAAGTCGACATCGTTTCTCCAGCATGTCCTGGGTCTCCCCCGTGGCCTCATTTCGAATGGACATGCCCGTAATACCTACCCTGGGAGGCGTCCAGGAGGAATCCTGACCAGATGCCGGAGCCACCACATCTGACTCCTCACTATGCAGAGGAGCAAGGACTCTATGCTACTCCGAGTTCCTCCAGGATATCTGAACTTCTCACCCTATCTCTTAGGGAGAATTCAGCCGCCCTATGGAGAAAACTCATTTTGGCCACTTGTATCCACAATCTCGTTTTTTCAGTCACTGCCCACAGTTTGTGACCATAGGTGAGGGTAGGAACTTAGATCAACTGGTAAATTGAGGGATTTGCCTTCTGGCTCAGCTTCACCATGACATACTGGTACAGAGTCTGTATCACTGCAGACGCTTCACCAATCCACCTGTCGATACAACCACATTCTTTAAGCATTTTTTTTTCTCACCATGCAATGTTTTCATAGGGTATTTGTAGAGCCTCTGCTATTTTTCAGTCCTTTTCCATCTCAACCCGGTGGTGATACGTTGGAGAATTGACATCATACAAGCTGGGCTACCATTCCCGCTCATCCGTACCACCAACAAATACCTTCTTTGCCGCCAATACCAATCTGGTGATTGCTTGTCTACCAGGTTTCCTGTTTCTGGTTTTGTTAGAGCTCATCAATTGGTTGTTGATTGTGTTACATAACCGTGAAAGACTTGCAATAATATCTAACACTGTATTGTCGTCATCCCAAGATGAGGGAAAGACTGATCTAAAACATCTCAGATTACCAGTTTGTACTTAATCGAGATGATGGGAGACTCTCGTAAAACTCAAAAAATTTCCTTCTGACTTTCAGTTTTAAGTCTGTGACCTTGAAAATCTTTTGATGTAAGCCCAGCATTAGAAGTTCGGCATATTGTCAAATATTTAATTTTTGAAAAAGATAAAAAAAATTGGATATTAAATCATTCTTTTTAGCTTTATAAAGCTGTTAAATGACACTGGTTATATCCTTTTCATCAAAAAAAAATATGTGTGTCCCTCTCTTATGTACTAGGGATTTATTTTCCTTTTTTTTCATTTTAATTATTTATAAGCATGGGATTCTGGTATCATGACAACTTAGATGTTTTACTCCCTCCTTCATAAACTGCACAAATCTGCCTTGCACAAGCACAAACATATTTAATAAAACAGCTAAAAATGTATAAATAAGATAATGTCATATATTTGATTGGCATTAATTGAAAGTATTCCCAGCTAAGCCTTCTTCAATGGGGCTAATGCAGTTGTGCTTAGAGTTGTACACCAATGATCTCAGTTTTTATCAAAAATATTATCATCATATAAAAAAGAATAATCTGTAGAGGAAAAACAGTATATAAAATGAGTTTAGCAGAATATTCTGAGTCTAACATACTGTAGATTATCTAAATCCAATTTAGGTAGAATGGCTCAGGTATGTAGAGAATAAATATGATTTTAAATCTGACGCGACTGGAAAATATTCACATACTCAGATCTCATGTACAGTGTTATGAAATGTAAATAAGGATATCTTTAAAAATATGTACAAGAATGAGGGAGGGGTACAAATGGTAGAGTGCTTTACAGTTGTCATTGGAAGATACCATGCACTCTACCATTGAACTCACTTTCTCATACGGACACTTTGTAATACTGCGGCATCAGTGAAAACCCTGCGTTTGACCACAACACCACACCATCTCACACTGCATCCTGAGGGTGTTTTGAATGCTGTTTTACTTTGTTTTAACCTAAAGGCACGATCTGTATACAACTGTAGTAACTGTATTCAACCTTAATTCTGTATCCGGAATCTTGCGTGAAATCTCATTATGTATTCATATCACGGCTGCATTTACAAGGTTCTTGCCAAGAAAACTGTACCTGCCCTCACATGCTAGACAATAATACCTTTTTGCATTCATGGACTGTAATGTGGCACATTCAGCACACACACCTATTCATTATTCATGTGGGGAAAATGAAAAAATGAATAAATTAATAATAAATAAATAAATACATGAATGAATGAATGAATGAATGAATGAATGAATGAATGAATGAATGAATGAATGAATGAATGAATGAATGAACAAAAAATAAAGTTGCTCCAGCAGATTTCTGCTAATGGATAGAATTCACATGTCGAGCAACTGTTTTGGACAGATGACTTGTAAGCCTAATTATGACATGTCATTAAACAGATCTGTGTGGAGGTGTTATGGCATTTTGTGCTGAAGGATGGAACAAGGTTCAATTTGCCTTGAAAGCTATTCAAACAGCTGCATAGCAGTTGAGAGAAACTCCAGGCCTGATTTTTTTTTTTTTAACAAAGGACAGCTTGTCAAAAAAATTCAGATTTCTGTTACACTCTGGCCAAGACAATAACTATCTGTCTCTACTGCTTGAACAGCCAATAAGCAGCATTTTCTTATTTTTGTTTATAAAAGGTGATGAGCCAGACAATCAGTACCTAAAAACATTCTTTGAAAGTAATGACATCAGGAGGCGCTTTCTAGCTAGTATATTAAGTTATTGATGGTTACAGATAGTTAGCATATCAAAGAGTACATCACCTGTTCGTTTGTCATGTCTGAAATAAGTTGAATTTTTAATTTATTTAATTTAGCAGATAGAAAATCTTTGGGATGATGTTAGATGGGAAAGCCCGATTCAAAAGATATCAAGTGAGCGCATCATTATGAAGCTAGCTGTAATTCTTGGTGGACAGTGGTCAACAGGAAGAGAATTGAAGCACTGAAACATAATAGTTGTTATTTAAGAATGTTGTATAACATTCGTGAATATGTGACTGACGAGTGAACAATCTGCTGCAAAAAGTCACTGTTTCTTGTATTCAAGGTAAGAGAGGCTTTAACAAAACAACTACATTGACCTTATATTTTGATTTTGATGTCATCAACTTAGATCGAAACATGTAAACCTAACAATAGTAAATTTTGATGTCCTTGCAAAAATGTTTTTCTTGAATAGTTTCATTTTGCCAAATTAGCTCTGTTGCTGATTCATCAAAAAGGACCTTAAATTTATATAAAACTGGCTTTTATCCCCTCAGATATCAATAATGTAGCACGGTATGAAGTCATCCAAGCCTCTTTTTTTTGTTGTGTGTTTGTTGATTACTATGTGCAAGTTTTGTTTTGTAATAACAGATAAAAAACTCTTGAAGCTTAATTGTGTGCTAAGATTAGTATTTGAAACATTGAACAATTTGGTTTGGAATAATGATGTGTTGAATTTAAGACTACACATTTGTCAATAAGCATTTTAACCATTTCACTGGACAGGGGAAAGTATGAATGAGTCATCCTATTATCAAATGTCATACTTCCATGTTTTACAGTAAAAGGACTGAGGGAAGTTGACTCATGGTTAGCTCACTGTTGGTGTTGGCCAGCACAAGAGTCTTCCAAAAAGGACATTCACTTCCTGCATCCTACATTCTTTGGCGTCCTGGACAACAGAGGCTGGTCTTTCGTGGTTTTATATTTCCAGTGTAGATTTAAACTCAACTCTAGTTGTCTTTTACGTCCATTGGTTGGTAATATGTAGATGTGTATACTTTTAATTTTTTGATAATCTAAAACTTAATTTTGTTTGTGCCTATCCAAACTACCCTTTATTTAATATGAAATTGTGATAGTAATCAAAGCAGAGGAAAAATGTAAAATAGATTTATAGAATTCATTTCGAAGGGATGAACATAGGAATGCTCTCTGAAATTATACTTATATTAGACAATATATGATAAAATTATTTGTCATATATACATAATATTAAACACAAGAAACCAGTTGATTTGTTGTGTAGTTTTATTGTGTTGGCAAGAGGATGTGGAGCATCTGTCTTTGCAGCAGAGCTCTTAAATGTTTCAATAACTGCCATCTAAAATGATGCACTGGTAATGTGTCTCCATAATTCATACCCACTGCCCGTGAAGGGCAATGCTCAGGTTGACGTGCATGTCAGTTGGCCTTATGTGTCAAGGTCTCTTCTACTGGTCCTGCGCTGATCTCTTTGGGCCATTTCACAGTGACAGGATGAACATTGACCTCTGTCATTCCACCGGGTGAGCAGCCTGCCACTGTTGGGCAGATTCCCTGTCCCCTTTCGCCCTGCATATCTGTGTATTAAACCACCTCCACAGTGGCCCCAGCTGGCTCCACTTCATTATGTGCTGATTAGGAAGATGTGCGTTTGATCATGTCTGAATAGTCTCAGAATGAACCTACGTTTCAATAAAAAAAATAAAAAACTATTAACTATTCAAATAGATTTTAACTTTTCATATAACCCCAGAGGTTTTCATAATTTCAGATGATGTTCTCCAACTTATTAAGGTGCTCATTAGGGTCAAGATCTGCTTGATGACACTATTAGAAGGAGCAGACCATGAAATTGAGGTGCATGTCTGCCTAACCTGAAGCTGACGTCTCAAGGTGTACTCACCTGTTCTCTCTCAGGAGGAGCAATTAAAGCAAGAGGAAAAAGGAGTATGTGTGTCTAAATGGGCGGGGGTTGGATCCCATATGTCCTCTGAGCTGAGCCTTGGCTAATTGGCAGTGTTCAGGATTCAGAGCTGGTTCAAGAGAAAGCACTCAACTCTTCTCTTTCCAGTGGCTCAACATCTTTGTTTGGCTATTATTGCTTTCTTCAACTCTTGCCTTTTGATGTGGGCACAGGAAAAAAAATGTATATAAAAGAAGCGTTTTATTCACGTTGGTTTGGAATGAAATCAGTCAAGATCACCTTGTTGTTGTGTGTAAACACAGGAAGCGTTCTTCATGGAAGCATTTGGATTGAGTGGCAATATCAAAGCAAATTTTCTGACTATGCCTCTTTTCCCCCACTCTCTCAACAACCAAAATGAATGATTTATGAGACAGACACTCTGGGCATGCAGGGCGTGTAGGACTGTACATCCCAAACTGTTCTCTCAGGTTTCCGACAGCTTGCAGCATGTTTTTACTGAGACAACAATGCTAATTAAGGGGCTCGAAAGGAACCCCGATATGGCGACCTCCAAAATAGCAGTGCCTAGACAAAAGAAGTGTGGCTTTACTCCTGCTAGCCAGTGGGCACAAACACATTTCATCAGTGGAGCCCTACCTTGCTCAGTACATGAAGGCTTTCAGCCTAATTCAAAAGGTCATCTAATCAATTATGTTTTCAGCAAATGTTTTTTTTTTTTTTTTGTAGGCCTGTAGATTATTTAAAAGCTCTGCAGGAGACAATGGAATCAATCTTTGTTTGCCCTTTTTGTATGGTTACATCTGCATTTTTAAATGTTCCACCTTGATATCATAAATAACTACCATATGACAAGTATTGTGTGAAATGAGTTGTTGCAGTTGTTATTCTGAGATAGAGATGACTGCTTTAACTTAATTGCTGCTTTTCTCTAAAAATTATTCCCCATAAAATCTCATTCCATTAAAGGAGACCAGAAATCAAAAAAAAAACATCATGCCCAATTTATTAAATTCTTATTACTAGAGATCGACTGAAATGTGTGATGATTTATCACCAAATTAAGAAAACATGTTACTTATATCATTTAAATGAAACCCATATACTTTTATACGGAGTAGAATAAGATTTTAATGCAGCAGCATTTATCCATCCAATAGCCGTAGTCACATATTATCAGGGGTGTTTGTTTTTGTTCTTTAAGAGATCATTTTATGTGATCAGAGGGAGGAGATAAGTTGATGCTCACATTTTCCAATGACTGCGATCTTGATTTATGATTTAAATTTCACATGGTTTGATGTCATTAGTTAATGAATTACTAAAGCACAATCTGGAGCATTTACAAGAGGTTTGTTTTGTGCTTAAACTAGCTGAACTGTTACCGACACACTGTGAAATGTATTTATTAAATTTTTCTTTATTACAGAGAGGAATTTGGAGGTTTCCAAATGGTGGGTAAATGAAGCAATGGCATATCAATTGAAATAATAAATGATATGCCCTCTCTTGCCATTTGCTATGTCAGCAGAATTGTAATACTTTCACAGTTAATGTAGTCATTGAATGAATGTATAAGAAAAGAAGCTACCCTCAGGGAAAGTTCTAAACAATGTATTTAGCTCAATTTGAAGTCTCTTTGTTGACTTTCTGTTAGGCGTTGCTGCCTTGGATACCCTGCTGGTGTTACATCACACATGCTAAGAATTGCATACCCGTTTGTCTACTCTTTGGGGAATGCAGGCACCCTAGTGGCATTGTATGCCTGTGTTAGCATAGAAAAACACCAGCCCAATTATGGTCTTCAAATACAATGTGATGAAAGGGCAGTGGAATAAGAAAACATTGTTTATATCATTTGTGTACAGTAAGCCAGCACAGTGTTAAGCCATAGCTTTGATTGGCTCATTGTTTGTATTGCTTGCAGTAAGGCCACTCTGGACATGATCCACACGACAGTTACAACACACATTGCAATGGGAGCAGAAGAGCAGTTGTGTTCAGCAAACACAAAGTCATTGAAAGCACAAATTATGTTCTAAAGTGAAAACAAATGTCAAACCGTCTGTTCTGTAACTGCACATCGAGTTATTTTCTTCTTTTTTCCCGCATACAGCTTTTGCAAAAGAGAAGTTAAATGGGCAAATTATTAAAAAAAATAACAGTATGCATTAATATTTTTGTGTTGTTTGGTTTCTCGTCTTTATATTAATAATTAAACATAATGAATGCTGTCTGCTTAAAGAAATTTTGCTGAAACAATGTCAGTATTTAAGAAATTGTCACAGCTGAGTCAGTCAGAAAAAAAGGTGAACCCAGAAGCAGAAGAGATCCAGGAGATGTGGAACTTGTGAGGAAGGGCGAGACGTGGAATCCATGAGAGCGAAAGCACTTGAACAGGCAGACATTCTGCAGGTCCTTTAGTAGTTGGAGTGCTTAGAGCAGATGGATTGCAGGTGTGAATTGGAAGCACTCAAGCTGACCAGGCGAGGACTGGGGGGCTGGATGGCAATGACGATCAGCCAGGCAACAGTTGTGTTCAGCTGTCCGGAGGAGAGCCTCCCTGGTACGAGTCCATACCTGTTGGGCTCTCTGCAGATGATGCTGAACAGTGGGTACCTCCAGATCCAGCTCCTCCTCTGGGAACAATGTTGGCTGATACCCCAGGGAGGCCTCACAGGGGAAGCAACCGGTGGCCGAAGATGTCAGTGAATTGTGGGCATAGTCAATCCAACATAGATGTTGGGTCCAAGAGGAAGGATCACTGGCCACTACAAAGCAAAGTGCAGCCTCCAGCTCGTGGTTCAGTTGCTCCTTCTGGCCATTGGACTGGGCATAAGAACCAGACCTCAAGGAAACAAAATAAAAATGAAATCTTACCCAGCAGATATTGGTGCAAAGACAAAAAATACAAAACAATGAAACATAGCAAAATGTCACCATTCAATTATTCTAAGGCTTCTGGTACTTTCAGCGATGTCTTTATTTTTGGGGCTGTTATAGTACTACCTCTGCTGTACATCTATTCTGTCAGAGAAACTCAGTATTGTAGTATACAACATAATACCCAAGCAGATATTGCTTAGGTATCAGTATGATATACTGATACTAAAAGCCCACTTTAAAATTTAGTCTTGCGTATTACAACATACTAATACTGAAAAACAACTTTGAAATGTTTTGCACAGCACGAACTGTACATATTAAATATTTCCCCATTCCTGTAAACCGTGTTCAGTCATAATAAAACCATCCAAAGTAGCAAGACACAAACTTCATATACAGTACAGTTAAGGATGTCCAAATACATAATGTTTTCACACTGCTCATCCTCTTCTTTATGTTCAGTTTCAGTGAGGGTTGCTACTTTCCAAAAATATCTCCCCTCCAGCTCTTAGAATATCAGCACAGATAAAATCTGAATAGCGATTTGATTGTTCCATTGGCGGGTGACATTAAAACCTGTCAGCCCTCAGTTACTTTTAGAGAGACTCTGCACTAAAAGCTCCTGCATTGAGTGCATCCTGTGAACGCAGGCAGCATTTTTACACAGACAATTGCTTATACATGTTACAATACAATGTATTTCTTGAAGTCTATTTTTGTTTTGTTTTTTTTGTTTTTTTTGCCCAAGCTCACCGAACTGACACCCTTCATTCATATGATTCACTAGCAGTTTAATTTTTCACTCCCTTAATTTACATGAAGTCTTTTCAGTACTTTTATGATGTGTTAACAGTTCATATACAATGGTGCAGGCATGTCCTAACCACATTACAAAATGTAAGATCTACGACTGTGATTGTCAGGTCCACAGTGAAAGATGAAATCAGTTATTCATTTGAACCTGCTCAACATGATCATTCTTTGCATGCAGACTTCAGAATTGTTCATCAGCACAAAATGATCCTTTGTACATTCATCAAAATTGTCTCATGAATCTTTTGAAATCCATCCATCCATCTTCTGCCGTTTATCCGAAGTCGGGTCGCTGGGGCAGCAGCTGGAGCAGGGACACCCGGACTTCCCTCTCCCCAGCCACATGGTCCAGCTCTTCTGGGGGGACCCCAAGACCCTTCCAGGCCAGCCTGGAGACATGGTCTCTCCAGCATGTCCTGGGTCTCCCCTGTGGTCTCCTCCCAGATGGACATGCCCAGATTACCTCCCCCGGTAGCCGTCCAAGAGGCATCCTGACCAGATGCCAGAGCCACCTAATCTGACTCCTGTCTATGCGGAGGAGCAGCGACTCTACTCTGAGTTCCTCCTGGATGGCCAAATTTCTCACCTTATCTCTAAGGGAGAGTCCAGCCACCTTGTGGAGAAAACTCATTTCGGCCACTTCCATCCACAATCTCGTTCTTTTGGTCACTACCCACAGCTTGTGACCATAGGTGAAGGTATGAACGCAGATCAACTGGTAAATTGAAAGCTTTGCCTTCTGAGCATCATGGTCTTGGATTTGTAGGTGCTGATCCTCATCTCGGCCACTTTACATTCAGCTGCGAACCGCTACAGTGAGTGCTGGAGATCATGGCCTGATGAAGCCAACAGAACCTTTTCAAACATAAATCCTCAGAAACAAATGTTTACTGCTGCTGCAGGTTTCTCAGAAATTTCTTCAAAACTTGACCCAGTTATTATGTACTGTGCTTGTGAATAATCAATTGTAGGACCATTATCATATACGGTGCCCAAGGAGGAGACTTAATCCTTTTTCATGAAAGCAAATATGTCAGTGAAAGAGTACAGAATGAGAGCAATACATTACATAAAATTCAATTATCTTGTTAGATGAGTAGTATCCATAATTATTGAAAGTATCAAGATGAAGAGAGAAGTCAGCTGTATTACATTAAAATGGGAGAGGATTCTGAAATTGTCACAACGAATTGTGCAGCTTTTAAAGATCAAAGCTGTCTTTTTTTTTTTTACATATTTTACCTTTTATTAAAAGAATTGAAATCTTCTGGTGTCACATAAATGTTGGCAACAACGAATTTGCACAGCTATGGGGTATTCCCCAAGGCACTAACCTGGTGGTTGAAGCGGGATTCTCTCTCACAAAGAGTTGCATGCAGATGAGGCAGGTGGAACAGTGAGTTGAGGAAAAGCCTGTGTCGAATGCGCAGAGCCTACAGGGAGGCCCTGGTGAAGGTACCTGTGTGTTACAGAAACAGAGGCTTCGGATTTTAATAGTGACCTACTTTCTGCTGTTGAGCAAGGATCTTTTACATGAGGTCAGGCAGAATAAGTTTCTTCTGAACTGGATCAGAGGAAAGACTCAGACATCTGTACATTCAGCTGAAACAAAGCTGGGGTCAGACTCATGTTCTGGATTTGTGCTGTTGAGGATCATACAATCCTTGCACATTATACAATGAAAAGACGCCTACGCCTTTTTGTTTTAGTTGATTGCTGCCATGAACATCTAAATCCTCTCTTCACTCTTGTCATATTAAAGCAAACAAATGTCCAATTGTCAAACTAGGAGCCAGAACATACAGTGAATATGTTCAGAGAAAAAGGTTAAACATTTTATATATTTCTCATCTCAAATTGCCGTGAAAATATTGTCGTGAAAAGTTACTGACAGATTTTTCCTCTATACTCTTAAGCATTCTATGTCATTTAAGTTTCTGTCCTAGCTCCTGTCAGGACATTTCTTGTTTTGGACTGTTGAATTCTTTTGAAAATGTCAATTTGTATCATTTACTAGTTGTAATTCCTGTTTTTGTTTAGTTTTTTTCCATCTGGATGATTTCTTGTCACTTTTTTCCTGTGTGTCCCTCGAGTGAATATTTTTTTTATAAATTTTTAACATTTAGAGTCAATCTGTTTTGGGAAATGAACAGATATCATCAGTAAAGGCGAAGTTTTCATATTTTTATTTACAACCATTTGAATTGGCATAACCAGAATAAATAAACTGGTCACCCTCATCTAGATGACATATGACATTTTTGTGATGATTATTTGATGGAAAATTGCTCTCATGATGAATGAAATTGTATTCATTATTTAATGCCAAATGATTTATGCACAAATCCTGGCACCTCATGTGGTGATACAAAGTCTTTTTTAGTTTTTGTAGATCAGAAAAAATGGAGCCTTTGTTTTCTGTCCCATTTCCAAATGACCTATTTAGTGTTTAAGTAAAGCATGTGCTTTTTTTCCTCTTTTATTTCAACTTTCTTCTTTTCATCCTTCAAAAGAAATCAGACACATTCTGATGATTCTACCTTCATTAGAAGTGCATTTGAAAAGCACTTGATTTGCACCACAATTTGAAAAGTTTGAAAAAAATAGCAACTGTCAAATACAACCATGCCAGCTATTGTGGAGGCGTCACCATTATCTCCTGCTATAAATGGTACACAGTTGGCCGCTAACAATGGACCATTTATTTTTGCCCAAGAATTTATGAGGTGACAGCAAGCCCACCAGGACGCTTGTTATCAAAATGCTAAAGTTGTTTGCGAGATGAAAGTGTGTACCCTTGAAGACATGAGAAACTACAACTGAATGGTCAGGGAAAAAAAAACATTATGAATAGATAAAAATACAATTCAAAAAGAGATATGAATGCAATTCATATGAATTGTAAGATCAGCATCATCACCATTTAAATACAGTTTCTGAATGATGTTTAATAACTGAATTTGTAAAACTTAAATTTTAAATGTAAATACTGAAATTGGTCCTAATATGAAACTGAAGGTGCATCGTCTTTCTTAATGGCAGCAGGATATCATATCTGATAAGGTACCAGTTCCTGAATTTACATAAAGGTGGGGTTCATTTCTTGGCGGATTCTCTAGAAATGTATTTGCTCTAGCCCTTTAAACATGTATTCAAAATGCAGAGGCCATGCATTTAAATAGTCATTATATTAAAAAGAAAAAAAACTGAACTGAGCATGAGGTTTTAGGTTTTCTGAAGGATTGGAGGCCAGCTTATAATGTGAGAATGTGCTGGGAGACATTAGTTTGCCTATTGTGCAGTGCTTTGAATAATGCATGACCCTGGGCTTGTCATCATGCTGTATACAGCAACATGTTGCCTGACACTTGTTCCACCACAGAAACTCTGTTTCCTGTCTCCTAATAAGTTTCCCTTTGAGGAAGACAAAATAAATGGTTGTAGTGTCCACTATAAAAGTAGTGCCTTTACTTCAGAAAAAAAATGACTGTGACCAAAATTTTAGGGCATTCCTGGCAGTATTTCTCCAGTGCTGGTTTCCCGCCATACCTATTTCTCGTATTGTATCTGCTCATCTACGATACATTCATAGAAAATACCCCATGTAGATCTAGTGGAAAATAAATATTTTGTACATAGTTCAAATACTTAAATCAAATTTGCATAATTTTCAATTAGCTTAAATACATTTTCATGCTGTTATCTAACCTACAAATGTGTTCGTCGGTTTTGCTTCAAAGTGTAAAGAAACAAACAAAATTATACATTGTTATTGCAAAATTTTAGCCTTGAAACAATGATGAGTTGTATCACAAGTTCGAGTGACATGTAAATGTTATTTTAAATGACATAATTTAGGCTTTTTTGTTTTTCATGTAGTTACTATCATGTCTTCATACTGACCTCTAAATTAGTAGGACCGATAGAGTTTGTTGCTTTACTTAAGTAAGTAGGCCAGTGCTGCAAAATCATGAGGAAAAGGATTGCTTTGTGAATACCCCTGGTATAAGTCTTAAGTATCATGTAAATGTAGAACATCAGCAATGCATCATGCACTGAGGACCATTTGAGAACAATGTTTTGGTTGTCATCACATTCTGTAAATCATAATGGGCGGCTGAAACTGAACACTGCCTAAACAACACAAGCGAGTTGGTGTCAGACTTGCATACAAAATGAAAAAGACACACCTATGCATCCTCACACACTGGATATATCTATGGTGTATAACTTGGGGTATATCTTTGTGGAAACGGAGGAACACAATGTAGTTCTGTTGAATTGTGGATTCAATGATATTTGTATTTACAGTTCTAATACTTTTCTTCATGTTTGACTAATTTTGAATTTTCTCTTTTTGACACTTTTTTAAAATCATTTACACACTCAGAATGAATCCTTCTGAGTAGATAAAATGACACACATTAAAATCTGTTTTGTTCTTGGTGTGTGTCCATTTACGTGTCCCAGTGATCCTGGGAGCAATGTTGTAATGGGCTTTATGCCCCTGGAAGGGTCACCCAAGGCAAACAGGGGCCCAGATGAGGGACCAGACAAAGAGAGGCTCAGAAGACCCCTATGACGAAGAACAGCATCGAACCTAGTTTTCCCCTACCTGGACACGGGTCATCGCCCCCCCCGGAGCCAGGCCCAGGTTCGGGGCTCGGTGCTGAGCGCCTGGTGGCCTGGCCTGCACCAATGGAGAGATTCTGGTCCACGATCCGGCGTCTCGGGGGCCAGTGCTCCATCGACGCTGTGTACAGTGGGGGCGGGACACTGCTGACCTCAATGCGGGATGTTATAAATCGGTGGTAGGAATATTTCTCAGACCTCCTCAATCCCATTGAAACGCCTTTCAATGAGGAAGCAGAGGCAGGGGACCCTGGAAGGTCCTATCTCTGCGGCTGAGTTGCTGAAGGAGTCAAAAAGCTCTTGAGCAGCAGGGCCCAGGGGGTGGAAGAGGTCGACCCTGGGTTCCTCAAGACTCCGGATGCTGTAGGGCTGTCCTGGCTGACACGCCTCTGCAGCATTGCATGGGCGTCGGGGACAGTGCCGCTGGACTGACAGACCAGGGTTGAAATCCCCCTTTTTCAAAAGGGGGATCGGAGGGTGTGCTCCAAAAATAGCGAATCACACTCCTCCGATCCCCTGTTGAGGTCTATTCAGCGGTACTGGAGAGGAGGGTCTGCCAAGTCATTGAACCTCGGATTCAGGAGGACCAGTGCGGTTTTTGTCCTGGTCGTGGTCTCCACTCAGCAGGATTCTCGAAGGGGCGTGGGAGTTTGCCCAACCAGTCTACATGTGTTTTGTGGATCGGGAGAAGGCATTCGACCGTGTCCCGCGGGCAATCCTGGGGGGAAGGGGGGGTGCTCCAGGCTGTTCGGTTCCTGGATGTCCGGTGTCGGAGCTTGCTGTAAGTTGGACCTGTTTCCGGTGAGAGTTCGACTCCGCCAGGGGTGCCCTTTGTCACCGATCCTGTTCATAACTTTTATGGACAGAATTTCTAGGTGCACCCAGTTTCTAGGTGCACCCTCTCACAGCAAGTGACACTTGCTGTGAGAGGCCAAACTGCAAGAGACCACCTGAAGAAACATTTAAAATCTAACAGAAAGCATTTCTTTCCTTGGGTGTTGTTCTCACATAAATCAGGCTGAATAATTTATTACTGCTCAAATAGCACCCAAAGACACGTCACACAGGAGATCAATCTGATCTGTGCTGTACCATCTGACAGGAGGGCCCAATTTATATGTTTAGTCTGCTTGTAGCTTTGCCCTTTAAAATATTTAAAGGAACAACACCCTTTTTCTTGCTCACTTGAAGTCGCTGACATAAGAATATTTCTAAGTTCATAATCACGTATTATGGTTCCTTGTTGTCTTCCAGAAAATGGGGTCTTGCAAAGTCCGGCCTTCACAAAGCAGCCAGGAAGCATTGTTTATCCTGTAGAATCTCTGCTGAGGAAAAGAGAGGTGGTGTTCAGCTGTGAAGCACAAGGGAGCCCACCTCTAGTCTACAGGTGAGTGTGTGTTCTAAACATGCCCCCCCACGGATTATGCTGCTACTTTTTGTACTGTTGAAAATCCAAACATCATTGAGTGTGTGACAACCTGTCATTGGGTGATGTCTTCATCGGACTGCCTTCAAGAGAGATGTTATTGAAAAAAAAAGGACAAAAAGGAATCCTCATTATCTTGAGAATGTCCCATGTCCATATGACAATTCCACCTGCAAGGGTCTGCACTAGGCTCAATCATTGGCTGAGGTTGACACATGCTCATCCATTTCGTCTAAGAGATAGGGAAACAAAACCAAAAGGCTTTTTTTCCTAATTTAACAATTGATCAGACCAAAGGATATTAAAAGGATAGTAAAATGATCTAATCCATTCAATATATATATATATATATATATATATATATATATATATATATATATTCCCAGCAGACCCTCAGATTACGCTTGGGTCTGCCAGGTCTGACTGCCATCCTACCCCATTGTAGCCAGCTCACCACCAGGTGGAAATCAGTTGATAGCTCTGCCCCTCTCTTCACCTGAGTGTCCAGGACATACGACCACAAGGTCGATTAAAGAATTGTAGCCTAAGGTGCGTTGTATGGACACCGTTATGCCTGAACATGGTGTTTCTTATGGACAATCCGTAACAGGCACAGAAGTCAAATAACAAAACACCGCTCGGGTTCAGATCAGGGGGGCTGTTCCTTCCAATCACGCCCTTCTAAGTCACACTGCCATTGCCCATGTGAGCGTTAAAGTCTCCCAGTAGAACGAGGGAGTCCCCATAAGGAGCGCTCTCTGGCAGCCCCTCTAAGGACCCCAAGAAGGGTGGGTATACTGAACTGCTGTTGGGTGCATAGCCACAAACAACAGTCACAACCCGTCCCCCCACCTGAAGGCGGAGGGAGGCTACCCTCTTGTCCACCGGGTTGAACCCCAACATGCAGCCCCCGATTCGGGGGGCAATCAATATGCCCATTCCTGCCCGGCATCTCTCACTGGAGGCGACTCCAGAGTAGAAAAGAGTCCAGCCCCTCTCGAGAGGCCTGGTTCCAGACCCCAGGTCTGTGGAGGTGACTCCAACTATATCTAGTCGGAATCTCTCGGCCTCGCTCACCAGCTCGGGCTCCTTCCCTGCCAGACGGTGACATTCCATATCCCTAGAGCCAGCTTCTGCAGCCGAGGGTTGGACCGCCAAGGTCCCCTGCTCCGGCCACCCCCCGGCTCACGCTGCACCCCACTCCCTTGGCCCTTCCTGTGGGTGGTGAGACCAGGGGAAGGGGGACCCATGTCGTCCCTTTGGGCTGTGCAGGCCTGTCCACCAGGCGCTCAACATCAACCCCCAGCCCCATACCTGGCTCCAGGGAGGGGTCCCGATGACCCGCGTCTGGGCAGAGGAAAACTGGATCCATGATTTTTCTTCTTCATGGGAATCTTATGAGCCACACTTTGTCTGGCCCCTCCCTTGGGACCTGTTTGCCTTGGGTAAACCTTCCAGGGGCGTGACGCCCCCGACAACATACCTCCCAGGATCATTGCCACATGCAAACCCCTCCACCACAATAAGGTGGCAGCTCAAGGAGGGGCTGTGTGTTTATATGTATGTATGTGTTTTTTTGTGTGTGTCAGATAAGTATATCTGAAGAAAAGCCCTTTGCTGCAATCAAAATAATTTTTCTCATGACAATGGTTCTCAAATATATCTTTTTTGTCTTAGTGGGATGTTTTAATCTTTTTTAGTTATTACTGCACACTTAATGATTCAGACTGGCAAAACAGCCCTCTCTTTGAGCAGTATTTCAGGATGGAAATATGAATTAACACCATCACAAGCAAGGATTGCCAATATGGTTCTCAGTCCTTAATCAGTGTTATTTATACAGCAGAAAGAGCAGGTGATTATAGAGTAGTGGATTTGCAGCTTCCTCATGTGGAGAATCACAAGCTAACTAAAGCTCAACACAACTGTTGTCTTTTTTTTTCAACCTGAGTGTAAATTAAACATTCCACATGTCAACTCTGTAGTTTATCCAGAAAACATCAACTTTCTAATTTGCCTGGCTGACATTCAATTTAACTCATATTTGCTTCATTATAGTTAGAAAAGTTTAGAAGCAATGTCCATATCCTGCAACTTCATCCTCAGATTCAGTGTTCTTTTCACGCTGAATGAAACTACTCCAGGATTCGTCTCTTGATGCTGGATCTTAAGACTAGTGGCTCTCTTGTTACTGGCTTCGGAAAGGACTTGTTTATCCTCATAAGTCAAGCCTAAGCCCGTCAGATCATTGAAATGTGATGCATGAATTCCAATCCATTATGTATTTTTTCTTTGAACCCCATATTGAAAATGCAATTTGTCAATAGGTTTGTGTGTTCAGCGACAGAGCTCTATTTTCCTACAAAGTTCAAAGAGCAGCAGTTTTCACAGCTATTTATTTTTTCTTTGCACGGACCATTAGTCTATTGAATGTTTTTTTTTTTTTTTTTTCTGAATCTGTGGCGAGTAAATGTTCAAATCAATCATGATTTGCTCACTGAAATTACTGGGACAAGATTTAGAGGGATTGGTACATTTAATACTTGGGATTGAGCCAGCTTAGAGGATGACCTAATCAGCTGTTTCCTGTCAAGGTCGCAGTTCCATCCTGTCATATCAGTTGATGTGTTGCAATGAGCACAGAGAGGCTAAATTATCTTCAGACATCAGTAATTGCATGACTCGCAACAGTAAACAAGATTTCAGCTGCAGGATTTACACACATTACAAAACCACATGCTGCTGCAGATTTTTTTATACCTCACTCAAGGTGATTTGCACCTTGCTCAACTTTACTGTGTTCCAATATTTCATGAGTATGTTTTGGTCTTGCATGTTAATTACATGCAGGGTAATTTACTCACATTCATTTATTTATCTATCTATTTTAAGCTAGAAAATCTGAAATTGACTCTCTTTTGTTTATAGGTTGGGGACCATACTTGAATCAACTAAGTTACTTTCAACCTCTTCATTTTAGAATTTAAGAAATCTGCTACAACATACTTTCTGATTAGAGAAAAAAAAAGAAAAAAATGATGAGTGCAGTATTTGTATATACTGTATACACTTATGAATAACTGAAAACAGAAATGTATGTTAGCTTAAGTTAGATTTCGTATGATAGTGTTCAGTTTATTTACAAAATAAGGCATCAGGCTTAAGAAAAGAACAGCCCAACCAACATTCGCAGCATCATAAGCCAGATGGTGTGGTATTATGCCACTGTGTACAATGCCTGTTACATGATTGCTTAAAGCATGTGCCAAACAAATGGGACTGCTGTTGTCGCTTGCTTGTTTGCATAAATATCTGTAAAACAGAATGTATTAAACATCCTTGTTAACATTGTGGGAAGTTAAGTGTTGTATGTTACCTATCATGGATCAGGATTTTTGGAAATGCACTTTTCTAATGTTTGAGTTTCTATGGTAGGGGAATCTCTCTCAATTACTATTGAAGTTGTTACCTTGCAGCCTTGAAGCAACAAGAGAGCAAGCAATTTTTCAAAAATGACCAATGGGAGTTTTTCCACAATTATTATTCTTTACTGCCATCATTACACACAAACTCATCACAGTGCATTTAGAAATCTTGGTGGTATCCTTGCAGATATACAGTAACTAAAACATTCACCAATGTCACCATGTTATTTGTCTGTTTTTAAATGGCAGAGAAAAATATTTTGCAACATTTGGTTTTCAGACTTATATAAAACAGACACAACCTTGTAATTTCAGTTGTCAAAATGTTGCTTTTAAAGTGATCCCTTTTTCATAAACTGAGTAAGCACAATGGCAGCATTCTGCTGAAGGTTTAAGTGTCATTTCCCCTCTTCAAAGCACTCTTCCGTTTCACTTTATCCCATGGTGTTATTTAGCTCTAAAAAATTCATGTTGATTTTTGTGTTGGTTTCAGTTCAGCTGTAAACAAATGGGTGCTATGTTTGCAAGAGCACAGCAGCCCCTCCTCAGGCACTTCTCTATTGTGCATAGTAATACAGCTCTTGAGAGTGCACTCTCCCTTATTACTAAACTAACTAGAGAAGGGCCATGAAAGACCATTGTGCCACACATTTTGTCAATTAAAAGGAGATCTGTAGAGATCTTTGAGTCCTGTAACACCTGGCCCACAAATACTCTTTTTTCTGAGTCACTTAGGGTATGGGCTAGACATTAATCTGCCCTTTTAAATGATCAGCTCTTTCAATTCTATACAATGATGAATTTGAACTATTCCCAAACAAAGTTAAACGTGGAGTGATATTCAGCAAAATCCTGTTTATTTAGTGAATAACAGGTGTTATTCACTAAATAAACAAGATTTTAATGTTAATATTACATGTTGAAAGTTCAAGCTGTCCAATTTGTAATGACAAACACAACAACTTACAAACAATAACACATAGTACAACAAATTATTTCCCTCATGGTTTTTTTGTTACTAAGTCAGCATGCAAAACCAATTTCTGTTTCATTGTAACTTTGGGTGCTTTCATTTTTGTCCCTTCAGCTGACATCATTGGTAGTAAGGGAGTAAGGAACAGCATTGGAAACATTCCCTTCTTTCCTGGTTCAAACTTTATTTCAGCTCTTCACACCAGCTTGCCACTGACAACAGTGGAAAGCTGAGTAAACAGTCAGATATAAGTTTGCTTCAATTTGGCCAGTTGTATTAGTTGGACACTCTTGTAATGTTTAGCATACTCAGCACATCTGAGTATCCAATTATTACATCAAGCATTACACTAGTCACAAGAGAAAATTCTGACATAATCCTTGCAGCAGAATGGGATTTTTTTTTATTGTGCCATGACAAGTGTTTTGGAGACTTGCAAACATATAAAAGAAAAAAGGCAGAAATATTTATGAATCTGTGGGCTGATATCTGCATGGTATCTATGTCCATGATGGTATATGTTTCTCATTTTCTGCTTGTTTATTTGCACATACCCTTTTTATTGTTCATATGTCAAAGCTAATGCATTGGCCTGGGCTGTTGCTTAATTTATCTTTTGCCTCATTTTATTTGTTGCGGTTGAAAATGTGAAAGCCTAAAGCTACTTTCCTGGAAAATACAGATTTCTTTCCCACATGTGCCTCTCCTCATATGGTGGAATTGTGTGTCGACATTGCCTGCTGTCACTTTAAGTGAATTACACCCTCTGTTGATCAGCTTGAACAGCAGCGATAATCATGGAAACCAGTCCTGAATACACAAGTGTGAAGGCAAGGTTGCAGGCATTTTTTTTAATTGCCACACCATAATGATTAACCAGTATTGTTATGCTGTTTGACTGGGGTCTGGAAAGATGGATGGCCTGCAATGCTATCTATTCTCAGGGAGTCAAGTCCTTGGCACCACTGTGGTTCACTGCTGCTTAAATTAACACTAAGCTGGAGGGCAAGATTTTTGGTTCCTCTCCAACTTGATTTCTTTCCTGTTTGGGAAAAAAATCAAATATACAAGTAATACTCTTCTCCTTCTGGTTGGCCTGCACTGAGAAATCTATATATGTTTTGATATGCATAAAAATTTTTCTCTCCTTGTATGTTTTTTTTTTCTTTAGGTGGAAGCTTAATGGCACGGAAATCAGTCGCAAATCTAGATCTCACTACAGTCTATCTGGAGGGAACCTCAGAATCAGCCATCTAAACAAAGACCAAGATGCAGGAACGTATCAGTGCCTCGCCTCCAACTCTTTTGGGACCATCATCAGCCGAGAGGCCAGTCTAACCTTTGCATGTGAGTCCTTTTCTGTCTCTTGGGCACAATAAAGAAGATTCTTAGCCTCCACTGAGATGCAGAGGAGGACTCAAGGATAATTCACTCTCACAAAATCAAATTTTCTATATTAACTATTGATTAGCCGGATATGTGAAATGCAGAACCAACAAAACCATATATATATGCACACAAACACACACACACACATATATGTATGTATGTATGTATGTATGTATGTATGTATGTATGTATGTATGTATGTATGTATGTGTGTGTGTATGTGTGTATGTGGATATATATATATATATATATATATATATATATATATATGCACAGCATTTTAAGATATCTTCATGAACTCCTGTTGATCAACAACTGCCTCTTCTTAAAGCAAGAAATACAAGTTGAAAGTGTCAAAGCGGTATAATAAGTTGGAAGCTGGTCCTTGTTTGTTTTTAAGTATTGACCATTGGGACATTCATTAGAAAATTCACCACAGTTATCTGCATGCAGTTGCTGACAAAGAGCAAGCAAATGCCTTACTTTTTTCTGTACTAATATAAGCTTACAAGTGTCCTACAACTTTTTTTTTTTTTTTCATAAACTTCGAGCTTACTCCTCATATTTGAAAAGAACAATATCGGAATGTCGGTACTGACAAAGTCGCCCCCAAAATAACAAGAAAACAAAACAGTTCTACATAGTCATAAAATAATGCTGAAGCTGTTTATTTCCTAACAAAATACACCGTCATTCTATTTTAGGAGTGTTGCTCAGGTGGCAAGAGCCGTTGTCTTGGAACCAAATGCACCTGTTTTTTTAGCAAGCTCCTCCTGGCCTTTGGTAGTGTTGTTCAGCAAGATACCGAACCTCTACCTGCTCCCCGGGCAATGCTAAGTGGCTGCCTGCTGTCCATCCATGAAGGGAGAAATGCAGTGGTCAAATGTAGCTAATGTTTCACTGTGTGTAGAAATGTGAGAGAGGGAAAGAAAGTTTCTGTTTTTTAATGAAAAACTATAATGATTGTATCCGTTGTTAAACTGTTTTTTGGGGCATTCTTTTTAGGTTCTAAAAGTAAGTTCCTACTGACGTGATATACATTTCGAGTCCAAGAAACAAGTTGTTAAGTCAGTAGATCTGTCAGTAGATCTTATTCTGTTTGAACTGTCATTACATCATGTAAATCCTCCAGACTCCTAAGCACTGAAATTCAGATGAGAATATGTGTATTCAGTGCAATCCATGCTTTAGTTTACATTGTCATTAGAGGCTCAAGGATAAGATGTAAGTATTTGTTTATTTTAATATTTCCTATGTATCACAACAATCGATGATTTCAAAGATCTTGATGAGTCTGACAGCCTGTGGATAGAAGAAGGAAGTCAATAAGTACTGACTATGTGGCAGGTATCAGCCAAAACATAAATGACAACATTAACAAGTGAGTGATCCTCTGCTTATATGAGATTCTGACCTTCGGCGTTTGGGGACAAGGCCACCAATATGTCTCCAGGCGGATGTTTGAACCCCTTCAACTATGAAAAGCAAAGCCACAACCCAATCCTCCTGGTGGATTTCCACAATGATAGGATGACAGTTCCATCGATTGTTGGGCTCTGACCTTACCAGCCTTCAGCTTCTGTGGATGTCAGGGTGTACATGTATGACCAAGTGTAATCTGTCTTCTTTATTACTACTGGTATAGCTTAATTAATGACACATGATTATAGAATGTCGGAGTTCAATCGGGTAATTTAAAGGGCAACTGGTGTCACTGTAGAGTGTCATATCATTTTTTATAAAAATATAAGGGAACTAAAACACATTCTCATTTTCCCCCCTCCTGCACAGATGCAGTCAGCATGGGTTTCGGTTTCTTCCTATACAAGCTGTAGTCTGGTCCATTTCAGTTCACACAAAGTTACATGCAGTATTTCAATTGATATCTAATACTTGTCTTATTGAGACTTGTGACCTTTTCAGTGGGAAATTTCTTCTTTGTGTAATTCAGCTTTGATTTTGGCAGATCCCAGACCTTGCTCTTAACTCCAATAAGACCGCAGCCATTAGAGGCCAAAATCGAATAAGAGGGCTTTGTTTTACCCCCATGTTTAGAGCTCAAGCCATGCTTAAATGTAATTTTTGTGTGTGCATATGTGTGTGTGATTATTACCAACACAGTAAGATTATGAATATGCACATGTTAGATGTTTTGAAGAGAAGGTCAGAGAAGCCAGACTGAGATGGTTCGGTCATGTACAGAGGAGGGGTAGTGAATATATTGGTAGAAGGATGCTGACATTGGAGATGCCAGGCAGGAGGTCAGGAAGACTGAAGAGAAGATT
>CAAKHD010013259.1:132312-205626 GCA_901007705.1 Fistularia tabacaria | reverse complement strand
GTGTATCTGTGTGTGTGTGTGTGTGTGTGTGTGTGTGTGTGTGTGTGTGTGTGTGTGTGTGTGTGTGTGTGTGTGTGTGTGTGTGTGTGTGTGTGTGTGTGTGTGTGTGTCTGTGTGTGTATCTGTGTGTATTTATATAAAAATATATATGTACATAAACTGTTACTTTGAATTGCACTTGGTTCATGAAATATTCCTCCAACGTGACATCCAAAATTTCTGTTGCTAAATAATAAACTATTACCTCTTTTGTTGGTTGTGTTGGTTGCTTATATAAAGAAGTTGTCAGGTGTCTTATCTCATCAACAATCAGACTGTTTTAAGATGAAAGCTACTCACAAACTGAGGTGACAGTTCCAGGCACTCATCTCCCATATGCACCAGTGAGACAGCCATCTAAAAGACGGACCCCGTGAACGTGATCCCCCAATATTCCTTCCTCATTGAGTGACAGGCAGTGTAAGAAATCAAATATGGATAACAGAATATTTTCTCCCTCTATAAGACAGCTCTCTTTACAACTCTGAAAAGGAAGTGTGTTCCCACTGTTGTCATTTACAGTGAGTTATTCACTTCTCTAAAATACTTTACAAATCGATCATGAAGCAGAGCTGTTGGGGTTACAACATGTTTTCCCTCGTCTTGTCACAGTGCCTGACAATTCTGTGAAAGGCTGAAATCAAGTGGAAATTAGTCATTGCATTTAAGGTTCAACAGAGGGAAAATTAGTTAATTGAAGTCTCACCATCAAATCAAATGGCAACCAATTAGAACTGAAGATTTATTTTTACCTTTAAACCATAGCCTGCATTTCATTCAACAAGTCTAAGCTACCACTTCTAAATTGTTACCTTTATCCATGTTTATTCCGACTGCCTGCTTACATCTGAGTCCCATGCCCTACAGCACATACTGTATGATTTTTTAATAATTGCATGAAATACAAATGTTTGGCTGCTGAATTTGTGAATAAATTAAAACAGCTAATGATAAAAAAACAGAGCTGAATAAATAGCATGGTTGGTTTCTTAACAGATGAGACAAGCTAATATAGAAGTATTGATTTTGGAATCATCTTCCGAGGCTCATGCCGATGAAAGTTTTTAGAGCTCAGATTCATACTTGATCCATTGCAAAAGATCATCCATCCATCCATCCATCTTCCACCGCTTATCCAAAGTCGGATTTTGGGGCAGCAGCTGGAGCAGAGAGGCCCAGACTTCCCTCTCCCCAGCAACATGGTCCAGCTCCTCTTGGGGGACCCCAAAGCACTCCCAGGCCAGCCTAGAGACATAGTCTCTCCAGCATGTCCTGGGTGTTCCTTGTGCAAAAGATCAATGAGAAACCTACATGGTTCATATCCTCTCTACGTTTGACCCATTGCTAGACAATTCAGCATCTGGCCACTTAAGTGCATAGCATCGGGCAACCCTAATTAACACCAGAATCAAGGTTTGGGCCACAGAGTATCAGAAAAACCTTCGACTTTATGGAAATAAAAACAAGGTCCTTTCAAAAATAAATTGATGTGGTCATTTTAAAGATACCTGGGGGCATAGTGTATCTTAAAGAAAGGTTTCTAGGCCTCTTCTTAAAGCATCATGGTAGACAGTGTTGTTGCCAGTCATCGAATTGTAACGCCTTTCTGCTCCAATGAACTATAATATTCCAAGCCTACTATTATGTTTTCGTATTTGTTGAGGCAGCAGTATTTTTTGAATTTAAACTCATATAAAAGTGGAAATAGGGGTACCGGTTAATTTTATGTTAGACTTTTGATTTTTAATAAGAGTGACTTTTCTTTGAAGTATTGCAAAATAAAACATATTTGTTTTCAAATAAACACAATAGAAACATGATTCCTTTTACATATTCAAAAAATAAATTGTTTTCTAATCAAACAATAATTTCCCCTAACAGAAATTGGTTTGCACAGCAGATGTTGACTCTCCACAATAATGTTGGTTCTATGGAGACAAAAAAAAAAAAAAAAAGAAAAAACAGTGCAATTCGGCAACTGCTAGTTCCACTTCCTTCTGGTCAAGCACGCTTTCCTGCATCTTTCAAAGTGTCACCATTTCTACTATACTCATAAATTTGTTGTTGGGTTGGGTTTGGGATGGTGTCACAAATTGTTCCTCCGATGAGCTGACTGAGCAGTGAGGACGATATATGAATGTATGACTACACTCACAGCTTCGTCCCTTTCTCATTGGAATGTTCAAATGGAACAAAAGTCCAAGAGAGTAAGGTTTTCAATTAAGTCTTGGCTAATGCCCAAAAAACATTTCAAATTTAGATGTGCTGCCACCATGGTACATACAATATGTTCTGGCCATCAGAGCTAGCTGTCTAAAATAAAACCAAAAAAGATATATATTTTTTTAAGTTTCTTAATGAGTCGTACCTGGGAGGATAAGGTTTCTGTAAGAAACATGAAAGTATGAAGAGGATTCAATTATTAGAATAGTCTTTCTCTTATACATCAAGTCAATATACCAGCACCAACAAGGAGAGCGATTGAGCAAAGCCTTTTCAGAGAACAATGTTGTTGTCAAGCACTGATGTCAGCTTCTCAGAAATGCAGGATGTTCACTCATAATCACTTGATCAAGGGCCCTACCTTTTTGAGCTTGTGTCAGAAAATTATCAGAATGTTTCTGGGCAGGGAACACAAAACCCAAAAATGGAATTTGTTGATTTTTTTTCCCTTCATAGATTCAAGCACAAGTGAATTTGACTTATGATTGACTAATCAGGCATTACTGCTCTTGGCAGCGTATCATTCCAACATATTGATGTTGTTGAAAAGTTGAGTAATTTTAACACTTCGATGAGTTTAAAATTATACTCTCACTCAAATTTAAACACACCATTAAATTCTTATATGATAACACCATGTCTAAATTGTACTCACAGAAGTACAGAAACCTGGGGAAAGAATTAATGTTTTCCCACACTGGAAATATTGTCATTATACTTGGCCATTTATTTTTATATTCTGTTGACAAAACCCAAAACAACCTACAATGGAACCCAGCACTCCACCATTGTTCTTTGTTGACATTTGCTCCAAGCTGCTTTCAAGGTTATTCTTTGAAAGTAGCAGAACTCCAAATACTTAAGCCTGTTCTTCTTGTTGTCACAAACTTTTGATGGATGATGCTACTTGTGGCAAGGGTTGTGGCTGTCTACCTCCTGAGGCAAGGATAACTGATGGGCAGTGGGCGCTTCCACTCAATACTGGCTGCCCTTGATCAACATGTCAATTGATTCTTTATCTGTGATTATGTAGAAGTTGTACACCCATAATTCATACTGATGAAAGGTTGGTTATTCAATAATATCATCACAGTGTTGGTCTCTGTCCTTAGTGGCTCCAGCTGGAATAGAAGGATAATCTTTTACAGAATTTGACATTTTCATGAAGAATGGGCCTAACTTAAGCCCTCAGAGTTAGAATCACAATGGTTATGCCTTTTTGAGTTTCTCCAAGTTATTCAAGATTAATTTGATCTTGATGAAAAATCCAGTGATTCTTTGATTTTTTTTGACATTTTTATTTCTTTTATGTTTTATTTTCATTTGATGTCATTTGTGTGAAAAAATTCTATGGAAGGGAACATGTAATTATTCGGTGAATGAGGCTGCATGGGCCTAGTTTGATGCTGTATTTTCCATGGTTTATTCATTGTCTTTATCGTGTTTTTTAGATCATATAAGTTGCAAAGTAATTAAACATATATGGGGATGAAAATGTTATGGTAGGGCTAAACCTTTTAATATTGTGAAGTATGAGTAGGTCATTATTTGCAAATAAACCATGTAGACTTTTCAGTTGTTGTGAATGGGTCGACTATATTGTCTGAGATCATGAGGTGTAATGGGTATACTTTAGTTATTCATTTATTTATTTGGGTATTTGTTTTTCTTATTTTATTTTTCTGTTAAATCTGTAACACACTATTGTGATATAACTCAAGAGGTCTTGGATTGCCAAGGAACCAATGTTTGTCTAATTTCTTACATCAAAAGCAGCAACTGCAACAATCAATCGATTTGAACTCAAACTAAATGCAAATCGGACTGAATCATTGTGAGCATATGATTTTTGCCATATCCTATCGCAAGATTTACAGCTGAAAGAAAGCAAGAGAACAACTGAAAAAGTGTGTGCATGTGCGTGTTCGTGTACATAAACAATATACACAGAAAGAGAGGGAGAATTCCAGGCATTGGATGATAAAAAACATAATTGTTATTATTATCATAATTAGCAGCAGTAGTACGATCACCATTGTCATTGTTAATAATAATAATAATAACAATGATAATAATAATGATAATAATGATGGCGATAATAAAAATGAAAGTAATAGGGGCGACATGATGGCACAGTAGTTAGTGCTTCTGCCACAACAAGATTTGACTTGGTTCCATTGTGCAAGGGAGCTCATCTGTGTGGATTTTGCATGTTCTCCCTGTATCCAAGTTGGTTTCATCCGGGTTCCCTGGTTTCCACCCACAGTCCAAAAAATGCAGATGGTTAATTGAACAATTTCCTTGATGTGTGTTGAGAGAATGAGTGGGTAGTTGTCTACATGTTGCCCTGCTGGCACCCTTAACCAGACTGGCGACCAGTCCCGTGTGTACCCCACCTCTCGCACAATGAAAGCTTGAATAGGCTCCAGCATCTCTTCCACCCTAAATGCCTGATAAGTGTTCCATTATGAATGAATGAATGAATGAATAATTGATAAAATGCATTTTTGTTAAGGTCCAGTTTGGGTATTCCATGAACAGAAAATCTTTGCATGTTCTTCTATTGGGAGTATGATAAGTTATGCTGCCATTTAGGGGGCTTGTATGTCAGAAAAATGTGATTATTGGACTTATCATGATCATTGTTTGTAATGTCAGCCCAAATTTGCAATAATTGATGATAATAGAACTGGACTGGAAATTGTGTTGACTCATTCCAAAGCTATTAATCATTGTTAGTTTCTTCCTTATAGAAATGACACTGAAGCTTGAAATTAAATAAATTATAAAATACATTGCAAGAAGTGTTTTGAATTTGAGAGTAGCCACTAAGGTATTTTGCTTTTTTTTTCCAGAGAAAATGTTTAAATTGCTCTTGCAAGCAAATGGTCAGCCATTGTATTTTTCTTTTTGAGCTAATAATGAACATGTGCACAGCTGTATGTTTTCTCTAAAATCAAAGCCCTTTGGTATGCCCCTTCAATGTCCAATCCCCATGTCTGAAGGCAACAGCCACACTACGTAGTGAATTTTTCTCTGTTCCAACCCTTTCACAACAATGCTTCTTTTGCTCCATTTTGGCTGCCGAGACAGGAACATGTGATTTTTCAGCAATACAGCAGTGTGCCTTAACCATTGAAGCTACATCCATGCGAAAGTGAAATCACTTGCTTTAGTGAAGTAGACATTGCCACTTCACCAGTCATAGCAGCTTTGATCTCTTCAAAAATAATGCCTTAAAATAGTATTTTGGAATAAATTTACTACCTTAGATGTCTCTTGGCCTTACCCTCTTTGTTCTATTGGCTCATTTTTGGGAGGGAGGTTTGGAAAGCTTTTATCTAACCTTCTATCATGCCTTGAGATGAAAGTAAGTGGCAGGGTCACTCAAAAACAAAGCCTTTTTTTTATTTTATTTTTTTATTTTGTGGCCAGATTGCCTCAACAAGTCATAAAAAGTTATTTTGTCCATTGACTCAAGCTGTGTTTGATTAAGGCTGTCTGAGTGGAAAAGGCACCAGTGGAGACTCAAAAATGTAGTGGTGAAATGAGAGCAGAGAAAAAACTTAAGCCTCATCAGTGATCTTTGATGAGCATCAGCTGGAGATGAAGCCAGCCGACAACAGAACAGTCAATTAGCCTTGCCTCAACTTTAATCACCTTTGAGTGACAGGTGAGCGATAACCAGACATACGGTGCTCCCTTAAAAGCTACTGAAAAGTAACAATTCGTAAAATATGACAAGCTATAAAGTTAAACTGCTTAATTTAAACAGGAAAGCTCAAATGAATCCTACACACATCATAAACCACAAAAGAAAAGCCTTAAACTCACTTCTCTCTGCAGTTCAAGTTGTTTTAAGACCAGGTCGCCATCCTCCTCGCTCCCGCCATGACTGGTGAGCCTTAATCATAGTTCAAAACCTAATTTGGAGGGAAAGTGATTTGCAGACTAAAAATGACCATTGACAGCAGATATGTCATTCCATCTATGGACATCACTTGCATGCTCAATTATTCTGGTGTGGAGGGAGACATGTTTTGGTTTTTTTAACTAAGAAGCAGGGACAGAAAAGTATCTAAATCAAATAAGTGGATTTACATACCATAAGCACTTTAATCCAACTTCTTTCTCACCAGGTTTGACACTTGATAAATAATTCATGCATGTTATTCTGGTCATAGGAAACAAACCTACAAGTACAATTGCTTAGCAAAATGGGGATGTTATTGCAATATACACTATTTGTCATTCAGGGCAGAGCTTTGAATTACATTCTGAATAACAGCTCACGAGGCAATGCACAGCCCATGAAGAAGGTAGGAAATTATACTTAAAATGGCAATAGAAATAAAAGCTAACCAGAGTAGTGGTCTGTTTGCCTCAGCCTTTGCAATTGTTTCATATATTCTTTATCTTGAGGGGGAAAAAAAAAACATTTCAGGAATATGAAAGTATTGTATGGGGTGTTACTTAGCAAGATGCATCCATTCAAACAGATCAGTATGTGTTTGTGCAATTTACACAAGATAAAAAAAATATTTCAGGACATGATGTCTGTCAGAACCTGAACTGTATAGGTGATGTAATCTGAAGGAGATCAATAACTAAGGTAACAAGAGGCATACAATGATTTATATGCTAGGTTTGAGGGGAAGACTGCAGTATATAGGTATATGAAACAGATACAGAGATGGAAAGGATGTGCAGCAGGTTCGGGTAATGAAGGCTAGGGAAGGAAATGTATTTGCAGATGCCAGAAGTGTGAGGAGAAAATGCAAAGAGTACCTTTAAGGGTTGATGAACACGGAAAATGACAGGACAGAGAATAAAAAAGGGGTGATCATTGTGGAGTTGAATGAAGTATCAGAGATTAGTGAAGGTGAAGTAAGGAGGGCCCTGAAGAAAAAGGCAGTTGGTCCTGATAATATATATTCAAGAGTAGAAATTCAGTGTTCATTGTCATATGTACAGTCTGAATATGTGTTTCCCTGTAAAATTAAATTCTTATTTTAACCTCCACAGTGAAGCCAGATGAAAAAACAAAACAATAAATGATACGTATTATATTGCAATGAAATGTAAACAATCCAAAGAAATGTTCTTGTGGAAGCATGTACAGGTCTAAGGAAAGCAGCAGTATTGTTTTTTTACGAGATTGTTCCACGGGATCTGACAGAGTGAGAGGATGACTGAAGAATGGAGAAGTGTACTTGGTGCTCATTTCTAAGAGCATGGTAGATGTGCAGTATTGTAGTCAACAGAGAGGAATGAAGGTGATGAGCCACAAAATGAAGTTGGGCAAGAGTAGTGGAAACTAGACTGAGAGCAGAAGTGAGCGATATGTGAGCAGCAGTATAGTTTCATGCGAATAAAGTATTTGCTTTAAGAATGTTGACAGAGAAGTCTACAGAAGATCAGAGGGAGCTCCAATCTGCTTTGGTAGAAAAGGAAACGATGGGGGGCAAGAGAGAAACTATGGTACAATTTGAGTAAGTCTGTAGCGGGAGACAGGTATGTTAGAAAGCTGCAGGACATGTATGAGAGCTGTAAGAGTGTAGAGGTGTGTTGTAGGTGTGACAGAGGAGTTCAAGGTGGAGGTGGGATTGTATCAGGGATCAACTCCAAGCCCTTTCTTGTATGTATGCACGATGATGTTTGCAGATGATGTTTGCAGATGATATTGCAATCTATAGGAGAATGAAGGGGGATCAAAGGTTAGCTGTAACAAGATAGAACACGTTTGTGAATTGGAGAGACCCAAGTTGAGCATTGAGGTCACAGGGAGAGAAAGAATTTAGGGTCAACAGTATAGAGCAATATAGCGTCAAAAAGTGAAACATGCAGAAGCAGGTTGAAAATGGTTCAAAAAAAGTGTTATGGGGATGTGAAATAAAAGAATATCAGCTTGAATGAAAGGTAAGGTGTACATGAGATGGTTTGGCAAGTCATGTTGTAAGGGTTAGATACAGTTGCATTTAAGAAAAGACAGGAGGCAGATCTGGAGGTCGCAGAGATGAAACTGTTAATGTTCTCTTTGTGAGTTAAGAGGATGGGTAGGATTTGGAATGATCCCACCAGAGGGACAGCACATTTAGATTTTTTGTAGATTAAGTCAGAGTTACATTTTTTTCGGCACGTGCAGTGGAGTGAAATATCCTGATAGAAGGAGGTAGAGGTTGGAACTGCCTGGCAGGAGACCTAGAAGAGATTTAAAATGTGATCAAAACGCACACGAAGTTAGTGGGTGTGAGAGAAGAGGATACAGAGAATAGGGTTAGATGGAGGCAGATGCTCCAGTGTAGCAACCCCTGAAGACATCAGCCGAATGGAAAAGATGTGCCTGTCGAAACCTGCTCATGCATTAACAATCACAGGGATTTTTGCTTGTTTTAGTTATTGGCCACTTTGTCTTGAAAAATGACCTTGTAAAAAAGAATGAAAAAAGACTCTTGCAAGTATCTGAATATGAATGAAATGATAATGACCGTTTTTGTTTGTGGCGGCAGGTTGTGAAAAGAGGACACAACAGGGGGACACTTTGGGACAATGCAAGTATACTTGTAAGAAAAACATCTCGATAAAAAATAAGGGAAAACTTACACACTCAATCCTGAAAAAGTAACCTGATAACCCTCTAGAATAATGCCTATTAAGTCTATTATATGTTGAACTCTGTCTTCCATTTTTTGTTTTCCCAGGAATAAGAAACACTTAACAAATCTATGCACCTTACCACTGATAATATTGATCAATTCAGTTTTTACCACTACATCAACATCATGGCTCCCTCACTAGGTAGTGCCTAATTTTAGTCCAAGTTGTATATTGAAAAGTTTGAAGTCTTTGTTGTCATCCAGCTATGCTTTGACTAAAGAGAGACAGTCCATGGTCAAACCTACGAACATGACTCAGGTTTGATTACCTAGTTGGAAAAGGAACACTAAAAAGACCACTTTTGATAGGCTCCTTGGGCTGTTCAGAGGCACATGAGCACATATGGCAGAGAGGAAAACAAAAGTAGAGATATTCCACCCCCTGCAATTACCTGCAGCTAGGAGGTTTGTCAGTCAGTGACTGTATGAAAAACTATCAGGTTGTAACTGGTCAAAGGGTAGAGCCAAGTAAAAGTCTGAATTGCTTGGCTGTTTGTATAGAGTAAATGATCTGACTTAATAGTGTTATTCATTTCAATAGTAGGAGTCTGTACAAAAATTATCAAAATATCCACATTTGATTGATCGCTAATATCATTTATGAGTAATCAAGCTGTGGTTTGTGTTTGAAAACTGTTGATAAATATATTGTCAATTAAAGTTGCTGTTTCGGTTGTAAGTCTTGTAGGTTTGGTTATTAATGGAATTAGATAATTAGTATACATGGTAGTAATGAACTTGTTTGTTAATTCCCTCATCCTCCCATATCTGAACTATTGTGTGGAATTATGGGGGAATAATTATAAAACTACGATCCAACCCATTTTAATACTGCAAAAACTATTCTTTCTTTTTTTCCTCTCTGTCATTATGATAGAGTACTTAATATTATTATGTTCTTTTTTTGGTGATTGTTGGGGTTGCCGTGTGCTTGGTGCGCTGAATTGTAGTTGAGTTGTAATGGGGTTTGGCTTTAATAAGTGTTCCACTTCAGCCGAAACCCTTTCAGTCATTGTGTTGTGTTTTGTAGTTAATTGTGGTTAAACATGTCTGATTGAAGATACTGACTGAATAAATAAATAAATCACAAATCACAAATCACTTAATACGTGCCAGAACAAATGGCACACAGTACTTTTTTCTAAGTAGTTAACATGATTTGTTCCAACCCATCTGGAAAAGAGCTATATTTCATTCAAGATTATTGTGCATGTTTTAAAATTATTTTTATCTCTAGATATATATTACTTCTGGTTCAGAAAATGAGAAAATGGGAAACAGTGGGCAAGAAAAACATCGCTCGTTGCAAAATCTACTACAAATGCCCAAACCCTCTATATCATTGAAATATGATATACCATAGCTTGTCAATGACAGCTGGGAAAGGCTACAGCCCCCCTATACGACTCCAAGCAAAGGACATGCAATATAGATAATTAATTAATCAATTGATGTGCTAACCCTACATTATGCATGTAAATTTTTCACGACCCTCTCTCAAGAGCCCCAAAGAATGAATCCAATGTTTAGACAGTATTGATTCCCAGGAACATGAGTATTATTTTAGAGTCTCCAGTCTGCTATGATTTAAAATTTCCTCAGGGAGCAGGTTGTCTTTGAATAAAAAGCCTTCGTTGGAATGCAATTCTCAACAGTCTTTGCCTCACTCAATACAAACTAAACATTGTTCACCACCATGTCAAGCTCTAATGCATGTTTAGCCTCCTAACCTCTACCTCATTTTTTTCATACTCTATTGAAGTTTGTCTGGAATTGTGCCTCTTAATCTGTGATTCGTATTTCAAAAATAGTAAATTGTAGAGGGCACGATAGATTTAATTAATTGGGTGTTGTAATTTATGTTACTGTGGTATGCTTACTCACACGGCTTGGTTATGAGTACTGACTTCAGTGCTGTATTACAATGATGGGGACCCATGAAGGAAGCAGATCATGAGCAGGTGATGAGTTTGGCAGTGAGTGAGGTTCAGTTGATTTCGGAATTAGTTAACAAATGACATGTCTGTTGAAATCTTCTTATCATGGCAACTGGACTTGAATTTCTTCACTTGAAGACTCTCATCTGAGAGACCGGTTGCCACAACAAGAAGATTTTGCCAAGAATTCCCCATGAACTGGATGACTGAGAACCTCCACAGGCAAATGGCACGCTATTGAGTTGTCAACCTGATATATTGCCTATCTGTTTGCACAGATTGCAATTATCACAAAACTAAACGTTTCAGAATAGATAAAAATAGGAAAAATTAAAAAAATACATATGCTAGATGTATGATACCTATGTTAGGCGTTATAGGTATAAATACCTATAAATTTTCCAAACAAGTCTTTCTCCTTTAAATGTATACCGATGTAAAGTTTTAATTGTTGGGGCATTATCCCCATTTCGGTATTTAACATACAACAGCTGGCATATGGTTTTACATTCCTTAGGTAGAACCAATCTATTGACCCTAAACTGACTAATCTGGCATTAATCTTTCAAAAACATTATCATTTGTACTCTTAATAGGAGTCTGAACTCACTATTAGTTAAACTACACTTTTGGGTTAAGACAAGATTTATGTTCAAAGAAATAATTAAAGTCTAATTTTTAATTGACTTGTCCTGCAGCCAATATGACACATATTAACCGACCTAATAGTCCTCTTCATAAATCAGTGAGCCCGATAATTTTACATTTTGGCCACTTGGAGCTGAACTAATCAGTAATCTCATTTGAAAGTGGATTTGATACAGCTTTGCAAAGAGCAGGTTTGCAAAGAGAGCATTCATGACTGCATCGCTAGGCATTGACTTGAGAATATGCTGCATAGTGTAGAGCAAGGTTAATTGAGGTTAATCATTAAAATTTGGGGAATATATATGGATAATATGGAGATCCGGAATCACTTATCTTCATATGTATATTCATCAGCTATAACTTTAATGTTGTTATCATACTTATTTGTCCGGATTTTCCACATAAAAAAATAAATTCTAATGCATCATCAAATAGTGCAACCCAAATGCAGTTAGACCTCCGTTCATGTTTTCCTCCTGCTTTTAAAGTACCTTCATGTCTATCAAGGTACATGTTTTATCGTGCTTCTTAAAACGTATACTGGGAAGTAGTGGCCGAAATTTCCAGTCATGGGAAATCCAAAGAAATCTTCAGGTTTCAGGTCAGTCTTTCCTGTGTGAAAAACCTTGTAATGGCAGTTTTTTAACACTAGATTATTGGCAAGAGAATTTTGAGTTGTGTATTAAAAAAATAAAATTACAGTTTCTCAAGACAGGAAAGCAGTTTCTTATTAGTTTTAGAAAACTTTATTTTCCCAATTTTGTATTTACAATAACTCTTTTATGAAGAACTACTTAATTTGTTTTTCAGATTGCTCAATGAATAAAAAAAAATGATTGAGAGAATATCCAAATTTATTTGGGCAAAGTCCAAGGTAGATTGCCCCCTGACGATATCCTGCAAATTGTTAAAAAAAATGGTTGAAGTCTATCGTGGTTATATAGAAACCTATTGATTTCCTCCCCACACAGGTGGAGTTCGTGCAAAGGTGTCCATCATGCTAATTTGTGAATTACCGAAGAACACTTGGAAAAGGAGTTGTCACTGTATATTATTCTCACCAATTGTAGAATGCAAATTAGCTCATTTAAAAATACCTTTGGTGTCAAAAAAAGAGAAGAATTATGATGGATTGTTTAGAAGTGATGTGTATGATGAATGAAAGTCATATAGATTAGCATATGGCTAAACCAACATGGCTAAAACCTTCCCTATGTAGCAGTGGAGTTGCAGATTGCTATTTCTCACGTTTTTTTTTCTTTTGTACATTTTTATTTATTTTTTTTGTTTATTTATTTTCTTTATGTTTTGGTGCAAGACATATTGAAATGCATGTTTTGTTTTGTTTTTTCAATTTTATGGTTGCACGTTTGTATATATATATATATATATATATATATATATATATATATATATATATATATATATATATATATATATATATATATACGTACATGTAAATATGTACGTACATGCATATGTACATATATATATATGCATGTACGTATGTATTTACGCTACTCATTTATTTCTTTTAATTTCCCTCTCTTGCAGCATTTTCAGGCCTTTGATTGTGTCAAACTGCAAGAAGTTTGCAAAATGCCATACAAGAGTCTATATTTCTTAAGAATTTTGAATCCTTGAACATGATTGCATGTACACAAAATCCTGTCATATGGTTTGTTTTCTCAATTTTTTGGGGGCTCTTAAGTAATTGCATATATCCTTTTAAATGTATTTTTATACTGTTACTTGATATCTAACAACACAGTCTAAATGATACCAATGACTGCTGCCATTATGACTGCTGTCACACTGCTGTGAGGTGTAATAAGCATTGTTATTTTAGTTGATCTAGTGTAAAATTAATATGAAGTTATGAAATTAGAAGACATCCTTACAGCTTATCCAACTAATGAATACTGTTTGTCAAGTGAAAAATCTCTATACATCACATTTCTCTGACAGTTATCAGTGCTAGACATCCAGGGAATTTAAACACAAAAGGAGGGTGAGATTTGACCCAGGGCAAGGGTCTTTTCTGCTGAAAGTCAGATATTGTAGCTGTAGAAAGTTGAGCAAAGCGGGAAAAATGTGTTTTGGTTTTTCTGATGCTATTTAGCATAGTAAAACAGCAGAAGCAATGATGACGATTATGTATTTTTACATGACTTTTGGTTGGTACTGCTATCTGCCATAATGAACCTCGGCCCTCAGTGTAAAGAAGGTTGTACATATCAGGGTTAAGCTTCAATTTCCACCCACTGTCCAAGGCCAGGAACTATCTGCTTGTGTGCATGGTGTGTTTATCTGTGGGAGCTCTATAATAAACTGGCAACCTGTAGTGAGTGTTTGCACGCCCGCTGCACAATGCTTTTGCTCCACAGGCTGTGACCTTGAAATTGAGTAAGAAGCAGGAAAAACAATGTAGTAAGAAAACCAATCATTTGCTCATGTCAGAGCACTCATGTGTTCCAGGATCAGATGTAACAGCCTCTGACTTGTAAAGACATTTCACTGTCGTCCCCTCCCTCCCCCCCAATATATCTTCCAGACCTGGAAAACTTCAAGACACACAGAAGAAGCTCGGTATTCGTCCGTGAGGGTCAAGGAGTGGTTCTGCTGTGTGGGCCTCCGCCACATTCTGGAGGTAAATCTATCCACCCCCTTGCATTATTGATTTTTAAAACCAGTCAGAATTGAAATTGCTTGCGTTTTACGCTGAGAATCAGTAGCAGGCTGATTGTTATGCATTGGGAGAGACACAGAGAAAGAGTGAGAGAGATAGTTGTTGCATGAAACATTTTGTTGTTGATTTCTGGATTTCTGGATTTTTTTTTTGAGACAAGTGTTGTTTAAGATCCAGCTGTTTCTCTTGTAATCAACACCTTACATCTGGCAGTATATAGAGCAGTGAAAGCTTTCCAAGTTTCCTGGATTGGCACGTTGCTTAAGTGTGATTAGTGTTGGTTAGGCCAAGTGTGACAGTCTCACTATCACAACCCCACAGATAAATCTCCTCTGAGTAGAGCCCTATTTTGTTCCACTCTACAATATCAGCTTGATTCAGCCAGTGTGCCCCTCTTTATCAATGATATTCTCTAACAGAGAATTGCGGACCGAGAGCAGTTGCCAAAAGTGTTTAATTCTGGTTTTCTGAGCAGGCATGATTATCCTTTGGGACAATCCTCCGCTTCATTTGAAAATAAATGTCATGTGAATGAAGGAAAGGATCTAGCTTTCAATCATGGTTTCAAGTATCAATCTGTCTAAATTTATATCTATCTTGTTGAAAAATGAAGTAGACCTCAGCACTCTAACAGAAGGAATTTCTAACAAAGCTTATGAGTGTCGTTGAGACTGATATGGATTTGTTGATGGGTTGAAAAGATTGATAAAAATGTGGACTCCAGATCTGCTTCTACTCTTTTATGGATGAACTATGAATGCAGAACATAGAATGTTTCTATACAATTTTTTGTCTGTTTTCTGCCTTGATATTTAGATTCAGTATGCCAAGTTCATTTTTTATCTTGTGTTCAGGCTTTACCTTGACCAAAATGTTTGTGAATGAGCCTTTGCAGAATAGCGAGCGATATCACAATATATATTTCCCTAAATTGGGGAGCTAATTAACCCAGAGATTCTATGAAATATGAACTATGAAGAAATCGTAATAGTTCAAGTCCTCCTTGGAAAATATATATATTTGCTTTGTTGTCAACAGGCTATCATATTATTGGGAGGTTATTACTACCAGTGCCCTCTTAGTCTAAGTTTATTATGATCAAAACAATACCACAGGCACAGTAATTTTGCCTTCTGACTGTCTCCTCATTTCAGATGTCTGATTGTGCAAACAGCACAATTGCAGTTTGCACCTCTTCTCAATCAACATATCGCAGGAATTTGACATGTCGTTCATCTACTTCAAAATCTTATTTTGAACAAGTAATAAATCCATATTCTTGCAAGATTTTTCATATTTTCTGTAGAAGTGAACAGCTGCGTCCTTTATTGCCATCTTCGTTTCTCTTGATACAGCTCATAAGTTCAACAGCTGTCTGGATTATATTCCAGTCGATAGCCACCAAACCACTGAGGTAAAAATACTTCTAGGATGGCTACGATTATAATTGATTAGAACTTATATCCTTTTTGGGAGCTTACCTGTGAAGACTTGGCAAGGTCGATAGCAATCTGGATTACTGGAGTAATTTGCAAATACTGTAGTTAAAGGGGTACGCCTGTTTTTCATTGCTGTGAAATGTGAACAGTTACCTCACATGGTCTTTTCATATCAAGCAGATTTTTGTTGAGTGGTCCAATTAAGTTTTGCATTTAAGACCAATGGGAAACAATTCAAACATGCCAGACTTCTTCAGGCACATGAAAAGCCCCTCAGGGCATTAACTAAAATACAGAGCCAACATTAGGTGTCAATTAGAATTCTTTTCGTGTGCTACATTTATCAGCTTTAATAGAGGCTACTGCCACTATTTGTCATTAGAAAAAGGGACTTGTCACTTTGCTATGGCTGCGGTCTCCCTTGCATTTCGCTATTCCATGCATCCATTGTCACCGCTTCCCCTACCCAGGGTCACGGGGGATGCTAGAGTTTATCCAACCAAATAAGCATGAAATTTGTTCTTTGTTTTGACATTCACAGGTCAAGTGTCTGTAAATGAAGAGCAAGGATGGCCGCAAGTCATCCAAAGATCTTATCTCATTGTTCATGCTACTGATGTCAAATTTATTTCACTGTAGGTTGTACACATAAGTCTGAGTACCGTTAAAATACTGAAATTTTATTAATCCTACCATGGATAAAAACCAAATTTCATGATATCTTGCACAATCTCAATGGAGAATTTCTAACTTGGAAGAAACCTATCAAACCAAGATACAGACCTTTCAAAATAGCAGGGTGAAAAATCAATAAATTCTGTTTGCCATCTTTTAGAAAAGGAAAATGGATGTTCCCTTTTAAGAGGGAAATGACAATTGTCTTTCAGATAGAGAATCACATTTTGAGAAAGCTATCACAGATTTCTTTCGGTTTTAAAGGCTTCATTTAATTACTAAGAACTGCCATGAGCTATAAAAGACATTCAGTATTATAGATCTGTATCTACGTTATATTTATACACTGTATAAATGCATGTGTCTTCTATACAGGGTATGTTTTCTTCACAAAAACCATGCTGCTCTTTCATGTGTCCTAACAATCAGCGACGTTTTCATTTGCCAAGCTATCCAACGGCAGGGTGAATGTTTGTTGTGAATCCACCTGCAAAGTAAGTCATGATCGGACATCCTTTTCAAACAATGAAATTGTCGTCCAGTCATGTTCTCTATTCTTCATCAAAGGAAAACTTCTACCTTGTTGTCTTACCCTGAAAAGACAAATGCAAAGGATGCAGGAAAATACTAGAGGCCAGTGAAATAATTACTATGTAACTTGTTAAACCATTGAAGGGCCATGGCCACATAGCCGCCATGGATTGTTTTTCAACTAAAAATAAATTCGAAATAAAATAAACCCTCAGTGCTGTTCTTTGCAATGTTAGCAATGGAATAAATGTGTTCTAGTGATAATACAAGTAACATTATAGCAGTATCTTTGGCATCTCAAGACTCAGTATCATTGTCCAAGTCATTATGACACTATTAACTTTTCTCATTCTTGCAAGTAAAAATGAGTTCCTTAATGCCTGGTAAGTTGGAATCTGATGTGATCTTCTACTCTCAAGATTGAAACCTCCTTCTAAGGTTATGACGGTCGTTCAAAACACACAAATTTGTTTTTACAGCCTTATGTGTTCTATGCTCTTTTTCATCACCAAGCAGCTACACTTGGGGTTTCTGCACTTGCATTTACTTCTTGTTTAATTTCTCCTACAATCCCTTTTCTTTTGTGCAAGCTAGTTAGAAGCACAACTACCCCTCAAAGTTAAAAATTCAGATAATGCACCAAGCAACTAATTGTACATAAGGTTCTTAAAACTTTATTCAGATCATGGACAGCAAGTGCCGTCATTACAAAGACACAATTTTTTTTTTTTTTTTTCAGCACAGCCATTTATTGCAGATATTTGTTTTGTATGTCAATTGTTTTTGAGATGATTGAAGCAGATTAAGTCAAATCAATCAAGTCAATTCTACAATTCTAATATCAAGCTATAGAATAGTATTAATCTCTCCACAGGAGAAACAGGCAAGATTTAAGATGCATCATACCTCCTGCTGGTCGGACCAGGAGAGTAGTCCAACTTACTGTTGGACTGAAAAGCGATCAATTCTAAGACACAGAGCAGAGAGTATTGCCACTACAGTGGCTCTTTGTTGGCCTGATAAGCTTCCTTTGTTACATCTAAAGTGGCACTTTCCTCTCCAAGCAGCAGGAAATAATACTTTTAAAGGCAACCATAGTAATTGCTTAGGAATTTAAGGATAGTCTGCCCCCTAATCACAAAGTTCTATTGTTTGTCAGAAAGCTAGCCTTACTGCTGTCATATAAATACGTTCAAATGCAATTAGTTTAAAAGGAATTAAGTAGCAATAACCTGAGTTTAAAAAGGGTCCATCTGCATTAAATCCAATTTAGTTAATAAACAGTTATATTTTGCGGTAAAGGCTGTGTTTTCTATTGACAGTGAGTCAATCTGTGATCATTACCTGTGTTTGAATTTATTTTAAACTGTATTTCTCCATTTTACACTTCTATAACGTTAGACTCTATAAAGAGTCATGTTCTACCTGCTTTGTGAACACAGCTTTTGAAGGTTTTTGTTACAAATTATTCAGAGCATCTTTGATTGCCACAATGGTGTGGCATGGTACATTGCCCAAAATAGGGAGACCAGGCCATAATCCTCGAGTTGGACCTACAAGAGATACTCAAATCCCCGCCCCTACTGGCCAGACCTGGGCCCATAAGACAGCTGTGCCTGAGCTTCACTTACGAAGAAAAAACGCTGTTGCGTGTGATAGAACTGGACAGAAAGCAGTAGTCATGGAGATAAGGACAAGCTGGATCCTGTTTTGTCAAACTTCGTGTTTGGACAAATAGCCTTTTTCAGGAAATGAGCTGAAGGAGATTGGAGGCCTAGAATCTGAGTGGGTTGTATTCAGGCAGTGAAGGACACCATCAGGCTAACGAAATAACCCAATCACACATTGGTTGCCCATAAAGTGTGAATAATTCCTGGTATGATGTAAAGGTGGCTTGCTGGTGCAGTGGTTAGCACCTTTGTCTCACAAATAAGAAGGGGCCTGGTTCAATTCTGACAGGGGTGCCTTTATACGTGGAGTTTGCAATATTCTTCCCATTTGGGTTATCCCACAATCCAAAAACATGCAGCAGGTCCACTGGAGACCCTTACTTGTCCAGACATGTGAATGAGAGAGTGAATTGTTGTGTATCATGTATGTGGCACTGTGATTGACTGGTGACAGGTCCAGGGTGAATCACACCCCTTTCCTAATGAAACCTTGGATAGGTCCAGCGACCCTGAGCACATGATAAGTAGTATAGTTAATGACTGAATGATGAATGATGTAAAGGCGGTTGCTGCAGTAAAACGCTGAGCACAGGTAAATTTACTTAAAGATTTTTAAAGGAATGTGGTAGTAAAGAGGTTAAGATTCAAGTAAGTCTGGAAAGGACAGCAAGTATTGTTGCAGGACTGTTGAAGTAAAGGAATCTACCTTTGATTTAAACACTGGACGGAGAACTTTCAAGAGGCCGACCTTGAAGAGTCTTGTGAAGCCTTGGTTAAGTTCTAATTGGAAGATACTGAGGGGGTCAAGAAGCCTGGCAGCAAAGCAAGAGCTTTGTGGGCTTCTCTCGACTGGAAAAAACTGAGATGATGGTTGTCATAATTTAAAAAGGGGGACCAAAATACCCCCTACAAAATAGGGAGTATCACACAGGTCAGCTTCACGGGGGAAACTTATGTCGAAGTACAGAAGAGGAGGCTCAAGCCTGTCATTCAATGTCTGGTTTCGGGGAAACAACACATTTTCTGCCAACTCTCCACCCTTGGGAGGGGTTCCTTGAAGGTTTGTAGATGTTCAACCATCCATTATTTATGTGTTTTACGGATGTTTTATGGATGTATTTTATGGAATACTAGGTGCTCTGTAAGCACCTCCATTAAGTACCACTTTCAAATGTATTTTTTTTCATGGTGGCCTTCACAGTCTTGCTTGTATAGATGTTATCAAGGCCTTGCTTGTGGTCTACCTGGAACATCTTAGCTCAACTATCTTGTGTGGACTGGGGTCCATCAAGAAGAGCTAGAAAATATTACTAAGGAAAAAGGATTGCTTGGTTCATCTACCATTCATGCTGTCACTTCAGGATTGAACAGAGAGCAGCATCAAATAGCAGCATCAGAAATCAAAGGAGGAAGAATTATTCCCAACACAAAATTGTGTTGGTATTATCATATTAAAGATGAATCCATAATGTACTTCAATCTGGCCTGTCAGTGGAAAAAAGTCTAGTTACATATGTCATTGATTTTGTCATTGAGGTGCAGGTCCACCTCTTTTGTAACTGTTGTAGACAATGCTACATCCTCCACCATGCATATTGGGGACAAGAGAACAAGGAAAGTAAGTCAGTGGAAATAGATACCTTCCAAAACTCAGTCAGATAATCAGCCATTGAAAATATCCATCCATCCATCCATCCATCCATCCATCCATCCGTCCATCCATCCATCCATCCATCCATCCATCCATCCATCCCTCTTACCCCGCTTATCCGAAGTGGGGTCGTGGGGGCAGCAGCCAGAGCAGGGACACCCAGACTTCCCTCTCCCCAGCCACATGGTCCAGCTCTTCCGGGGGTCCCCAAGGTGCTCCCTTGCTAGCCGAGAGACACAGTCCCTCCTGCATGTCCTGGGTCTTCCCCGTGGCCTCCTCCCAGATGGACATGCCCGGAATACTTCCCCTGGGAGGCATCCAGGAGGCATCCTGACCAGATGAGACACCTCATCCAGCTCCTTTCTATGTGGAGGAGCAGCAACTCTACTCTGACTTCCTGAGTGCCAAACTTCTCACCTTATCTTTAAGGGAGAGTCCGGCCACCTTTCGGAGAAAACTTATTTCGTCCGCTTGTATCCCCGATCTTGTTCTTTCGGTCACTACCCACGGCTCGTGACCATAGGTGAGGGTAAGAAAGTGTAGGAACTGGTAAATTGAGAGCTTCGCCTTCTGGCTCAGCTCCCTTTCCACCACGACAGACTGGTGCAGAGTCCGCATCACTGCAGATGCTGCACCGATCCGCCGAAAGTATAGATAAATAAATAAATTATTGATTGTGCTCAAGATTTGAACATGTAAAAATTTGGGAATGGAAAACATGTATAAAACAGAAATTGTGTGTGTGAAATTCAAAAAGTGATCCAGAATTTTATTTGATCAAGTTACAAGAGTTTCCTATCTGGAACATTTCACTGTTGATGAAAAAATAAAAGGGAAAGCAAGTCCTTGTTTGTGTAGGTGGCACCATCCCGATGTAGCACACGAGGTCTCGTTCAACCGTTTGCTTCTGAATTGAAAGGACATTGGACAGCTATTGTTATATCTGGTTGCCAGTATGATGAAGCACAGCAAGATGATACATATTCTGTGCTTTTGTCCGTTGACTGTATTCTTAGACCAAAATCTGTTCTGTTCTGCAGCCATGGCATCTCTTTGACTCAGAGAGTGTTCCATCGACAGCCCTGATGGCTAATACTATAACAAGGCAAATATGAGATGCCACCCACACCAACCCCTACGACTGCCACCTGCCTTACAAGCACCTCATTGAGTATTAGTCAAATCCAGCTTGTCAGTGGAACATTTTGAGGAAAACCTGTGCACATCCCCTTACAGCACCATATGTTTGCAGACCATCCCGTTGTAGAGGGATGCCCACAGCCACAGCGGGTTTCCATCAGTCGGATAGGGGTCTCAAAGGACACATTACGCATGGCAGACAGCTGCCCCGCTTCTGTACTCACCCATGCAGAAAGATGTGTTTGGACATAAGAAAGAGTAAAAATAGGTGGCGATGTGGATGTTTGAAGAGAAATCACACGTCTCCCTTGAAATGCAGAATAACCTATTCTCTATTTTTGGACAGACTGAATTACTCCTTTCTTTTTAGAGTGCTGTTGAGTCTTCATAATGTGATTGATTTTAAATAATCTAAATGATACTTTCACCATCCCATCACCACCATAATACAATGTATATATACACAACGTTGGAGCATGCTCCTAATAAGACGATGGCTAGTGTCTTTGGGGATCTCCTCCCAGATCTAGACCAGGGCATCACTGTGCTCCTGGAGAGTCTGAGGAGCACCCTAGCGGTGCCAGATGGAATAAATCATAATGTCCCAGAGGTGTTCGATTGGGATTAAGTCAGGTGAACATGGGGGCCAGTCAATGGCATCAGTTCCTTCATCCTACAGGGGGTCTCAGAAAGTGTTCAGTCATGTCATTGTATTCCTAGGTGAAATGAAATAAAAATGATCATTGGAGAAGAGATGAGAATATCATGGAATATACAGGAGTATAAAGGACTAAATGATGTAACAAGTGTTATAGGTTCCAATATGGATATCATAGGAAATGTATACAGGCCCTGAGAAGATGAAGTACCTTATTAAGGCACCACAGTCGCTTAATAAGGTATTCCATCTACAGCCGTCTGTTTCAGAGCTCCTCGTTACTGATTCTCCAAAGCATCTGAACCCCACCAGAGAAATAAAGACCATTCTTTCAACAGATATTTCATCCTTTGGTGTTTTAATGATGGCGGTAGAGAAAACTGTCTTAGCTGTCACATTGAAAGAAAGAAATAAAATCATACTTGTTAAACTGCAAGGAGATTGGGTGAAGATACCCAACGAACTTGGACTGTCAACTGTGCTTTCCAATTCCATGTTGATATCAAAAATGGCAGTGCTACAAATTGAAATTAATAGCACAGAAGAGAGAAATACGTATTCAAGTAAAAAAAACCTGGGGCTTCTTCAATACAAGACAAGACTTTAAGTTGTTGCCACTCACCTATAAAATAGTCAGTGTCATTGCATCATCCTATCCATCTGACTTTCCTGGACACCTTTTGTGTGTCCCCAAGGTCCGTAAAAAGACTGTTGGCGAGATGGCCTTTTCTTCTTGTGCACCAACATTGTGACATTACCTTGTGTAACAGTATGCCTCTCGATATTAGGCAGGCCTGCACTGTTGATGTATTTAAAGCAACGTTGAAGACCTACTTGTTTGCCGCTGTATATGAATCATGAATGATGTTTTTTTTTTCTTTTTTTGTTTTCTTTTGGGCAGAAGGATAGAGCAGTGTTTAGCTCTTCCCCCTCACAACAAGAAAGGCCCTGGTTCGATCCCAATAACGGCTTTCTGTTTGGAGTTTGAATTGATTGTCTCATGTTTTTTTTTTTATTTAACAAGCGCATGTCCACACATACACACCACTTAAGTATATTGATTCAGTATTGACTCTTATCCTGTGTCAGTTGAAGCATCACATTAGAATGAGGGATTAATTTAACACAGATGATAATTGGAGTGAAGTAATCACAGGCTCCATTCAATCTATACCTTTTGACTGGCTCATTTTCTTGACTGTGCCTTGCAAATTTCCAATTTAAGCTTTAATGTTGATTTATTCAGTTAGTTAGTTAGTTAGTTAATAGTTGGTTTGGTCATCAGCAGTAGGTTAAACATTATATGGTATGATATACTATTGGTAATTAGCGTAATATAATCACTCGTAATATTCAAATGAAACAATGTAAGGCATGTGATAAAAATAAAATTGAAAATAAAATTTAAAAAATTCCGATGACTCCTTTTTTTAATTTGATAGTAGGACAACTTCTTTCTCTATCATCCTTTATAACCAATAGGGGGAAACTTAAATATTGCTACCGAACAAATATATAGTGGTTAAATTTATGTTCCTTATGAACTGATCTATTAGATAAAGATATTTTATTCAGATTTTTCTCTGAAAGGTTCTTACTAGCAATACCAATAAATATCCACCTTTATTCCCCACAGGTTGGGGAGATGTGTTTTGCAGTAAGAATTTTTTTTTTTCAGACATGTGCAAAGGAAACTTAACAGTCAGCAAAACACAAATTAAAGAATGCCTAGGTAGAATGTATTGTTCAATAATTTATTTTGCTTAAATAGACAACTTTTGGATAGGCTAGAATGGAATGTGTTCTGTAGCTGTTTAAAGATAATTTTTGACAAAAGCATTGATTCAACATGTGAAAAAGGCACTGGGTAAAAATGATTTTGAAAAATTGGCATCAAAGTTCTTCATGATTTGTTGATATTGCACATATTCTCAGGGAGATTGCCACTCGTGTTTCATTCATCAATCAGGGATTATTGTGCCCTTAATCTGATAATCAGATGCCACATTTCACAATCTGTGTGGGTAATCTCTTTTCATAAACGAATATCCATTTGTATTTCTGATTTTGTGAAATATTGTTATATGTCAGTGTCACAGAAACCAGGCCACACTCTCACTAACACCTTTACTCATCCGACATTGCGTAGCACCGTCAAGTCAGTGAAGAGAACCCAGTGACAAGCTGCCTGCAACATGACAGCAGCATGAAATGGGATATGTGACACTCTCACTTGAAAGCTCCTAATCACGTATGAAAAGGTCACAGCTGAGAGCAGGAGACACACGTTCCTGACAAGACAAGCATGAGTGACAGGCCTCCTAAATCTCCCTTTAAGCTCCTTTAAAGTTTACACTACACAGCACAGCTCTCCTATTTGAAATATACATGTAGTGAAAAAGAGATGTGCAGCTTTTAACGATAAACATGTGTGTAAATACATGTTTTTTTTTGTTGTTTTTTTAATGGTTCACTGTGTATGCAAGTGCGTCTGTCCTCTCCTGTGCTGCGGTCACACATCACATCCTCAGGCTCTTGTACCATCCAATGAAACACAAATCCATCATTGCTCGTTCAGATTTTATCCCAGAAGCAATGATTGTCACCTCCAATGCAAGAAGGATGACAATTTTGGAAAATATGATAACCTGGATGGTGTCAAGAAGCTGCTTGATTCTCAGGTTCAACCTGACTCATGTTTCAGCTTTTTCTGTAATGCAATGACTCCAGCTCATTTATGGTAGAATCTTTTTCAGTAACATTGGGAGCATTGCACCTAGAAGACGGTGGCTGATGTGTATTATTTATTAAAAAATGAGTCCCTGATGAATTCTTTATTTTGACTATAGCAGTCAATAGTTTCGTGACACAGTACATGGTTTGCATGACCTAAAACTAACCTTAATGGCAGAACATTTTATTGAATCACTGATCTGACACATCAGTTAACAATAAATGTCCAGAAATAATCACTACAAGAAAAGGGGATAATTGTAAAGGTAAATGTGTTTTGAGAGAGGCAAAATAACGGATTTGTATAATTGAGTGCAAGATCCATGAAAAAAATCCAAAATTCTAAAGACGATATTTAATTGTTTTTAAAAGACAATGTCAAATTTTTGATCAATGTTATGGGCTTGATTTATTGGTGTTTATTTCCTACAAAGAACATCAAAAAGTTGGAGAATTTCTTTTGTGAAGTGAATATAAATCATTTAGCAACCCCCATGCAATGATTTTTTTTGTTTTCGGTTTTTGGCAAATTTATAGTCCAACAAATGATTGTCCAGCATTGATAAAAGGGCTCCCCAGTCAACCGCTAATAGTAAAAAATAAAAAACAAAGCTGCTTTTAAAGGGGAATGATGAAACATTATGCAACAGCTCCAATGAATCTTGCTCCTTTGACAGAGATCCAACAGATTACTTTCCAAATGGTGAATGCAGGTTATTGACCTGCAGTCAGTGTAATCAGTGTAAGCAAGGCTCTCAAGAGGCCAAGACTGCTGAGGATTCATTTTGTCCTGAACATCCCACAGCATTCAGTCCAACCAACAGAAATAATGATGCAACATAGAGCTGTACTAGAACTGCATAACAGTTTTGTTTTTGTCTTTTCGTGTTTTGTTTTTTTTTCTCAAAGCTAATGGTTTGTTGATAATTGTTCTGGTCTAACATTATTTTGGGGCGTTTTATTGCCAAAGTTCAAATAATTCTTGATCATTTATTCAACAAAATATATCATTACATATTATGTTCAGTGTCAGGGCACTTTTGTTTGTCATGCAGTTTAAAAGTTTCCGGACATTTGACACAGAGTTAAAAAAAACAAGGGAAAAAAAACAATGTAAAGGGGATAACATAACATGTATTGCATTTATCTAGATTATTAACAATATATGTTATATACAAGATTGTTTAAAATCATGGTTTACATGATCAAGCAGACAGTTTAGATACTGTTTTTGCAACAAGTAAAAAAAAAATGAACAGCAAGAAGCCCACTGAGTCTAGTGGCTAATAAAACACAATTGTGTATCTTGTTTTTTAAAGAGTTTTTTAGCACATACTTTCGATGGACGGTCCAATTTGTCCTGAACACTGCTGTTGTTTCCTAAGTGTATTTTCCTTGTGGTTATGAGATGCCGTGACATCCACTGTGAAACCCCAAGGATGGTCTCAGGGGCCTACTCCTATGGGATGATTTTCTCCACTCGAAGACAGCTTTATATATTATTCCTCAAGCCATTTCATGATAAATGTTTGAAATCTGTCCATCAAGTCAGTCAAATATAAATCATATTCTCTAACCTCGTAGAACAGAGTTTGCCCCAGGGTGTTAAAGGTCTGCCCATCATCTGGGAAAACATGGATGTTTCTTCTGTCATTGTTTTTCTAAAATAGAACTGATGATGAAATCATTATAAGTAGCTTTTTTCAGGTCACCCGACTGAATAAGATAATGAATCAGGCATTTAATAATCCTGAGTCCTATTTTGTACTAACATGCTTGAAGAGACATGACAAAATAAGATGTACCGCTGACAAAAATTCTGAACTGAATATAAAGACGGAAAATGAATATCCAAATTATAATAGATCTCTTTAGGCTACCAACACCAACAGTTGAGGATTTTATTCACATATGGGGGAGGGAATCTGTTAGTGGTTGGCTTCAGACCAACTTAATTCTACAGAGCACTGGAAAAAGCCTATTACTCTGACAATTTTATACATATTTTTACCAATACCATATTTATAAAAAAGAGGCACACCAAGAATCTTGCTTGAAATAACTACCCCCGTTGTCATGCTGACAAATCTGTCATGTATTCCATGTCATTATAGAAATGTAATTCTGTCTATTTTTCTCCAAACTATCAGAAAAAAAACATCATGAGTAGGTCAACATGAAGATTCTGCAAGGCAATCTTGTTTGAAGATAAAGAAATAATCTTGTGATGAAAACATAAAAATCAAATAATCAAAAGAATATGATGAATGCATAATATTTTGGTATAGTTCTTTCCACTCTTAACCAATCATTGGTCCTTAACAACTGTTCCATATCCCTATCACCTGTCTTCTTAACATCCTCACACCTCATTTCTATCACTCCATTTCTTCAGATCCAGACTTCTCCCATCATCTCACTACTTTTCACCTTTTCTTCCCTTTGATTCCTTCCACTTTCTTGGTTGTTGTTTGCTCCTCATTTTCTTTCATCCTCACTCTTTCACACACAATGTCAAAAAGGACAAACTTTTTATTTTCTTGAGATTATTCTCAATGTGGCTGGCCCTGCTTATTTTTAGATATCTGTGTCATTGATTTGCTATTAAATCTGTTGGTATATATATATGTACCAATATGTATATGTATGATATATATATGTGTGTGTGTGTGTGTGTGTGTGTGTGTGTGTGTGTGTGTGTGTGTGTGTGTGTGTGTGTGTGTGTGTGTATATATATATATATATATATATATATATATATAGGGAGGCACGATGGCGCAGTGGTTAGCATTTCCGCCTGAGAGCACAGAGGACCCTGGTACGTTTATGCAGAATATTATACAGTATATGAAGGTCATATGCTGTAATAGGAACCCAACCTAATGTACATTCAAAATTGACAAATGTCAAGGTGTCACTATATGATTGAATATAGGTTGCAAAATCAATGTCAGGAAATCAACAATTTAGTTTTAATATTGACTGGTTAATGTTAATAATGTGTTGACATTATTGGGGACTTGGTATTTTTGATAAATATTGGTGACTGTGCTTATATATGGCAGTGTATTGATGTTGGAGTTATCTTCTCTTACATTTGGAATAATGATTATTAAACAGAACACAGATCGTGTAGAAATTTATTCTTGCATCATTTGAATGAAAAAAATAAATGATCAAACGTTTTAATCTTCCCGGACTGTATGAGTGGGACTGTAATTCAGAAGAGACAGTTAGGAGATTCAAAACCTTTTGAAATACTTCCAGTATCATCATTTTTTTTACCTGTTCAAGAGATAAGGCAATAGGAAGCTGGGTTTGGACTGAGTTTAGACCTGGTATGATGGACCCTACATGTCCAGACATGCGATATCTCTCCACCATAAGTTACAGTGAGAGCACAAATGAATCAGTATTTTGGACTCCAAAGGCCACAGCAATGGCCATCCTCGATGTTTTTTTCTTTTTTAAACGAACACCTTGTGTTCCTGAAATGTGCAGTTCATCTATCACGCTGGATCAGAAGCAGGAAGTTAGAGGCTGCCAGCTTCTATCTTCTTCACAGCTTTAATGGGGTGCCAGTATGACCCCGCTGTGCTCTTTGCACAACATGATTACTGTGTTTAGTCATTGACCTAATGCTTCTGACCTCTATTTTCAAATGGTTAGAGACCTTTAAGGGCCACTCAGTACTGACATCACTCGAGGACCTCAGTTTTGTTTTTTTTGTTTTTTTTGAAGACTCCGCTTTTCCCTCGCCCCCACCTAATGCTCAAACAACACAGACATATGCATCCTTTCTTTCTCTGTCAAGGAAACACAACAACATAGGGGATTTATCAGCCCATAATAGATATGAGGGATTGTAGTCAGTAAACACGATGCAGGGTGGTGGTGGCATTAGCTCAAATGATGGGCAAGGTGTCCGGCTTTTTTTTTTCTTGGTCCTAAGTCAGCAAATGTGTGTATTCTATGAGAACAAAACCGTCAATTTCATCTATGAGTATCTATTCTATCTGTTCTTGTCTCTGTAAAATAGTTTACAGAAAGTAGTTCACATTGTATTGGAACAGCTCCTACTGATGAATGTAAAAGCACACAACTGACATCTGTCATCAGAGAAAAAGCCACATCTGTGGAAAGATGAGGAAGGCCCATTTAGATGTAAATTTGTGTATTTAGTACCATGACAATGTTTCATTGATTATGATAGAGGGAGGGAGAGGGATTAGAATACATTTAGTTGTCACTATGTGGTTTTGTATGCAATATTAACGATACACGAATGGGATGTGATTTTGGCAGATAACATATATTATGTTTTTAAAAAAATGTAAACTATTTGAGGGGTTAAAACAAAGACTAGATAAACACCAAAGATGAATACTCTATTAAACCACATTTTCCTGTCTGTTTGTGCAAAAGAACTCTTTGTAATATGATTCAAAATCGTGTACTATTTACATCTAGTGCATCACGTACTTGTAAAACTGAATCCATACAATTTTGTTGACAAATGCCCGCTGTGTTTGTTGAGAAAAAAATATCCTTTTGGTTGCCATAGTTCTTCAGCCTTGTCATACATATTGTCTAAGTGCAAATGAATATGTATTGGTTTTAGCAGTGGAGGCAGAACCCCAAGGGACAGTGTCAGTGCCTGGCTCTGCACTGAGGCAGCAGCATGAGGAACACAAGAGGGCTGGAACTTGCACTGAATGGAAATTAGTCACTTTGTAATGAAAGGGAATTCGATTGTTTGGGTTATTTTTCTCTTTTTTTCTTAAATGACTGCTAATAGACATTGCGAACATTAACAGTTACATTGAAGATGGAAGTGTAAGCTTTTTCAGTCATTTATATCCTTGAGTCATCGTTATAATGACTTCTTTCTTTTGTCTTTCACTTTTTTTGGTGACACATCTCCCTTCATTACCAATTAATATGAGGACAAAATTTCCCCCTACTGGTCAGAAATTTAAGTACAAAAACAGCAACTTGATTTGAGCTTGGGTTCTTCATTTCCTTCCTCAATAAATTCCTGAGATTTAGTCTGCTGCAGGTAAATCCTGATTTTTTCTTTTCATGCCTTCTCATGGTTTGCTTTAAAAAGATGGTACGTGAATATCTGTACTCATAGTTTTTAATGTTTAAATGTTTAAAGCTGAAGAAGCAGTGTAAACAAACAAACAGTAAAATTTCACACTTATCCAGAGTAGAGACAGATAAATTGACAAATTTCATAATGTAGCATCTTTCGAGCCGTTCCTTGATTAGACGTTTCCTATTTACTGCAGTGGCAGCTCAGAAATTAAATGATTGTAATGTCATTAAGATGCAGATTCATCCCGTTTTCACTTACATCTTACTCGCAGTGACAGGGAGGAGCAGATGTGTCGTCTCAAATGACAGAAGTCGTATGTGCATTTGTATGTAATATTGTATGTACAAGTTCTTTTCAGTATTTCAAAGCCCAGCATCCCTACAGATTGAAACTATTTTGCCGCATATTTTTACAATCTCATGCAATTGGCTTATATCAAGGAAACAAGGAAAACAGGAGGGCTACAGAACTGAATGGACATTGACCTAACCACAACTAGGTACAGCATTACTACTAGAGAGAACTGCACACAGACTGTAACAGCAGGAGTGTGTTGCAAACATTCTTTCATGCCAGGTTGGAAATACCATACCAATTTGACTCTTAAGTCAATGTAGAACATTGCATTTTTGATTGAGCAGTCACTGCTTGCTCAATACAATCCTGTTAAGAAACGCAAAAGTCCCTTTTTCCAAAGTAATTTGTTAGATTTATTGGAGGCAATATCGGGTGTAGTCCTCATCAGTTACTACCAGCTTGAAATTATAGGTGAGGGTTGAAACATAAATCTTGGAAATTGAGGGACCTGCAGTCAGCCTCATCTCCTCACTCATCACTATGGATCCATACTGTGTTTACGTTAGTGTTTCCACCATATCTGGCTCGAAGTCACAGTGGGATCACCCTGGTCCAATTTGACGAGTATCATGTTTGCAATAGACACTTTGCAGGTAGCATCATTCAGGATGCTCAGATATTCAAGTGTCTGTGTTGTCGTTGTGTTTTACCTGTTCAATTTACAGTGACTTTTTTCACTAAGTTTAGGTTCGCTCTTCTCTCTCTGTTCTTCACCTCTGTAGAGGCACCTGATAAGTTATCTGACAGCCAATTGATGTTTGACAATTTTGTTCCTATTTATCTATTGTTAATGAAGTATTTGTAGATAAAAAAAGAGAAGAGCCAAACAACTCTAGGACTCTATGGAACTCAATGGAAAATAATTTATACAGAAACACCTTCCTTTTATCACATTTTGAACTTCCCATGCCTGCCCCTGCAAAATGTCTCCATATTCACAGAAAAGTTTACTTTTGATGTAGTAATTCATTCGCAGCAACCATTCTTAAATTTAGCAAGTTTTGTTGGTGACTCTTTTTTGGTACTTTCTTGAAAACAATTAGCAATCATTCCCATTTATATCAGCCTATTTCTAGTCATGTGTCCTTTTTTTTCTCATTTGATTCGTATTGCACCTGTCACTTTGAAAGCACCTGTCCTTTTGCACGGTCTCCAAAATCTGTTCACAACAGCTAGAAGTAGTAGCACTGACATAGCACAGTACTTTGGAATACATTATTGTTTTATTGAAGTTTAAAGTGTTTCGTTTACAGCAATCAGATCTGAATTTTAGGAATTTTAGGAATTTTTAGGTTCAGCTTAATTTTGTTAGCATGTCTTATATACATTGTCTTATATTAAAATTGATGTGATTTATGTCTTTCCGGTTGCATGATGGAGGTCAACATGTACACATTTACTGTGAATGATTTTGAGAAATATCTCAGATGATGGATGATGATGTACACTTCGCAAAAGAGAGCTGTTAAGGACAATTAGATAGAAAAACTGCATTGACTTACACATCTTTGTAAAGCATAAGTGGTTTGGTTTGCATTTCATGTGTGAGACAAGCTAAACAGTGTTGAACAAGTGGGAGACAAGTCTCTCAGCTAGATTGCAGAATTGATTAACAGACAGAATGTAAGTGGGAAATGTAAGATGCTAAGTGTGAGAACTGTATTTGACTTGTCTATTTTTGCAATATGATTTCATAAAACAGAATAATGAGTATAGTAGCTGTCGTTAGAGTAAGTCAGTATTACGCTTCAGTTGCATTTCATCACCCTGGTTCACACTTTGTCTCCAGACTGTGTTACAGGTCTATTTGGATATGATCTTATCCTTGCGACGAAGATGTTTGACATGCATAACTTGTTCAGTCTTTGAATAATTTCCAAAACCTGTCCTTTGAAGCTGCTCCGGATGCGATGGAAGAATCCTTATTCATCTCGACACCTGCAAAGTGATCTTCAACCTGTGGAGAGCCCTGCCAGGCCCTATAGGGATTTCTGCAAATGTCTGGTTAATTCTTTTTTTTTTCCTTCTGAGAGCTGCAGACTCTAGGAAAATCGATGTTTTACTGTTCATGCTAAATGTACTCAGTCTACAGACAAGAGACAGTTTTGTCTTGTGTGCAAAGACAACTGTCATCACAATATATACAAAGGTCAGTTGCTGTGACCACTGCAGTGATTGCTATTTTGTCCCCTGGAGTGACTAGATTTCCTCAATTTCTCCTGGAGATAGCCCCTTTTCATACCAGGAAGCAACATGTAACCCATAAAATCAAACCCTACAAGATTTTTTTTGAGTCTATTTGACCAGCTGTGTGAGATCTCATTATTTTTTTGCTCTCTGTGGTATTCGAAAGATCATGTTGTGCCTTGTAGTCATGGGGGCTTTAAACATGGAAGAAGAGCAGGTGGAGCTGTAGTCCAAAAGCACTGGCAAGGAAACAAACAACAACATGCCTTATCCTGCCTTCAAGAGCCCTGTGTCCCCATGGACCTTCTGCTGCACCATCAATTTGTGTACAACAGCCAACCGAGAAACCTCTGATGACAATGTTAGTCCACCACCATCAACCTCTGCTTAGTACATGCTCCTTTCAGCTGAGACAAATGTCCAATCACAGAGCAGAGAAAGAGGAGAAAGAAACCTCCATGAATAATTTGTACAATTTAAAGTCCGCTAAAAAGTACAAGGGTTTAATTAAACGCAGCAGGGAAAATAGTTCCCCCCTGCTATTCAGAGCTGCTCTACGAGTTTGTGGCGTAGGATCATATGTCTCCTTTGAGATCTAGCGAGTTTGTAAACAAGACAATATAGTTCCGCCCAGGTCAACCTTGAATGCATTTTTCCTTATATAAAGCAATATTGTTCTTCAAATGTGTTTGTCAAGATATTTCTGGATCAACAATTGAAACCAATCAAGTGGTAGAGATTAATTTCATGTATTTTTTTTTCTTTTTATGATTAGATTTTTCAACAGTTTTGTTCAAGTATGTGTACCTTCATTGTAAATAAGATACCAGTTGTATTTTTTTATCACCTCTGCACTTTAGGCTTTTAATGAATGAATAAGTCAATGGTTTTTAACTATTTTCTATTTAAAACAAATTCAAATTGCTGGTATGTAAGACCCCTCCAAGTGACAAGAATAAGCCAACTGTTCACTTGCATCAGGGAACTGTGAATTTATTCTAGGGAGCTCAAATGTAGCCCAAGAATGGCTTTTTATTTCACCTAAAAGAGGTATTATGGAAATGAATGGGAAACTGCACTATGGGACAAAAAAGAACTGAATCAAGTGTAAATGTAAGGAAAACAAATACTTGCTATAGAACTACCCTCTTTTCAACCTGTATTACACATCTAAGGAAGATATTCATACAAATCAAAGCAAGGGGCTAACAGAATTAGAATCGGAAAAAAGTTTGTGTTTTTGTGCGTGTGTGTGTTTGTATTTGTGTACTGTAAATGTGTATATACAGTATATATAAAATCTTGATACCAGTGCAGGTGGTGCTTTGGACCATTTCGAGATGATGAGTATGTAACTAATACCCTCCATGTGTTGCTTTTTTTTTACAATGAGGAACGGCACTGCTGAGTAGCAACTCCCAAAAAGTAGAGATTAATTAACCCAATCCCCCCCCCAACCCCCCCCCCCACCCCATCCCAACCCACACTCACACATAGGGAGGACAAAACAGACAAACATTGCAAAACATCTACACATTGCAATCATATCACAGTTACAAATATTACGTGTATTTGTATCCATATTTCATGGAAAAATAATCCATGTTATTCTGCTCAGACTTGCAAGATTTCAGTCAATGAAGATGTAATTGCTCTCGGACCTGTGAGATTTCAGTCAATAATGACGTAAAAGCTGTAACAAAAAGCTTGAAGTGTTGAAAAGCATTTGCTGGCTAGACACAGTTTTCTCAAGCTTCCCAAGAAGTACACATGCACTCTATGCATTTGTTTCTACTTTATGAATCCCTCATGGGGAAATTCCTTCTCTGCATTTAACACACACTAGGACACACTAGGAGGAGCCAGGAATCGAACCAGGAATGATTGGTTCCAGGAATGATTGCTCTTCCTACTGCTTTATGCCACTCTTCAATTGCATTGAAGACGAATGTTTCCATTATGTAACGGCTGTGCTCATTGGAATTAATTGTTTGCACCTCAAATAATGTTAATGTAGAGTCAATTAAGTATGATTTGTCTTTTCTCATAGCATCAGGATTACTGCTGTTGCTGTGTTAAGCCAGATGTTTTTTTTCAATTGATTGGCTTATTTCACTGTAATCACATGGTCACTTCTCCTAATGATGTCAGAGTAACTCAACTACACAAAGAATTGCACAAAATATGTACAGTGATTACTATTTGTGTCTGCCACAAAGTAGGCAAGTAGGTGTAATTTTCATGTCGTTTTTTTTTTATCATTTCTTAAATGGTCACCTACTTTAGAAAACAACAAAGGGTAATATAGTGGAAACTAAAAACTATAAGGGTAAAAAAAACATTTTGACAATGACCAACCATCTTTACACTGTAAATTTTAGACCATGGAGGAACAAAGGAAGATGATGAAACCATAAAATTTACATAGATACTTATTGGATAACTAATAAACACTTGTAAATATCTAATTTCACTCAGTATGGCTTGCTTCTTTTTTCTCATCCACAGATCTGATCTTCTCCTGGATCTTTAACGAGTACCCGACATTTGTGAACCAGGACACGCGTCGCTTCATCTCACAGGAGACTGGAAACCTTTACATTGCTAAGGTGGAACCGTCTGACGTGGGCAACTACACCTGCGTCGTGACAAACACTGTCACAAATACACGGGTTCAAGGTCCGCCCACTCCGCTTGTGCTCCGTAACGACGGTGAGCTCTGCTCATTGGAAACACTCACTGACTCACTAACATGTAATGTAGACAAAGCACCAAAGCACATTACCCCCCCAAAGGTCATGTTACATGTGAATGATGGACTTAATGATCTCATGAATTTACCTTTTGTGAAAGATGATGTGAATAATTTATCTATCATATGTTTTTCCTTCATGCCTTGTCCTTTCTAAGTTGTTGTAGGCTAATTTGTGATGCACTACATTTAACAATGGCTAGATCCACTTGATCATGGACAGTGAGAGTGCTCAGTTTTGATTAGAAGGATGGTCTATGTCAGTGGTTTTGAAATACTCTGATAGGCCAGCCCTTACATAAAGCTGCTCTGAAGATGCCCTCCAGCACTTCTTACTTTACTTATTCATGGACATCTAGGAGGTGGTTGATTAGATAACAAGTTCACATACACATACCATATATATATATATGTGTGTGAAGAGAAGATTTATGGACGTAGTGAGAGAGGAAATGAAGGTAGTTGGCGTGAGAGATGAGGATACAGAGAATAGGGTTAGATGGAGATGGTTGATTCGCTGTGGCGACCCCTGAAGGGAAAAGCCGAAAAGAAAAGAAGAAGAACATATAAAAAGAAGAATATATATATATGTATATATAAATATGTAACAGCTTATATGTATTGATAAGAAAACCCTCACTGAGAAACAACATTGTTAGGTCATTTCAATGAGGTTCTGCTTTTTTTGGACTGAAGCTCGAAAGTCCCTGTTTTGTACCCCGGAGAAGGATAACAAGGTTTTCAGGACTGTAAATGAATTTAAAAGGTTAATTGTCCCTTCCTTGTCTAAATTTAGTATGTCCTTTAACATGCGATTCAGATGCCTTTGTCTGGCCTTTTCAAGACCCAGAGGAAAGGTCATCATCAGCAAGTAATCTAAGCTAAATTCAGCATCCGTCTTAGAAATCCAATCCTCACAATGTAAATGTTGTCCAGGAAAGTGAAATTAAGTGTTCAAACAATGTTCACATGAAAAAGCTTTTCGTTTTCTTGTTGTTGCTTTTTTCCTAAACCATCAGCAGCTACAATAAGAAATGAAAAGAATGTTTATTACCCTGTATTTAAAGAAATTGAATTGTTATGTTATAGGTGATACGACTAATGTCTTATTTTGACACCAATTTGCTTAGTAAATCGTATACTATACTTTAATGTTATGGGAGATATTTATAATATATTCATCATCAGGTATGTTAATGTCATAAATTCTTTAATTTTTCAAATTAACCATTTTTAACTGAAATGTTAGACGCATGTTCAAAATTGATTGAGGCAAATCTTGACGCCATCACGATATGGACTTACCTTACTTTACCTCTTTGTTTGACCTTGGAAGCCATTTTTTAATGTATTTCTTCCAGCCTTGCAGGAGTGTGCCAGATTTTGAAAGAGTTTTTGTAATTGTACTTGGAAATGCAACTTTTCATACAAATTTCTGACTTGGTAAATATTTAATGTGTAATCTGGGGTCTTCAATCAATATTTTCTTCCTTCATTCAATGATGTTCCCATTTATATCAATGCTAGATCTGTTGAGCACAAATGCATTGTCTGAACAACATATAAATAGTCGAATTCATAATCCAAGCCCTTTAACCATCACAGACTCTCATGATTCACAGCAGCTACGGAGGCAAAATATGGGGAGAGATCAATGGTGGAAAATTATAGCATTGCATATGCAGATTTAGAATATCTAATGTCTGTTAGACTAATTTGGATGATGTTTCTGTTTGTTTGCATTCTCAGTATGATGATATCATTCTGATATTAGCTGCTGAACATTAAAGCTTTTATTGTTATCAGTAGCATTGGCAATTTGACATCAATATGTTCCCTATAAGGGCCAATTATTCAATTCAAGTTATGAAAGTAATAAGCTAAAAATCTGCGAAGAAATAGCAACATTGGAACATTAAAGGTACATATTGGCATTTATCCAAGCATTCAAAATGAAAATAAGGTTTCCTGATAAACGGAATGAAAATGTAAAATACAAGGCCTCAGTCAAGGGGATCTCGAGGCCCCTAATGGCCACGCCCCTCCCAGGACTTGGTAGTTCATCAATGCCCAGTTACAGTATGTTCACATCTTCTGTCCAATTAAACATTGGCAGATGCAAATGGCACTGAATGATGCCAACACACACAGTGTCATTGAAAGTGTGAAGGAGTTGAAAGCTGGGTGATTCTGTAAAAACAAAATGGTATACAATTTAAGTATCATAAAGCTTTGGGTTCAAATGACTGCATTTCTTCTGTTCAATTATTTATTTATGTCTTTGTTGAGTTATTTATTTATCTTTTTATATATTTGTTTTCATGAGCCAGTCTAGAACACTTTTGCCCTGTCTGCTTCTTTTCTTTTTCATTACCTATTTATTTTACCGAGACAGTGCTACTCTCAGAAAACATCAAGCCCACCTACCGGTCACAGACACTCAGGTAGGGGGTGCATTAAGCAGGTGTCCCCTACAAAAGGTTACGGTATGAGACAATTACGCGTCCTCTTCCACCTGTCTACTTGAACATGGCTGATAGCACAGTGGTTACATCCCCATATGAGACAGTTGTGATAAGGATCTGAATTAGCTTTCACAGTCACTCAGGGAACCATCCTGATAACATGTGCCTTGCCAAATCAACAAGACGAAATTGGCCTGTTTCCTCCATTTCTAAAGCTATTTGTGCAACACAGCCTTGAATTACGGCAATGGAGGGTGAAAAAAAAAATAAAAAGGATACTTTCACATGGGCAGAGGAGAGTGAAATACAGAGATTGTACAGTCAGATTGAAAGCTGGCAGATGCTGGAAAAATGAAAGTGTAGCCAATTACAAATATATAAGTGTAATTAAAATGGAAAAATAAAATAACACAAGGGCTGATTTGTGAATTTGCCTCTTTGTGAAGATTTCTTTATCCAGGGATTTTTTTAATTTTTTTTAGCCTGCAATGCTGCAGTATTCTCATCCTTCAAAGCTGACAATGAGCAGGATGCGCTGTAGACACAGTGACACCCAGGGGGATTTATGGACCCATTTTCTGGTTCATAGCTGTTAACACTACACGCAGACAAAACTCATCTGGATGTAAAAGCTCAAATCATCCATGATTATTTTTTCTCCCCTTTGTGTTTGTTCACCCCCGCCATTCAACGTCAATGTACCCCCTGTCCACTAGAGACCTGTTTTTGGTTTCATTTCTCATAATTTTCACCTGAAGAATTCTCTGTGAGAATCACATAGCAGTACAAATGTTCACCTCATGGTAAACAAAGTCTGCACAGGCTTTTAAGCGAGGCAAATTTGTTTATTTTTTCTCTGTCATGTTTAAATGAAAGGAATGCTTTCTCTCTTGTAACACGGGTGCGTTTCTCTCAGGTGTGATGGGTGAATATGAGCCAAAGATCGAAGTCCAATTTCCAGAGGTGGTTCACGTTGCCAAAGGATCCACTGTGAAGCTGGAATGTTTTGCTCTGGGAAAGTAAGTAAAAACCTGCTCTTACATCACTCTCAGACTCAATCGCACAGAAGAAAAGAGAATTTGTACTTGAAATGAGCTTGGATATATTTTCATGTATTTCACCCCTTGGCTGCAATCCTCATGTGCTTCAAGCCCAGGCTGAGAATTTGAGAGATTAGACAGCACGTGTTGCAGCGCAGGAGTTAAAATATAAGGGTGTGTAACCGGGTGTAATGAAGCCCGGAAAAGGTAATGAGTCTGAGGTAATTCTTGCAGTTTTACGTTCACTAGGGAACGAAAGCTCCTCTAAGCCCCTTAAACCTTTTGTAAGAAAATAATGGTCCTGTGACCTAGGAAACTTTGATCTTTAAAATGCCGGGGTAAAGCCTTAAATGAGCCGCTGCTGTCTGCTCCTGCATTTTAAGTATTTTCATGAATTTATTGAAGGTTAATGTAAGCGTCTTGTCCTCTTCATCGTCCAAATTAAGCAGAATTGGAGACATTAAATATGAAATGCTGAGGCACCTTGTAATTGTTAGGGTTCCATGTGTAGAGATGATGGTGTGCTGTGCAAGAAGGGAAAAAAAGCTTTTATTCAAATCATATCATCCTTCAAACAAAACTGAATTATTCAACAAATTGGATAAAGGAGCTTACTTTCAAGACTATAATTTTATTTTAGGAAAACAGTAATTCTGTGTAAGTAAATAGGTAGGTAAATTTCTCTGCTTATTTAACCTGATTTTTCTCTAAAATAAGAAAAATATGTTTCCAAAATAATGGCAGAACTATGCCAGGATAGTGAAGAAAATATATGAATAATGTTTTTAAAGGTTGGATCAGAGATGATGTCCGGCATATGTCAGTGAAAATGAAATCACATTGAAGATTAATAACCAGTTTCTTTTTTATGAAAAGCTTTAAATGCCCTTTCAAAGATCATGTTATTTGTACTGTACAATATAAGGCTGACCTGAAGTGAATATCATGAGTTTGCTGTCTTGTCCCATCAGCCCAGTACCCTCTATAAATTGGAGAAGAGTGAATGGCGTCGCCTTCCCGAGAAAAGTGGATATGAGAAAATCAAGTGGTGTCTTGGAAATACCATATTTTCAGCAGGAGGATGCTGGCACGTACGAGTGCGTTGCTGAGAACTCAAGGGGAATGAACACGGTGAAAGGAAAGCTCTCCTTCTACGGTAGGTGAAGCTGCCATGCATGAAAATTTGACCGGCATGAACCACGTCTAATGTCAGACTGAACAAGAAGAAAGGCAGACTCTGGTGCAGGAACATGAGAGGGGAGGTTCGTTTTAACGGCACATCAAAATGATTAAAGGCTGTCAACTATGATGCCTTTAATATTTTGATCCAGATTAAAGGAATGACTGGATGAGGCTGAGCCCTTGCACATGACCTTGTTGGTGAGCCTTGTGTTGGCTTCCACCAGATGGCAACATGATTGACATCCAACTTCACTGGAGATCAAAGCAATTAAATGTACTATACATAGAGCAGTGGCACATATGTCAGGGACATAATCTGCCCTGAGCATCTGGACCCAAAGGAAGGGGGTCAGTGGAGCTTCGTATTGTTTGGGTCCATTTACATCAAAGCACTCACTTTCTAAGATACACTATTCTGTACCTCTGAAAGATTGTGAGTGCACACATTTAAAGAATTCCAAATCCAAACCTCTAGCAACAAAAATGCACAGAATGGAAATTGACACACAACAATTAGCAATTGCCTTAGTGTGCTTAAAAAAAGTTAGTGCCAATCAGGCACAATGCACCCTTTAAAAAAAAACTTGAAAATATACCATGAGAATTTCACATTTGATGATTTTTTCCCCTTTTGAACATCCGTCTGTTTATTCTGTTCAACTGTATTAACATATGAAGAAAAAAATGAATCATTTTCTTCATAATCCAATAAAGTGTTAATGCAATTGTATCTTAAGATAATTTAAAAAAAAATAATTGAATTGAATTGAACTGGGGTTTTTGTTGGATCAAAGAAAATGACTAATGACCCCTGAATCCTCAAAATGGAAATGGCAGTGGGGACTGCAGATGAAGGTCTGGAATGTGCTTGAACAATGGCAGAATGTGGCAGAAAAAAAGTTTTTTTGCCTTTTATTCAATCATAAATCTTTCAGCAGTACTTCTAAATCTCAGTACCTCGGTACCTCGGTACCTTTGTTGAGCTTTTTTTGTCGTAATGCTTTGACATTTCAACTCCCATTAGAATATCCTGTCAATCAACATGCTCCACCTGCTTAAGATATTGTAGCTTTATCCAAAACAGTATGTTGTATCCTTTCAATGCTTTAAGTTACACTTACATTCCTAAAAGCCATAATAGATGCTCTTGAAATTATAAAACAAATTTACTTAAGTTGGCAATAATTCATTTAAATCCTACTGAGTTTGGTTTAGATGTTTGTAAGCAGTTTGTCAGTTTGCACTTTAGTTGATGGGATTTTGTCATTTGTCACAATAAAAGAACCATGTTAACCTGACTATAATCCTTCAAAAAGTACAGGTTTACCAAGTTACCAAAGAACAAGAAACTACTTACTGGCCTTCATTTAAGTTCCGACTGAGTAACAATCATTCCAACCTAACATAAATTAGATATATAATGATTGTGGTATTAGTGAAGTCAGTGGGTTTTGAAATACATCTGCAAAACACTAGTTATAGTCTTATTTTCCTGGCAGAAAGATGGAGGAGACTGTCTAATTTTCTGAATGTTCTTTCTTTGTTTAATTCAAGACACCTGACCAATAATACAAGTCGCAATTACTTAATAAGTGCTTTTTTTGTCCATTCAAACTACTGAAATGCAACTGGTTCAGTTCTGCATACTAAGTCTTACTAGGCTAGGTTTTTTTTTCTTAGGGTTGTTTTTTTTTTTTGGTCAAGAGTCAAAAAAACGTTATTGTTGGAAAAACAGCATGTATCATAAAATTCATTGATATCTGAGCGAGTGATAATTCTCCCACAACACAATGCTGGCTTGGAAACAGTAGAAGCTATTCATGCTCTCAAAACATCAATTGCAGTGGTGAAAGAGCTCAAGAAAAAGAATGGTCCAACAAACAAACACCTTTTTCCAGGGAAAGATAAAAAAGATCATTTTAAATATTAAAAGAAAATTGAAGGAGGGAAGCCTTTTGTTGAAATGCAGGTGATTGGCAGGAACACTTTTTACTTACGATAATGTCTGACAGAGCAGTGGTTTTATAATATCCTGATAGCATGAAAAGATTATGTTCAATCCTATTAAAAGACCCATATAGATGATGAGCCTGCAGGGTAACCCCTTTATTAGTTTTAAACATATTGCTGTTTACCAGCCTTTTCTTTCAGTGACAGAAGGTCATACATTTATGGATAAAGGCAATGCAATGCTATTGCAGGGGTACTGATATCTGAATTGTAATGTGAATTATGATTGTGAACTATTGAAATGGCACATTCCATCATTTTACTGTTAATATTCTAGACAATTACTGATTTTCTGTTTTTACATTCATTAATTTGTTTTCTATGTTCGAAAATTATGTAGTAAAATTGTGCATTGTGTTGTGTATCTTGGTAAACAATGATATCTAGGATAGGGCATCTAAGTATCATGATATTAATTGATGTATTTCCATTGCCCAGGTCTCTCTCTTACTTTAAGATTTCATTCCAGGAGAGTACTTCCTAAAACTGGAAGATTTTAGTCCCTCTTTTAGCAGTCCTTCTGGCCCTACCCTCAGTCCCAAGATCTCCCAATGTTGTGCAGTATCAGCTTTCAGCAATTACTCATTTGTAGCATTCAAGAATATTACCATCAAAATCCTTGGAAGTTCTCAGTTTCATTCAGTCTCAACTCGGGATCCAACAACGCTTTTTTTGTCCTCCTGAGATGCAGGTCCTCTCATGTTCTCTCCGCCTGGCTGTCGGCACCCAGGTGATAAAAATCACTGATCTTATCTCCAACCCCCGTTGAATAAACCTTTGAGACATTCATCACAAGTGTGTGTCAATGGTGAAATCAATAAGCATGTCCCTTGTACATCCAAAGCAGCTATGGTGGGAGAGACCAGGCTTTATGCTGTACAGAAAGAAATGAAAGATGGACATTGTGCTGGTCATTATTAAACCATGATCACTGATTTTAATGTTACATTCATGTTAACTGACATCAACAACAAAGAATTTCAAATGTAAAGCCATATATATGTGTGTGTGTGTGTGTGTGTGTGTGTGTGTGTGTGTGTGTGTGTGTGTGTGTATATATATTTGCATTCTATTTATCTCCTGGCATTAAGCTCCTCTCTATCCTCTTCCTTCTCTCCAGCTAACTTCATGTCTTCCTTCACTCATTCATTAATCTTTGGTCTTCCTCTAGCTCTTCTGCTCAGGGGTTCCAAGCTCAGTTTCAGTTTACCGATATATTTACCACCCCATCTCCCTACATTTCCGAACCATCTCAGTTTGGCCTCTAGCATTATCTCCAAATTCCTGATCCTCTCCATTCTCTTTACTCCGAAAGAGAGCCTCAAACCTTCATCTTTGCCTTGATTCCTATATTTCTCTTAATGCCAATGTCTCTAAACCATACAACATAGCTGGTCTCACCACCTTCTTGTACACCTTACTGTTAATTCTGGCTGATACTCTTTTATCGCATGTCACACCTGACACCTTTACCCATCCGTTTCAACTTGCTTTGACGTGTCTCTTATCCACACATCAATTGCTCTCGACTGTTACCCCTAAGTACTTAAAATCTTCCTCTCTTATCTGTACTTCCTGTTACCTTACCAATCCACTGGGGCCCCTCTCATTCACACACATATTCTGTCTTGCTTTGTCCAACCTTGATCCCTCTCCAGGGCATACCTCCACCTCTCTAGATGATCTTCCACCTGTAGCCTGCTCCCACCAGAGATCACAATGTCATCTGCAAACAGCATAAGACATGGTGATTCCCATTCAACCTCATCTGTCAGCTTGACCAACACCATTGAGAACAAGAAGGGGCTCAGACCTGATCCTTAATGTAGTTCCACCTCCATCTTGAAGTCCTATATATACTGTATATATATATGTATATATATATACATACATACACACACACACACATATATATACACACACACACACACACACACACACACACACACACACACACACACACATATATATATATATATATATATATACACACATATATACATATATACATATATACATATATATAAATATATAAAAGCATAGGGTTATTTTGGGACCAAAATAATCTGAACACAAAGGTTTACATATGTTATATCACTTGACAGAAATATTTCTTCTATGTGCTTGGATGGATAAAAGAAATATCCTTCAGTATCTTTCACTCAAAGGAAAGTGCAAGTTTCACTATTTCTCTGAAGATGGCAAGACCCCACTCCATACACAAGTTAACTGTTAATGACCTCAGCCAGCCTTGTGCCACATCCATGGCATCTCGAGATATCTCAGAGACCAACAGTGGAACAATCACACATATCTCTTTGTAACAAGGTGTATTTTGATGCAGCGACTATGCAAGACTCCAACATGAATATACATCACTGCTTGTACCCCCTTTCTCCATTGCCTTTTATATTTTGACACCGACATACAAACATACATCATCATGCAGAGACTGTATGGGAACACATTCCCCACTGTTGATTTACTGGTTGCTCCTCTGAAAAACAGCGTAAAGCAGCAGCCAATTAGAGCAGGAGTTGTTCTGTTGCTAAACAGCCTCCTCAGAGGTCAGTCCTTGAGAGTGACAGCAGCTGAGGTGTGTGGAATAGAAAAGTGCAGCTGAGGTGTGTGGAATAGAAAAGTGCAGTCAGCCATTACTCTCATCCTGCTGTTGGCCTCCTGTGATATAGGATGATTGTATCTTGACCCGAACATTATCCAGAATGTGCACAAAACTGTACCAAGTTTTATGTCGCCTCTCTTTTTGTTTAATCATTAACTAGCCTTGAGTTACTTCCATGACAGTGAGAGGCAATTCTCCTCCCATATAATTAAACCATCATTTACTTAAATTGTATTGGAGGGATTTTATGGCACAAGCAGCCCCTCTAATGTACTTGGTTCTGGTTTTCATCACTTTCCCTCCAGTGTTGGCTTACAAGGAAAAGAGAGGGAAACCAGTAAAAATAAGAGTTCGGTAATATGTCATTTTAAACAAGAGGCTCTAAATAATTGCCTCACATGTAAAAGAAAGGGAAATAAATACTGAGGCTCATATGACTATAGTCAGTGAGTCCTAATTCAAGAGGAAACCCACCAAATGTAGATCAACACATGGTCCTATCTGCATTCTAGTTGAGTGTAATCATTTTGCCTTTCTAAACTCTTACTCGTGTTGTTGCAATTAACATATATCATATAACTGCCATATAAAAGCAGAAATAAAGGAAAATAGAGGTATAAATTCCGTGTAAAAAAGACATGATTATTAGGTGCTAAAAATAGCCATAGAAGACTAAGACTTGGCTAATGGAGGCTGATAAATAGCTAGCAAGTGCCAAGACATGGGTAACAGATGTTAAGAAATAGGATAAACCTCTTGAGACGAATCGTACTCTTTTCAAAGGGGTCCCAGCTACTAACAAGTAGTGAGCAGAAAGCTCTGCAGACAGAGAAAATGGTAATCATAACAAAACAGTAAAACTGTCTTCCAGGAAAACTGTAATTGCGTCATATCTACAAACAAAAAAAATCAAGAATTTAATATTTTCGCCCACTATTACTCATTATTTTGCCTCTAATCATTTGCCGAATCTTAGTCTTGATTTATTGGTATAGTATTTTAAGGTAAAGTGTCCTTTATTTCATATTGTTTATCTAAACTATTTTAAATCTTTCTTCTGGCATGAATATGGTTTTGAAGAAGTATCAAATAAATTAAATGATGGCAAAGAATATACATTGTCTCATACCTTATTTCACTTCCCACAAAACTAATTGTAATACAGAGGGAAAACATAAATCAAAATTCTATTTCAATTTGTTTAATAAAAACATGTATTATATCTGTTAAAGCTTACAACATATTCATTTATGATAATTTCTCATTATAGTGGCTTTTTCTCTGCATGAAAAATATCTTCTCCTCTGCTGAAATTGATATTGTTATTTTATTCAAGTCATTGCGCTTGAATCATTGCATATTACCTTTGACAATTCTGCTCTCAGATGAGAAACTCTTAAGGTGTATCTCAAAACAGCCGTTGGTGAAACTCAAAGATAAAAAGCCTTCACAGATTTATAAGTCATGATACGATTTTACCTCAACAACTTTATTCAGCCTGCTTCTCTCTTTGTTCATCTCCATTTTGGCAGCTGTGTTTTCAAAGGACATCATTTGGAGAGAATTGAATCAACTAGAGCAGAGTAAATAGAAAATGGATCTAAATTCCCAGAAGAAATCATACTGTTACTAATTTGTCATTTTGTTAAACTGTGTATTCATTTTAACATACATAAAAAAATATGTCAAATTGACTTACATGTTTATTACTCATTCCAAGCTCCTCCTCATCTAATTGAGAAACCTCAAGATGTCCAGAAGTTGATTGACGACTCACTGGTGTGGGAATGTAAAGCTACAGGGAAACCCAGTCCTTCTTACAGATGGATGAAAAATGGAGAGACCCTGGATTCCTCGGAGGTGAGACCTGCCAAATCCATCCCAGCTTGTCTGTGCAGTTATTTTGCTTCCAAGGTTATATTGCCCAAAACAGCTTTGGCACAGGTGATTCTAGCAAAGTTAAAAAGAAAAACAGAGTAACCATGCATTGACAAAACTACTTGTACTGGCTGATTACTAAGCATTACCTTTGCTCTAATTTCAGCAGGCCTTCCTTTGTGGCTGTATATAATATCTGCAAAGCCATTTATAACAAGAAAATGCTCTGCTTAGACACTTAGCAGGCTGCACTAGTATTTCATGCAAGTCTGGGAAAAGTGAAAAGAAAATGAGAGAAACTCTAATCTTCTGTTGAATCGCTTTTCTACTAAAGAAACTTTCTGGTATTAATTCTGTCCCGCCAATAAGGAAAAAGTACGATTTTCTATATAAATACTGTATACCCTCCTTTCATTTGAGCTCCTTACCCCATCTGAATTCCAATTAGGGCTTCTTTGATGAGAGATGAGCCCGTCTTTCTACAGCCAGCTTTCTTTAAACAGTATCACAGCACAAAGATTTGCCTCCATATTGCCTCATTGTATCAGAACATAACGTTGCATATTGCAGCCTCAAAACGGGCTGTTTGGAGGGAATATGTTGGGTGCTCAGGTGCACCTTACACCTGATAAGCAGACAAGCTCATGTTAAATTCCTGGTGTAAAACACACCAGAGGATATTGATCAATACCAGAACTGTATACATGTTGTTGGAATGAACCCAGTCTGTTGTTATAATACCAGAGTAACACCTGCACCCTATATCAAATCAACAATCTGTTTACTAGCCAACAAGTACCTTTATCAAGATCATTTTGAAAAAAAATCTGCTGAGGTTTTGGTTTCAAAATACAACCACTCATCCGTGTTTTGAAATTGATTTTTCCCATTTTTGCTTGTTTTATGTTTTTTCATATTTGCTTGTGAGCAGAACTGTGGCACAGTGGTTAGCTAAGGCCTCACAGCAAGAAGGTACCTGGTTCGATTTCAGCGGGGGGCCTTTGTGTGTGGAGTTCCCATGTTCTCCCTGTGGGTTCTCCGGGTCTGTCCTACAGTCCAAAAACATGTAGTAGAGGCTAAAAATGCTTAGATGCATGAATGGTTGTATGTCTCTCTATGTGGCCCTGTGATCGACTGGCAGCCAGCTGATATAGGTTTGGGTGACCCCCCAGCCCTGGGTGGAATTGATGCACTGCAGATAATAAAAATGTGTTTGTGTGAGTGTATGGATGTGTTTGTAATTTGGTAATTTATTAATTGTAGATAAAAGTTGCACTCTCTTGAGGCCTATTTTATACTTGTTTTGACTGGGTATCTGTTCATGTGATTTCAAGCCCATAAACCCCAAGTTCTATACTCAAGAAAGCAGAGTTTGAAGTGGACCAATATTTACTAAACACTAGCACAAATCCCAATCCATATTATACATTCACTGTGTGTAACCACCTTCCTCACTGACTGGAAAACCATTCTTTTTGAGCATTTGTCTGGTGTGGTAGTGGATATACTGTAGTTTCCAAAGGTAAATTGTACCATAGCATGTATCTGTTCAGTTTGTTGTATCCACATATTGGGTTGTATTGACATATTGATCAACATTGTTTTAGATATTGATATCTGACTGTTCTGTCTAATCTCATTACAATTGAAAATTACATTAACCCTGTTATCCATGGAGGTTATCAGTCATCAGGGTCATGGTAAATCCTTGTAAAATCTTACTGTGGCAACTGGAGTTGATTTCTTTTCTTAAGGACATTTCACCTCTCCTTCAAGAGGCTTCTTCACTTCTTACGATGGAGTAGACTTCCCTCAACCCAAACCACTTCATCCACCTCTTCCAGGGGAATCCTGAGGTGTTGGACCTGAGACCTGGGATTACATTCTTTCAATCAAGTGAGAATGTAGATAAATCATTAAATCAAGAGCTTCGCCTTTTAGCTCAGCACCCTCTTGACAGACCGATGCAGAGGCCACATTACTGCTGATTCTGCGCAGATTCGCCAGTCGATCTCCATTTCTTTCTTACTTGTGAACAAGACCCGAAGATACTGGAACTCCTTCACTTGGGGTAGGAGCTCATTCCCAATCCGGAGATGACGCTCTACCTTTACCCAGCGGAGAACCATGGCCTCGGATTTGGAGGTGCTGATTCTCATCCCAGCCGCTTCACATTTGTCTGTGAATTGCTCGTATGTGAGGTGGATTGGATGAAGCCATCCACATAATCTGCAAAAAGCAGAGACCTAATCCTGAGGCCACCTAACCAGACCCCATCAACACACTGGCTGTGCCTGAATATTCTAACAGTAAAGGTTACATAAATAATCGACAACAAAGTGCAGCCTTTGGGATTCCTCTCCAAGACCCCAGAGTAGACCTTTAGAGAGAGGCTAAAGAGTGTGGTCCCCCTGTAGTTGGAATACACCCTCTGATCTCCCTTTTTAAGATCACCACCTCACTGTGCCAATCGAGAGGCACAGTTGCTGATGATGTAGCAGTGGGTGTGTCGGCCAGGACAGCCACACAACATCCAGAGTCTCAAGGAACTCTGGGTGGATCTCATCTAACCCTAGGGTATTGCCATGAAGGGGCTTTTTAACCACCTCATCAACATCAGCCAAAGAAATAGGGGAGACAACCCCCGAGTCCCCAGACTATGCTTCCTCATTGGGTAGAAAGGGTGGAACTGAGGAGGTCTTTGAAGCGTCCCACAACATCATGAGTTGTAAGCAGCACACCATCTCCACCATACACAGTGCTGACACTGCACTGCTTCCCCTTGAGCCACCAGATGGTGGACCAGAATCTTCTTGAAGCCGTCCGTAAGTCATTCTCCATGGCCTCACCGAACTCCTCCTATGCCTGAGTTTTTGCCTCAGCAACCACCAAAGCTGCTAACCGCTTGGCCTGGTAGTATCTATCAGGTGCCTCCAGAGCCCCACAGACCCAAAAATGGCCAATAGGACAACTCCATCTTGACAGCATCCCTTTCAGCTGATGTCCATCGATGGGTTCAGGGGTCTCTACTTCCATAGGTAAAGACCACCTTATAGCCACAGCTCCAGCCTGCCGCCTCAATAACAGAGGCACGGAACATGGCCCATGTGTACTTCCCAGGGATCTGGCCAAAGTTCTACCAGAGGTGGGAATTGCCAGGGGACTCTGCCAGACATTCCCAACAGGCCTTTAGAATATGTATGAATGTATTTATTTTTTATTCTAATGTTTAATTTCGGAATGAAGAAAGTACTTTAACGAAGAGTGGAATCTAGTCAGTTAGTCAGCAGAATATGAGCATGTATATATTCAGAAATCATGGGTGAGAGGATTAATCAGGAAAGGTGTTACATTGTCTGAAATGCCACCATTAAGCACAGCTGAATAATTAGAAGAAGAGGGAAAGGTCAAGGGTGTTGTGGAGTTTGTTGTTTATTACAGTGAATCAACTGAGACCTTTGCATTGCTGAAATACCATGAAAATATTTTTGCTGGCAATTTTCTGACTTGGAGGAATAGAAAAGAAGTTATTACAACTTGATGTTTATTCAATTATTCAGTGTCAGTCATTATAAATGTTTGAAACCCAACTCTTTTTCACTGAAACAACACTTGTTGTATAATCAAATAATTCACATGCAGTGCTTACACATTATGAGCATAGGGGTCTCTTCATTGATGGTCAAATCTCCTTCTTGAATATGTTAAAATAGAGATATTATCTTAGAATGTTCTTCTGTGTTTGTTCTCAACTTGAGTATTTCACTCGCTGCAGCTTTATTGACAAGCTGCACGATTGAGCGACTGTGAAACTAAAGGAATCAGACCATTTAGAGGGGAATGAGGTCATCATACATATGACTTACTGTATAAAACCTCTAATAAGGAAACCTCATTGAGGCATCATTGCAATTTTTGCCACATAACCTAAATGCAAGAAAATGGTTCTTAGACTATCCTTCTCTTTTCAGCGATATAAGTGAATTAGGCAAGCTGATGTATTGTTTAACTCAATCTGTACATAGTTGTTTTGCTTGGGTATATACAGAAGATGATTCAAATATCTGGGAACAAAACTTACACTTTTGTGGCCATTCTACTCAAGTGAGTGCAACGTGTCTCTTGCAGTTAAGCTTCATGGTGTTTGTCTTCATCCTAGCTCAGATTAACTTCTGTCACCCATATTTTTTTAATATAAAAATATTGAAAAACAAATATTCTCTACTTTTCTTCACATCTGTTCAATGCAGGTATGACTATATAGAAGAAAATATGCCCTGTTTATTCCACACTAACTTCCCCTTGGGGATCAATAAAGCATTCATTCATTCATTAAGTTCATATTTTACACATCAACCACAACAAAAGAATTGCTTACTAAGTAAGATAAGGCCAATAAAAAATAATTTCACACTGAGACTATTTCCCCCATACAATTACATTGGAAGGAAAGATCATTTCTAGCCTTTCCCTCAGTTCTACAGTAAATTTTCATGACTATGTACTATTCAAATGGACCCCTTTATAGTATAACTTAACTGATTCATCAAAAACATGTACTTGTTAAGAAACAAAGATTAAGAAAGATTATCTCACATTTATAGTATGAAATGATAATGCGCATTACATTATAATGAGAATACTTCTTGATCACAGAAACAAACTGATATTGTCCTCCAAACTAGTTTTTCAGGAAAACAGTATGTTGGTATAACCCAAGTCAAGTTAAGGTGTCTTATACTGTGTACTGATCCACATTACCAGGTCACTACTGCATCTGATTTTCCCTTCACGCCCAATATCTTCTCCAACTCCTCCTTGAGGCCCTGTTATTTCTCTGTCTTCTCACACTCTTTCTTCCTGGTGTTGCTGTCATTTGCTATTGCTACATCCACCACTTAGGCTGTCTTCAGCTTTTTGTCCATTGGCACTGGTCGGTGCACCATCTCCAGTTGCCCTTCTGGAACTGGAGGTCCCACAGGACCTTGGTTTGGTTGTTCTGAAGCCCCTTTGGAGGTGTCTTCAACCTTCATCCTACACGTGGTATAGATTTTCTGATTTGGGATGCTAGCCACCTTTTTGTGACACTATGTATGTGTACAGTATATATATCAACCTCTTTCTTCCTGCATAAGGTTTATAGATAGTGCCTCTAGATTCCTCCATAAAATAAAATAAAATAAAATAAAATCCAGATTTGAGTCAATGTAATGCTTAATTAATAGCAGGCATGATGGGAAGACTTTCCTTACAATGACTGAAATATACCATCATTTGCATCCCTGCATCTCTTGCCAGTGGGAGTATTCTTCCCTGCATTATGGAAATTCTACTACATCCTGCTCAAACATAGGATTAGTTGGAGCTCCTTCAGTGACAAAAATCTCTATTTTTATGTGACTGTATCTTAATCCTCTCATGTCCAGCCACTCAGATACTCTGTAAGAACAGGTCTGATGACAGTACAGTTGAGCCTAAAGAAAACTTGGTGTCTGCAGGGCATCAGGAGGGGCAAAACCTCACAATATTACATGGAGATGTATGAAAAATGTGTAGTTAAGGAATTGCGAGAGAACCGGATGTTAGAGAGACATTAATATTATTTTGAGTCAATGTGCAACAGATACACAGATTACACGGAGTTTTTTAGTTAATCAGGCCGCAGCCATTTTTTATAAAGATCTAAATTTGATGGTTTGGTGACAAGAGAGACATCCTAGTGAATAGGCCAAAACAGATTAAAAGGAGCGGCAGTATGGCCATATACACAGCACTTAGTATGTATAGGGTATACCGATCAGAAAAGCAATTTTCACAATGCAGCATACCCTCAGATGTCATGATAGTCCTACTGTTCTTCTTATCCCCTCCTCCAGCTGAAGGGGAAACAGGCCCTGTGGTGCAGTTGGAGATATAAATAGGGCATGGTTTTATTTCACTCTCATAAACATGCAGATTGATTAGGGTCATTTTCTGCTAGCCTGCCTCCATCCACCCAAGCCTTTCCCTCCATTAGTGATGAAATCCTAGATTTATTGCCACGTCTGTTACTTCCAGACCATAATTCAAGGGCCTCTGGCTGTTTTTATGTAGATGAGCACTGGGAGCAAGGTATATTAAAGACATGCGTCTATGTCCACAGGATCGCATACAGGTAGGAAATGGGGCATTGTCAATAAGTCGTCTGACCCTGGCGGACACAGGAATGTACCAGTGTGTGGCCGGGAATAAGCATGGCGAGGTCTACTCCAACACTGAGCTACGAGTTATAGGTAAGGCATTTGTCACACATGCGCAGTAACTTTGCTTTTGTTTTAAATTTTGCTCTGGTGTTCCTCTGGTCAATAGCACTGGATGGCCTTCAGCCTTGTTGTTATTCGCCACTAATTGAAAATTATTAATTTTAAAATGAATGCTCCCATCTGACAGTGATGTGTACCTGCGCTGCTCTGCTCACAAGTCTCGCACATCTGCCTTGTCAAGCCTGTCACTCTTTGTTGGCAGCAGCTCACATTCCTTATTCTTCTCCGTACATTGCCTCTTTCTGGTCATGCGCCTGATAGCAATCGGGCACAAGAATATGGCACGATCAGCAAAGTTCACAGGTCAAGCCCCCAAAGTGAATATTTGTGAATATATAAATAAATACAGTATATATATATGTATATAGCAAGAGGGAGGGAGATCACAAGCATTTTATCCATTAAAAAGGCACAAATCTAATGCAGTTTCTTGCAACTGCAAGGTAATGAGCTAGAATATCACACTTGAAAATCAATGTATTTTTTACAACAGGTTGATCAACCCATCACAAGAAACAAGACCAAATAAAATAAATAAGCTTAGTCAGGCAATATGCCAAAATATTTGTTGATAATTGATAGTTAAATACAAATTGATGTAACTTATTGATAAGTACATCTTTAATGGAATTGGATGAATTTATTTATTTATTCATTTATTTATTTATTTATTTAATGAAATACTCATTTACTTAATTACTTACTCAGCGTCTAGAAACTACAACAATGTAAGTGACAAGATGTTTGCAATTTACACCCAAATCCTCAGTATGCAGTATCAGGGTACAGACAATCATTGGTGCAGAAAGAGAACTACAGAGTTGGTTCAGCATCAGCATCAGCAACAGCATCAGAGTTGGTTCATTTATTTCAGTGAAAGATTCTCACAGTCGCAGATCATTTTATACTTCTTTGACTTGCAGCCTTCATTGCAGTAATAGCAAATTTTGTGAAAGGGGGTGTTCTAGCAGCCAATAAGATCCATAATGTGATAAAAATGAAGGTTCCCTTTATAGATTTATAATGAAACTTTAGGTTCGTAGAATGTAATAATGAGCTTTGCTGTTATATGTCATCACTTAAAACAATATATATATATATATGTGTGTGTGTGTGTGTGTGTGTATATGTGTGTGTGTGTATGTTTGTATATATATGTAGATTTACATATATATACATATATATATTGTTTTAAGTGATGAAATGTAACAGTAAAGCTCATTATTACATTCTACGAACCTAAAGTTTCATTATAAATCTATAAAGGGAACCTTCATTTTTATCACATACAGGTACAGTTAGAAATGTTGTAAAAATTATTCCTGAATGGAGATTTTAAACATCTCCTGTCTATATTAAAGAGGGACATATGTATATATATATACATATGACACTTCTTTACGACACTTCTAACTGTACCTGTAGATCTGAGTGAACAAGCAGGAATTGAATCTCTGTCACTGATCCAAAGGGCGCTTGGGCCGTCTGATCTGTTTACCACACCAACCATCAACCATCACAACAACCCCGACTGAAAAAATTTAAATTGGCAGCAAAGTATTGCATCTCTATTGAACTTATAAATATCATATGATTGGTTCAGAGTTTGAGTCTTGATGGCTACCATTGCAGTCGGACACAAATTCCCATTTTCACACCAAACTAAAATAATGAATTCTTTAAATCCCACAAATGTAGGAATCTAGTAATCCATGCAAGTAATACTCAACTTATATATGGAACCCAAACAATAAGGCTGCAAGCCATTGAACTCATCTGATATGATTAATGACATTTCAATACATCACCCAAATCAATATTTCTAGACCAGAGATGGTGTAAACAAGGCCATGATGAGTATGATATTACATGGGGCAAACTGTTAAAGATTAAGTCATAAAACAAAAAAAAAAACAGATGTCTGTTGAAATGTAAAATGCTGACGAAAGGTTAGATCGAGAATGCAAGGCCAAGAGAAAAGACCTGAGGAGAAAAGCAAATACAATACGTTGCCAAACAACCTTGGGTTTCACATTTGATAAAATAAGATTTTTGAATATATTATGTCTTTGAATAAATTTTGTCTAATAACAAACTTTTGTAAAATGCGAAATATGCCAATAGTGCTTTTTATCAAATCACACTGTGAGATATTTAGAAATGGCTAACAATTTAATAAAAAAGGAACACAGTGACGACAGAAAAACTTAAAACCAATCCATACAAGCTGATTCAACTATCATGGGCAATATACTCAGGCCATAGGTATGCCAAGGATGTCTTCAATTCACCCCCCAAATCACAGAATTATTCCCCTGAGTAAAATCAACCTTGTGTAACAGAAAGATGTACAACTTAAAAGTAAAATCTTTACATTCACTGTGCAGTACTGTAGTTCAACAACATATACATTTTATAAGCTTCCCTGCCATCTAATGAGCTAATTTATGAGAGTGGAATGAAATCATACCCCAGTAAATGCCATGGCACCTGTGTAAGTGGTTGTCGAGGTGAATTATGTATAGTTACCTTTTCTATGATGAATTGGAAAAAACATTTTAGATAAAATGAATGAATAAATAAAAAATATAGTCTGCTTCCTTAAACCAAAAATAGCAGAATTAGGATGCGGATTGAATATAAGAAATTTCTTATTATTTATTGACTCACATACATGGCACACATCACATTAATTAATGCATTCAAAAAAACATGTGGAAAATAATGGGGCAAGTTTGTATGAAGTCATTGCTTTCAACTAATTGAAAACAGACAGAATAATGATTGAGTCATTATCTATCACTCTTCATAGCAATAGCAAAATGTAATGACTTTGCCGTGGATATTATTTTCTAAGGAAATATTACCTGGAACTTGGCAGTAATGTGTGGTCTCTGAGTGCAGATCTCATTAATCACCTTAAATCCAGCCCTTCAGATACCTTTATTCAAAAGCCCCCTGACCCTAGGAACTTATTGCTAAAAAAGAGTCTTACATATCATGGTCCTCGCTGACAAAGTTAAATAGAACCTTGATTTAAACAGTGTAAAGAACAGTTTTATCCAATTATATTATCAAAAAATATATATTTTCTGGCCTGGGAGACATGCTGAGACAGCAGACTCTCTCTCTGCTGTCAAAGATATACAGCAGAAAGATACAAATGAAATATAGTGTCTGGATCTAGTTGACAATGTCAGCAATAAATCCTTGTCAACCAAATTGAAAAAGAGTAAGTAAGCTTTCTAAAGTTATAATCTAGGTCTCAATTATCTTGATAGAACACCAATAAGCAGCTCTTAGAACATGTAGCAAACATGTTGTAAGAGTTTAGATACGAGTTTAATGTTCCAACAACATGTAATATGAACATTATGTGCTCGTTTCATCTCCTCTGAACTCTGAATAAATAATCCTGCAACTTTTGTTTTACAGACAAAGCGGAAACTCGAAAAATTATGAACATGTAAAAAATAATAGAAACATTACATTCTGCAGATTCATGAACACTTAGCTGTCAGTCTGATGCCAGCACTTTGAAATCCTACTCAGTTGTCAAATAAAGGAAAATGGCACATTTTAAAATGATAATTCAAGAAGTGGCAACCTGATGATAATGGAATGCGACGGAAATAACTTGCTTTGGTGGTAGCAGGCTTTTAGGTTCTAGAACAATTTATACCCATACTCACACAGTGTAACTTGACACTTTTCATGCCAAGTTTGAATTAAGTATGGACAAAGTTGTACTTAATAAACATCCTAAAGAAAATATTACATACTACAGATATATTTGTGAAAAAGTATAAGAAATCATAATCACAATTGTTTTAGCAGACTTGTAGCATGTTGAGCTCTGACCTTTTTTGTATTTGAATTTTAACACTGATACGTTTTGCATCCTTTTGCCCCCCCCCCACTTAAAAAAAAAAGATATGTGATGATGCTCCTTAATATGCTGGTCTTGTTTCAGCTGTCGCCCCTGATTTCTCCCACAACCAACTGAGGAGCCAGACTCTGGTGAAGGTGGGAGGAGATGTGCTTATTGAATGCAAACCAAAAATGTCTCCGTGGGGCGTGATTACTTGGAGAAAGGGCAGTGAACCACTCACAGAAAGTAGCAGGTAACAAAGCACTCACACACATCACGTCTGACAATTTCTTTAAAAACTCTGCTTAATTATAGAAGCAGAAATGTAGTATTGCTTATCATGTGGGTGGAGCAAAAGCTCTGGTGACAGTATTTAGAGATAAAAGTAATAGAATAGTAGTAGAATAAATATTGTAAGTGTATTTTTATTTATTTCTTGATTTCTTTTATGCTATTTTTTTAAATTTGCCCCCCCAGGTTTTATGATAAAACTGTGCTTGAATCTCTCATGAAGTTTTAGGATTTGAGGCAGTCATATTTTAATTAATCCAAAAATTATAAGTGTGTTAGTGTGTATTTGTCTGTATCCGTGTCTGTATGTGTGTCTGTTTGTGCTTGAGAGTTTTCATAGATTGGCATTATACCACCATGTGCCTTGCTACTGAACAGTTAAAGTGCTATTTGATATGTGCCATGAAGCAATAATTTTCTTTTGGTCAGGAAACATATGTAATTGGTTGTTTTTTTCCAGGTAACTAAACCAGTTGAACTTTTTTAGGCTCACATTTACATAAAAAGGTTCAGACAACCCAAATTGCTATAAAATTTTTGGCAAGAAAACCAAGAAAGGTCCGGACAATACACCTGCTTTTCTGTTGTAAGAAAACAAAACCGCATGGCCATGTTATGGAAATGTAATGATTTGGGTAAACAGAGCATCAGCAGATGGCAACAGATTTTCGAAACCACCTACCACCCCTAACCTAAATCGTAAATCCCCAGCTTTTTATACCATTTTTGACAGTATTTTTCACCAAGTCAGATCAAAGTAAATTTTACTAAGTGGTCAGTAAACAATGTTTAGCAGAATTATATTTCCAGTGTATTCTCTGAAAAAGAACATGGGGTAGCTTTGTAAGAAAAAAAAAAGACTTGTTAAAGCATGAAATTTGTCAGATTTCACTTAAGAAGTAGATCAAAGTTTAATAATGTTTTGAAGAAATTGGATTAACATGTAAATTTGTAAATTTATGTTTTTAGATGAGTCTTTCTAACTTCTACCTTGGATCTTACCAGAGTTAAAAAGGAAACATTTTGCTAACTGGGTACCAGAGTTGTAAATATAAGTAATGTAGACATGTTGGAACCGGCCAATCCCATACTTGACCAATGACAACCATGTGGTTCAGTTATTTGTTGACAAAAAATGGTTAATTGGGGTTTCAGGTTAAGATAGCTTATATACTTTTTGAAACAGTGTGCCATATCCACAAAAATAAGTTATTATGTGTGACTCCTCAATATGGAAATGCAAGGTATTTTCATATATAGTGCGCCAGCTGCTTTTGAGGCAGTCCTCAGATATGGTTTTAACATCCATTCAAGCAGCAGCACGGAACCTGACCCATGGTTAATGGCGTGTGCTGTTTTATGTTTGATGGTGGCCAAACAGACCATCTGCTGAGTAAATTCAAAGTGCTAATCAAGTACTTTTCACCTCACCAGGGATAATAAAGATTCAGAAATCTAATTATTCATCTTCTGACCCATTTCCAAGTTTGTGAGTAACAGAGGGCAATCATTGCATCCTGCCACATTTGACCCTTAATATTGGGTGTGCATTACCAGTGATAACTATTGTGTGTGTATGTGTCTGTGTGTGTATTTGTGTGTTTGTATGTGTCTGCATGAAGTGTGAAATCTGGCTCATAGCCTCATTGCATACAGGGGTCACCCATTTGGTGTCACCACTCTAGCATGACTCTGCTCTGACAGCAGGACTGTGTGCACAGTGTCTCGCCAGGCTTTGCATATACACAAAGCAATGTTGTTGCTTGTCAAACAGTGTGGTAGAGAATTTGCATAGGGGTTTTGCTGCTGCTGCCCTTCATTTCCCCTTTGTCACTTCCATCACATGCTTCATTGTCACAGCAACCCTATGATTTTTATCTCATCCTTCAGAACTGATTTCACGTTTGTTAACAATGCAGCATTCATTGATGTCCTATTTCAGTGTCTATACATATTGGACATGCTTTTTGGTAATGTTTTCCTTTAAGTCTGTAATCATAAATGTTAATTTCTATTAAACTCACAGTAACCAACTATTCTAATAAGTATTACAGTCTAATCAGAAATAGTCAACACCCCCAGAGATTTAAAAGATTTCTCAATTTAAGTTTTATTCAAAGGACAAGATTCTTTGAAGATTCTTGGAAAACTTCTTTAAGAGATGCGTAATGCATGCCATCAACACAGAAGATGCATGATGTAGTATTTATGTGTAACCACAAATTTAAGGTAGTCATGTCACAATTATTAAACTCCTAAATAAAAAATATTTATTTTTTAAGGTTTCTGAGTCAAATCTTATTCCTTAACCTTTAGAACTTTATCTGGACACTTATGACTGCGAGACACTGATAGGATTACCTGATTATGGTTGGTACAACTCCTTCAGTGGCAACTTTAAGACTTGCACTGAACAAGCAAGGATTTTGTAGTTTGGCTCCAAAACGCACCCCACTCTTGATCACAATGAACACCAAAAGTAAACTAGAATACACCAGAAGACATTTGTATGAGGCTATAGAGTTTGGAGAGATAGATTTATGGACCAATGAAACTGGAGCTGTTTGGACAAATAAACCAGAGCTATATCTGGTGTGCAATAGGCCAGGTTGATGACCAGAATAATACCATCTCCATGGTCAAGTATAGAGGTGGGTAATGGATGATCTGGGGCTGGTTTTCTGTGGCAGAAAATAGCATTTTTGATTATGTACCATGGATGCCCTGAGATACCACACCTTTTTTAAGAGCCAAATGATATCTTCTTCTGACAAATAAAACCTTGGCAATTGTTAGACTTGCCAGCAAGACAATGATACCAAGTACACCTCCGAGTCAACGATATATGGTCGAGAAAAAGATCCTGGAATGGCCTTCTCAGTCACCAGATTTAAATCTGAGTGAAAATCTTTTGTGGGATTTAAAGACGGCAGTTGTAGCACAAAGCCATCAAACATCACTGAGCTAAAGGCTTTGCACATGAAGAATGGGCAAAGATTCCCATCTAGAGGTGTGAGAAGCTTGTCAGCACGTACTGAAAAAGTTTGTCAGAAGCTATGAAAGCTAAACGGAGCTCCAGAAAGTACTGAAGCTGGGGTTGAATAAAACTGCACATGTACAGAAAGGTATTTTAAAAGAGATACATTTTTCATTTGAACTTTAAGGTTAAGTAAACTTCTGTCTAGTGTTCAAATGTATTTTTACATATTGAAGTCTTTTTATGAGTTACTTATCATTATCTTTCATCCTCATCATTATGATTTCTTTTGACATGAGGAGGTTGATTATGTCTGATAGATACTGTAAATGAGCCTAGATTTAAATAGTTGAAATTCACTCTTAAGAGTGAATATATATAGTGAATATATATAGTATATATATTGACCTTGGATTTTTTTAACTGAACGTGCAGCGTTTTAAGTGCATGTTACGCTGGTTTTTAGTGATTATGAAGAAAGCCCCTTACTTTATGATGCCAGTGTCTTAAGGGTGAAATGAAACCTTCCCTTTCTAGGGTAATAGGTATATGATCAACCTCTTATATCATGCACAAGCTAGCTCTAGTCAAGCAACCTCTGTGGATCCCAACAAATAACGTCCGAGGTCCCTTGAAGGTTGTTGCAGCGAAAGCATCAGAAGTACCATTGACAATAGGCCATGACCATGCCACCTTAGAGCCTACCCTCTCCCAACTCAAAACAACCTTAATCTAAAATTAAGCATCATCGTGAAGTTAAAAGTACTAGTTATTTGGGAGTCCAATGGGTGTTGTCAAGTTTCGTTGGTCAAACCACATTTCCAACCAACATTTTCCGCTGCCCACCTTGTGACATTTTTTAAGCAAGAACATGCAATCTGTCATTTCTAACACATTATTAAAGACAATGAAACTCTGGAATGAGACATTGTGGAGATGTTGGTATTATTTATGCCTAAATATGCAGCACTACCTAAGGCTTAACTAATGAAGAAGTGAACCATTGCCATTATTGCTTAGCTTGAAAAAACACAATTTTTCATACCAGTCACATATTCCTTCCCTTTTTTTTTGCTGAACATTGCCAAAGAGACTAAAACCTAAAACATCCTTACACTGTTTAATTCACACAAGATCATGTACGACACCTTGGCATCTATTTGTGATGATAGCTCTGCACTGATTTGTTTTACTAAAATATGTTAATCACTCAACAGTAAATACAGTGTTTTCAAAGAATTTAAACATGTATTTTCAGGTCTTTTCAAGTGTTCCGATATTTTCATCCAGAAAAAAAACAAGCAGTCACAGAAATGCATGTAAGATATATTATGTGGAGGCATAGATAGCCAATTTTGTTTTTAAGACAAGCAAAAACATGTTTTTCATATTCTGAGAGGAGAAATGAAAGCACATATATAAGGTTCACCCCCACCCACCCACCAGTGAAATTCCCTTTAAGTGGGGTGATCTATGCTTGGTGACCTTGTTGATACCAGATGGAGAGTTTTCATTGCTCTTCCTGGCTATATTAATTAAAAATCAAGGCTGTAACATTTTTTCTTAAATCTATTATTCTTCTGTAAGCTGATGAAGTAACATTGTGGCATCAAAAGTGGTAAAGTCCAGTGATGACACAAACATAATTCTTCTGGTTTTTGCATTCAAGCAGTCAACCTGCTGCTCCCTGTCCTGAATGATATGTCACATAAACAAAAAACACAACTTTTAAATAAAAAGGGTAAAATAAATGTTCTGGATTTAAATGGGATGCATATTTATTGATTAAAGCGTCATGGAAAAGCACTTCCTTTCTTATTCACAGAAACAGATATATCCACTTCAGTACCACTCAAAACCATCTCCTTTGTCCCAACTGTATTCTCAAAGATCTTACGGGGTGGAATGTTAATATATCATTTATAGCCTGATTTATGGGAACATTTTATTCACAAAGCCATGGCTATTGACACATTTTCTCACTGAAAATAGAACAGAAATTCCCTTTTCAGTCTAACGTAACAACAGAAAATGAGACTTTTTGAACTTTTTGAGTCCAATTCATTTGGATTATGCAAATTCATATATTTTCATTTTGTATAGTACCCTAATTCTATTGTGTTTTTTTGTGGAATTATCACCTCAATCCAAGTAATAACCATACATGTCACTGAGCTCATTTATTCACTTTCTGTTTATCCCTTATAGGATTATCACGACCCATGAGTGTTTGTTGTTTCACACTACGGCAATATATCATGATATATTAAATTTTCTTTAAGTGCCAATATAAAAGCCTCTGAAACATAAATCACCCTTGTGACATCATTCTTGCAGCTTTTACAGTGCTCTCAACTATATTACAAAGATACTTTTCACATAGAACAAAGGCAATAAAGAAAATGTGTTGTGTAAATATTGCTGCTGTTGCTGTCCATTTATCTATTCACCTTTATCATATCACATATTTATTTATTTATTTAATTATTGTTGCCTCTCTCTAGAAAGCATCTTTCAATAGAGGCATGTCAACGTGCACTGGTTAAAAATACAAGTGGTGGTGGTCTTTAAAGCAGTCAGTAAACTCATGTTCACCGTCATTTCAATAATACATATCAAATACTGTATTGAATCATAAGAATGTCCCAAAATGAGACTCATACAAGCAATCACAGGCATGAATACACAGGAGCAAAATTATTTACACCTACGACAGTGACTACAGCTAAAGTTTCTCAAAACATGAATACCATCAGTCTCACCAATAATCTGGTACACAAATACATATGCAGGAGCAGAAATTAATGTATTTTTATCCTGACCACCCCAATTGTTTTGAAAACATATAAACACATTTCAGTAGTAAACAGTACAGTTTCTTTATTCTGAACGCTTCTGAAATAAATGTCAAGTAGAGTCCCACAGTGATAGATGTATAATATTTAATACAATAAAAAGAATTTTTCAGAATTCCTGGATCCCACTCTGCCAGAAAGGATAGAGAGAATCATTTTAAAGAATTTCAAAACACACACTCGAGCCCTTGAAAATACCATTATTTCACATTTCTCTCATCTGTGATGTCTGCACATTCACCACAGTGCTGTATGGCAGCCAGTTAAATGTTAAGCATATTCTCGTGATGTCATTTGCATCAAACCACTGCCCAGTAAAAAGCTTCATCTCCTTTTGGTCCCTTAAAATGTGTTTGTAAAATCATAGGTGTGTGGATGTGGGATGCTGATGTAAACATTAACACAAACAGCATCACATGAGACATATCAAAAGCATGAGTACCACCGAAATGCTGTACAGCTAGGCACATTTCCTTTTTTCAGAATCATGGAAGAGTTACCTTTCCCAACTTCCCAACAAGTCTTCGTGGTACCACACCTTTACAAAAAAGGTATGACATCATGAGTGGTAGCTGTGAACCCCTTTTTGCTCAAAATTAATTGCCTTAATTGTGTTAACACTCCACAGTGGCTTCTGCAGAAGGGGAGCTAGTGTCACCAGCTGTGTAATCCATCTTCATAGCAGCAGACCCTTTTTCTGCAGGGGACCAGCAAAGGGAGGGGGACGTCTTATCTACCCCAGACAACCCAATAGGGATGCGGTTTAGATGACATCAGCTGGAACAAAGCCGCTGAGAGTGCAGAGCAGAGCAGGGCTTGCTTATGAGTATGTAAGTGGGCCGTGTCAGGCCCTGATAGCGGCCCCTGAAAAATAAAAATAATTTAAGAAGTAAATAGATAAATAAATAATGTGCCATTTCAATATGTCATGAGGAGGATGATTCAGGCTTGTTCAAGCCTTCAAAGTAGACACACTGGATCAATTGTGTTGATGTCATACCCACCCCAGTGTTTATAACACCAGAAGTATTTATCTGTATTGCTGCTTTGGCAGCCATGAAAATATTTGTGCTGGATGTTTTAATCCATTGAAGACGGTGTTTACCCCTGAGGGAGGCATTAAGATACTCTGGGTGTGCCTGAGATACCCCTCCCACACACACACATACGCACATATACATACGCAGGACTGTATTTTTTTATATTTATTTATTTTTACAACCAAACAGGCTATGATATTTTTGTTCAGTAATATTGCATTTAGTCCGTACACCATTACTCCTTAAAGATGTGTTGGATTTTTATTCCTTAAATATAGTCCTGAAGCTACCAGAATGAAAATAGGTTTGATATTTTACAAAGCAATGCAAATGCTTTATGCTAATTTCCCTTCATTGTACCTTGTTCTTATTAAGATGTACCGTATTTCTCAGAGGGAGGATTCGGTTTAGGGAAAAAAAAATGTGGCCACTCCTGGTGGTCGGAGTCCAGAGCAACAGAATTTCATCCTTTGTGTGTATTATAATTGGAAAACAGGGACAGCACTCAAATAACAATGTGCACCTTACAAACTGCCACATTGTAAAATTTCCCTATTTGTCCGCAAATAAAGACAGGCAAAATGTGATTTTCTTTTCCTAATTTTTTCAAAAGTCCAAGCATCATTTTGTTATCTGTCTGGTTACATTATTATGTTATCCATTCATTATGCTTGGACAAGTATTGTATTGTTTATGATCTTCACATTAATATTATTGTTCATATCAATTCTACATTTTTTTTCTTGAATATTTTCACTCAATATCTCTTCTCTCCCTTTTGACTTCTCCCTCCTGGGGTGTCCACAGTGAACCATCTGCCTCCATTTAGCCGTACTTTGACTAAAATCTAAATGCGAAGATTACCTAAAATCTAAATCATATGTAAACTGCTGTCCCATCTGTGTTCAGCTCTCAGATGTTCAAGATGAAATATCTCAATTGAATTCCAGTTACTAAGACATACATTTGGTTGAAATTTATGAAATTAACATTCACAGATCATATTTCAAATACCGTGCTATTTTGCAAATCATCTTCCAAATACTACCATCATAGTCACAAAAAATCTGTTAACCTGTATTTATCAAAGTTATATAATTCCAAGTACATGTGAAAAAGGCAGATAAATCAATTGATATAATATTAATAGGTACCTATCCATAATACAGCACTGTTAATGCCCTCCTATTTTTCATTTAACATTAATTAACATATATATATATACGTGTGTCTGTGTGTGTGCGTGCGTTGGTGTGTGTGCGTGTATGTGTGTGGTTGCATTGCTATATTTAGCCATTGGAAACATTTTATAATTTTTTTTTCAGGAGACCCAACAAATGGAAACAATCATATGAATTCAAATTCAACCAAATCCTGTTTCAGTTAAATAATAAGTTCCACACATTAAATTGAATTTACTAAATGTTCTCAATTTAAAGGCACTGGTAACGGTTACACAAATTAACTGAGAAGTGATGGTTATAATCTGGATTAAAGCTAGCATAAGATATTGATTTTGCAATCATAATTAGCTGCTTGGCAAACATGTCTTTGCTACAAGCCGCTGAGGATCAGTCAAAACCTGAGGTGTCATGAATCTCTCAGCAAGGGAAATCACTAATGCAAGATTATTCACTGACTCACTTTACACCTCCAGCAATTTTGCAGTCCTCTACTAGGTTCGAATATACATGGAAGTAATGTACGTCATCAGAGATGTGGGCATACAGTTAAAATGACTCATTTTGAGAAGACATGTGAGGATATCTGCATGTGACCTGGATGTTGATCAGTCTATTAGCGTGTGGTGAGTGTTACGCTCAATAATGTAGAATTGGCCAGATTTTGTCATGACCTGATGCTACAGCATCCCCCCTGCATATTATACATGCATTTTACATTGGAAGAGCAAATAAGCATGACTGTCACGTAAATGAAGAGATGTCTCGCAGAGCGATCTCCATTTATAGGCCCATCTGCTCTGCCAGACACACTCCAGGATGAATCAGTATCAGAAGAAATGCATAACAGCAGAAGAGCACAGCAACAAATTTGCTAACTGCATATCTTGCCATCTATCCAAGATAGCTTTGTTCTTTAAGGAGATTTTAATTAGATGCTCATCATCAGTTTCAGGTCTTAATTTCATAAAGATCTGATGGCAAAAGGTGAATTAATAAATGTATGGATGCATATGAGGAGCACTGCTGCATATCGGCCTTATAATTCTTCTGGTGTTCACATTGTTTATCATCTTTAAATGTCACTTAACTTTTTTTTACACATCCAATTTTGAATTTCCAAATTTTAAGTCCAATTGAAAATCCGTTTTGTGAAATGCAGTTCCAGATTTTAACACAGGCAAGCAGTCAATATTGAGATAAGATATTCGCCCTGGAGGACTCATTTGATTGCTTTGCCTTAAAGGACAGGTTTGCTACACAGAACAGAAACTGAGACCACAGGACTTTTGCCTGCCACTCACCTTGGTGATGCCCACATCGCATAACAGTCCATACCTTCGTTGAGAAAGAGAGCAAACAGAGGATTAGTGATTTGCTGATCCTGCCAGCTGCCAACAACTATTCATAGCTGCCTGCTCGCAAACACATCTGTGCTAGAGTCAATGTTTTATTTATCCAAATATGTCTCAGAGTTTGAGCTGCTCAGGAGGCAGAGTTAATCTCACTGGTGAGTTTAAATATCAGTGGACAGAACTAAAATCCTTAAAAGACATTTATTTTGGAGGTAAACTAGCTTGACTACTAGCTTATTCTAATAGAATGCTTTTATTCTTATCGACTGATCCTTTTAATCACTCGTTCAACATTTGGGTAGACCTTGATATGTATAGAAATAGAACAAATTTTCAAAGGAACAGGTCACTGCCTAAAGTATCAGTGTTAACATAATATGAGTATTCGATTGTTGAAATGAAAATACCTTTAATTATTACATCGAACATTCATCAAAAGAATTGAAACATTCCTATCCTTGCCACACTTCCACTACTGCTTCTGATGCTCCGCCTGGTGGAAATTCAGTGATTAAAATACTTCTTTTTTTTCTTTAAAACATGGCTATTCCATCCAGAACTGATTTAATGAACTCACAAGAAAAATAGGTGTGAAAATGCAAGTAATCAGAACACTTGGAATAGTTTTACCCATCAACTATTTTACTCACAATAACTTCCTTTCTTGCTATGCCAACAAGCAAATCTTGTCCACACACGTGGGGGCTCAGCGAATATTCTGACTTAAATCTGTGATCACACCAAAAATAGCAGTAATTTTATGCAGGTTTCCCCAAGGAAAAACAAATCATGTCTGCTGCAGGTGCGTTGCGTGATGCTTACAGCTATAAGGTTATTAAATCCCGTCAGCCTCATCTGTCCCTCCGCCCTGGCTTTTAGAGCAAAGGGGGCAGAGATGTCCCTCACGATCCTGCCTACAAATTTTTACTGTTCATATGTCACTTCATTTTTTGACTTATTACTGCTTATGAGACAGTTAATGGGTGTCGGCCTTATCAAAAGTGAAACGAACTGAAACTGACATCCCTAATTGAGATTGGTGAAATTACCGACACTCCACCTTCCAGATGTGATCTTGATTTAACTCTTTCACTATAATGAAGCTGATTTGAAAAAGAAGCTACTGAAGGGAAATTTAGTTTAACTTTGCCCACTAGCCACACCTTTACAATGTTTCTTATATTTAAATAGTGCCTTGGAAAGTCTGTTACTAATGTCTGCCAGATCTGCTTGTAAAAAAAATAAGGTCGCACCTTGGAACTCTTCCACTGTCTCTAAAACATGTAGTTTCAAAAGATTTGACCAAATTATGATGCAAATCTCCAACTATAACCATGGAATCAAAAGTGCGGAAAAAAAGAGACAAAAAACAACTCTCAGTACAAATGTATGCGAATTTTGTCTTCTCTCTCCCCCTCTCTAATTTTACAGCCATTTGGGCATTTTTACAATAATAGTTGTCTTTTTTGTCAGTGTAAATAAGTCAAACTATTATGAAAAGTATACCAAGAATACTTTTTTCATTCATCTCTGCCCCATTCTCATTCTTTGAATGAAATGTAAACGCTAATGCAAGTTAAGTGCTGTCTATTATCACGATGTTCAGTAGTTCTACAAGTTGTTCTTTGGGTCCATTGAAAATACACATTTCTTTAAGGCATCTAAATTACTTTTAACTTTTGGTTTTATTGGTCTTTTATGATTCCATTGGCAAAGAGGATGTGTTAAGCACAACAATGCCTTGTCATAAAGATGTTCATCTATTTGGCTGACACCGCCCAGGCACATTGCACTCCCAAAGCTAATTGAATCTATAATACTACCTTTTAAATTGGAGGATGCACATTCATGAGTCCTATTTGTGACTTCTCTGATCATTTTTATGATATGTGCAGTCTGGTAGTCAGCAGTGTTTTTTGTCTGAATTTGGGAAAAACTAATCTGAACACTGGGTTTGACTTTTTAAAAATGGAGATCCTGTCTGCTATGGTCAAGTAAAACATGTTTGTGATTATGTAAATTTCTAATAACTTTAAACTGCTGCCTATATAATATCCATCCATCCATCGTCTGCCACTTATCCTGTACTCAGCATTGGGCAGGAGGCAGGGTACACACTGGACTTGTCGCCAGTCAATCGCAGAGCCACATATTTAGACAGACAACCAATCACTCACTCACTCGGGGCAATGTTCCCAATTTTTTCCAATTAACCTGCTGCATGTTTTTGGACTGTGGGAGGAAACTGGAGAACCAAGAGGAAACCCCCGCAGACATGGGAAGAACACTCCACACAGAAAGGTCCTCTTCACGGAATTGAACCAGGGTCCTTCATGCTGTGCCAGCACCTATTTCATAGCAAATGCTCTAAATATCTAAATATGGACCACATAAAAAAAGATGAACTTTGTTCACTTTCACTGCGTGTTCCTATGAACCAAACCAGACCTGATATTTTATACATTTTCAACAAGGATATAAAAGAAAAATAACTTTGGCAGAAAAAGAGGGAGGCAAAAATGAGCTTATAAACTGGAGAGCATAAAAAAAAATTGGGAAATCTATATTTGTAATACGGAATGATGAATTCCTTTTTTTTTTAATTCAGTCATGAGATGAGATGAGAAACTTTTATGCAAGATAGTGTGGTTCCAGATTATTTTCCGCAAATGTTAAATAATCTATCTGTAATAAATATTCAGTTCTTCAGAAATATTCAGTTTTTTTCTTATTAAAGAAGTTAAATGCCGCATAGAATCTGATGCTGACCAACTCAACTCAAATAAATCTCAAGCCACAGATAAAGTGACTTCTTGCTATGTTTTCTGAGATTAGGTTAGAAGCCGTCTGCATCCGCTGCAGTACTCTCCAGGATTGTTTTTATCTTAAAGAGTGTAGCTGATATCATTTTTCAAAGTGAGAATCCGCCAGCACAGCATGAGTAATCCATCTTGGTTCCTCTGACAATTTCCTGTGGAACATGTGTGTGCTCTTTATTCCTGAAGGGAATCCTCAGTTCACGAGGAGAGATGAATATCTCTGCGAGGGAGTCAAGCAGGAGAGCAGTTTGTGATTAAAAGAATCTTCTTGAAGTACATCCACAAACCCCAGTGTGGCCCGGACCGATAAACTCTCTTTCCTCAATGCAATTACTGACACAATCACATCATGTTTCACTGGCGGGAATTAGGACATTCCCAAACAGCATGCTTCATTAACACACCTTCCTATAAGAAAATGTACACTTTAACACAACATTTATTCTCTTAGGGTTCATTTGCACTGAGCTTCATAGTTAGTTATTGGCTGATGGCCTTTTACAGTTATTACATCAGTCATTTCTTTTAGCTCCAACATATTAACAATTTGGCTTGGAATGTCAAATGATCCGAAGCAGGGAGGGACCGACATGTTTTGTTTTATTGATCTTAAAACAGTGAGATATTGAGGTCTGAGGCTCAGGGCTTTTGCAAACAATTCTTAGAATTACTATTCAAATGGCCTAAAGTGCAGCCCTGATTCTTAAAGTAAACTTCTACAAGTAGTTGTCTGGGGCCCCAAATCATGTGTCATGCCATTTGCCTATTACATTTTCCTTACTTTATAAGGATAAATTTGGAATCATGGATATAAAAAACAATACAGTGTTAAGGACATAAAAAGAGAGGATGTAATCAATTCAAATATTGTTAAGAACATTGTTTATCATTGTTTCAAGGAAAGGTCTTGTATGTCTTTCAAAAACATGGATGGCAAGAAAATTTCATTGGCATATGTTTGTACATGGTCTTTTTTAAACTAGAAGATGAAGATATATTCCTTAAACTAAAAAAAATAGTGAATAAACCAATAGCAAAGTGACAAAAATGTACCAATAATTTGGGAAAAATCATAGGTTAGTCGTTTCAAGCAGTTGTTGTAATTTACTCCAGTTGCAATATGATAAACAAAGAATATTGAAGTAGGAAGTAACCCTCCACCAGTGTACCTTGACTCTTCTGAGAGTTGGACAATCATAGGTAATTTAGTGTCAGCCATTGTGCGATAAGTCACTGCAACACCGGTCACGAAGCACGTTTTGTTATTGGAGAGGCGTGAATGACACCCTCAAAAGATTGAAGATTGAAGATAAGCATATCCTACAGCACTGATGATAATCATCTGCAGAAATTTCTCACAGCTTTGTTTATCGAGTTGCCTGATAACTTGTAATAGCAGTAAATTAGGCTCATTCTTTAGTATGATCATGCAGCTTCAGAACTCATTTGCATGTTTGAAGCACATCTTCTAACTTCCTTCTCTATATTTTCCATCATTGGCTGTGATCGAGCATGAATGTGCTCCAACCCTATATATCCAATGTTATCTAATTGATACCGATACACAGATTTCTTTTTTTAATTAAGGTATGTATGCCACCTGTCTATATCCTGTTAGAATCTTATAGTTATAAAATTCATTAGAAAGATCCATTTATCACCCTACAAACAAAAATCCCCTTAAAATGGTCAAGAAATGACCTGAGTTTTAAACAAATTAATTTCCTGTTGTCAGATATGTAAGACATTGCCATTCTCAAAATGTTTTATAAGAAGGTTATTTTACAGCAGGGAACACATGTAAGAGAAAATTGGAGCCAGTATATTCTTTGGAATTAAGCAGTGATTTCACTCCTTTTTGCTTTCTTGACCCTCCATCTTCATTGCTTCTAATCTCTACACTTGTGATCCAGACATCTCAAAGGGTCTGGCTTTAAGTCTCAGACAGCATGTTAATTATTACTCTTGCATTTCCATCAGCTAAGCAACTCTGCTTAAGTCATGTCCTCTGAGTCCATATCTGCACCGGGAATGATTCATGTGTGTGTGTTTGTTTCCTCTTGCATCAATGATTGCAATTCTCTCCTCCTTTGCTTTGGCAATGAATTGCTGAGCTGCTTACAGGGTGTGTGACATGTTGCCGCACAATCATGCAAGGGGTCTCATTTTCTTTCAATCCTTGTTCTCTCTATTCGCTTTCAATCATATTTGTTTTATCTGGCGTGATGATTATTCTAAGTAATTTGATCTTTTATACCCTTTTTATAACCATACAATTTACATAATTGTACCTGACTAACATTATCAATACACTGTTGGTTGCTTATACAATATTAAATCATCTTTGACAATCCAAACTTTCCTTCATTATAAAGTATTAAGTGTTTAAAACATGTTTTCAAATTTCAAGCATAAGTATCAGTCATCTTACATATTTTAAGGCCTCAATCAGAAAATAATCAATGTGAACTTCATAGTGAGGGAAGAACATAAATAAAAGATAATCAAATAGCAAAAATAATGCTACCTTACTTTCCAAAAAAAAATATATATATATGTTTCAGACAAGTGTTACATAAAAATTTAAGAAATTAAAATTAGTGTCTTATGACACTAATTGGAATGACTATGGTAAAATATATTGTTGTTGTTGTTTTTATAAAAAGGGAAATTTAGTTAAAAATATATCAGCCATATTTACATGAAAACAACGGATTCTGGCTAGATAGGGTTTGTCTTTAGCTTAAGCTATACGTTAATTGAGTTCTTTTCCTCATGTACTCTTTATGATTTTTTCAAAAATTCCGGGTTGGCATTTTCAATTAGTCACTAAACTGTCTGCCTTCATAGGAAGGCACCATGTGATCTTTCTACTCTGCTAATGACCCATATCACAAGTGGAGAGTGATTGGTACATGTCTGACGACAGCAAAAATCAATATCAATTACACCTGCATTGGGGAATTGTCTAGACCAAATGCTCAGCAATCCCTTATTCACAAGGGTCAATCAATTGCATTGCTGACTGAAGAAAAAAAACAAAAAAAAACACCAACAATGAAAAACAATCAAGCATAGACCCAGGTTGTCATTTCTTTTGACCTTTAACCTTAATGCTGCCAACCTCTCAACCAGCTAGAATTCCTTCAGTCATGATGCTGCATAAAGTAGACACGTGAGATGCAGCACTGCATCGGCACTTGCCTGGCTGTAGCATCCTGGGTGTGCACCGCACAGCTGGGCTTGATTTATGCCGCTGACAAAGCCGTTTCTCTCCAGCAAAGCACACGATGGGGAACCTTTGGAGAGACAGCCTTTCAATTTATCTCAGGCAGCTCCTCCCCCCAATACAATTCAGGGTTTTTAAAGCAGTCAAGAGCATAGATCAACACCTGAAGTCAAGTCTCGCCCTTTGTCTGGGGCGCAGAGGATAGGGTGACCTCGCCTCCCTCTCAGCCTCTTGCCTCCAGCAACGTTAGAAACAGCAATGTTTTGATACAATTATGATTAGAAACATCACCAGCAGGGAGGTCGATGGTTGTCAATGGGGGTCGGAAATAGCAACACAAATGCACATCACCTTATCTTTGAGGTTGTCATGGCCAGCAAACAGCATGACACACTTACAGTCCCTGCAGCATTTTTTTCACACTTGCATTTTTTTTCTTTTTTTCCTACTTAGCTAACTGCCGTTTGGAAGTGATGCAGTTGGTGTTGAGTAAGCTGTGTGTGCACCCAGGCAATCATCTTTGTATGGAGAAGGCCTTAGCTGAGACTAATTATTCGACAAAATCAGCAAAGCTTGTGACAATCTTGCTTCCTGTGGTCTCATGGCTGAGTGATTCGACTGATAGAATCTTAACCCCTATTTTCACAAGCCAAGTTTATTTACCCCGCTAATTATGAAGAGACGAGACCCCCATCCTGCAGACATGCTGCCAATCAGCTCTGGCATCTCAGGTTCACTAAGTATTCATGAACGATCTGGTTATGAACTCTAAACTCAGAGGCTGATCTGAGAATATTCATAGTGTTTGCATGTTGAATTTGTATGAGCAAACTGCTCATCTCCAACTCCATTAGCAAGCGTGTTTATTTGAAAAAAGTGGCTTCTTCACTATTCTAGCAGCCACCGTTCGAAACTAACTCTTTATCACAGACCCCCGCTAAGTTCAAAGCCTGCTATCGATGCGCCATTTCTTTTTTTTTTTTTTTGTGGCTCGTTTTTTTGGTCATCACCTTTTCCTCACCCAATTTTTAATCTTTTAAACAATCAAAAGCCGAAAAAGGTCTGAAAAAACAATAAAACCAGGGGTTTAAAGTGCCCTTTGGTTTTGAG
>CAAKHD010013259.1:66993-114493 GCA_901007705.1 Fistularia tabacaria | reverse complement strand
ATCAGTGTCACATATTTGAAATAGAACAATGTAATAACCATACAGGCAGCCACCGCTTTGATATTGATGATATCCATTTGCCACTAATGACAAAGACATTCCTACAAACTAGCTGCTTGACTTAAGAAAATGTATAGCTAAATTGATAAAAATGTGTTTTCGAAGCAGTTCCCTTTCCTTGTTTATGAAGTTGACACGGCTTATAAATATCCCTTTATGGGATTTACACTTGACCCTGTGTTGGAGGAACCATAATCTGACAAACACCAGGGAACAGGTATAGATCTCATGTTTCTTCATACTGAAGGAGTCTCTGTATTATTTTTTTCGGTTTGTTTGTTTGTTTTTCTAGTTCCAAAGGTTGTGGGCGGCCATAGGCTGACTGCTGCAGTAATAGACCTGAGCCCCTGGGTGGATTATGAGTTTCGAGTCCTGGCAAGTAATGCTATAGGGACCGGTGAGCCAAGCAAGCCGTCCAAACCAGCAAAGACAAAGGGTACCTGTAAGTACTGAATAAGCAGAAACACCTTTTTTTAAAGCTTTGACTTTTTCACAAATTCTTCAACTATCATCTTTGTATGTTTAAAAAAAAATTGCCGAGATGTATACCATTCTAATATTTGTGTATTAAATTTCCCAGCAATTTAACATACAAATGTAACCTGTTTAGTTTAACTTATTGCTGAACATCAAATCACCAATGCACCGTGTCAGAACATGTAATTATGTACAATAATTATGATAGTGATGCGAGAAATCGCTGAAAGATAGTTTCAGTTTTAAAGATCACATAATGGTGAAGTTTCACATCCTTTGATGTTCATTTTGTTATGTATATTGAGTCTAAATGATGGTATTTCCACTCGATCAATTATTCCAGTCAGCCTTACCAGTCAATGCTCTGTTCCTCAATGCTCATCATTTCACATTTCTTTCACAGGGACCATCAATTAACAAATAACTTCCATTCAAGGAAACTCATACAGCTCATTCTTTTTTTTATTATAATTTGTGAATTAAATCTTTAGGAAAAGGGATGACTTTACATGGCTTATAGCTTTCTATTCTACCTCGGGCAGATGACTGTTCGTAGATGTTTTTCATTTGGCCTGCCCTTCCAACCATTTATTGTAATGTTATACAAGGCGTTTCAGAGGATAAACTGGTTTATTAAGTTATTGTATTTAATTTAATGATAATCATGTAGACCTATTCCAAAAGGCCACAGTAAATGGAAATGTATTAGTGTATTGGACCAGCATGCCCCTGAAAGCATTGAATTTACCACCAGTGATTCTCTGTAGATGCCAGAATGAGACCAATGTGATGCCAAGGAAAAGGTTAAAATTATATTCAGCTGACATTTTAAAATGAACACAAGTTGTTCAAGTCAATAAAGATTTCAGGACAATTGGCAATTTAATCTGGAAGCCACTGAAGGTTAAATGAATCCATCATAAATTTGACTGGGTTTTTCTTTCTTCAGATTTCATGAACCTCAACCTGGTTTATCACAAACTTGCTGATGATCAAAGATAACCTATCAAACTGCAAGGAAGCATAGAAGTCATTATCCGTGGCTCTAAACATCATAGGACGACCATACCAAAATATATAGCCTCTCTGGATGGTGTCATATTGGCCTCCAGGACCACTGTCAGAAACCTAGTTGTTGTCTTTGACCAAGATTTTCATTTTAGTTCCCCAATTAAAAAAATAAATTTCAAAAACTGTTTCAAGGACTGCCTGCTTTCACTTTTATAATATTGAGAAAAAAATCATTATAATCTGTCTCAAAAAGATACAGAAAAACTAATTCATGCTTTTTTCTCCGACAGACTGGATTAATGGAACTCTCTCTTGTCTCGCTGTCCTAATAAGTCGTTAAAGACTCTCCACCTCATTTAGAATGCTGTTGCATGTGTTCTGCATGTAGGAACTAGTACGAGGGATCATGTCTCCCCAGTACTGGCTTCTCTGCACTGGCTCCCTGTACAAATTAGAGTAGAATTTTGAATCATTCTCCTTACCTGTAAAGCCCTAAATGGCCAGGCACTCCCACATCTTAAAGAACCCTACGACCAAGTCAGACCCCTATGCCCCAGGACGCAGGGCTACTTGTGGTCCCTGGGCTCTCTAAAAGCAAAACAGGGCCAGAGCAATTAGTTACCAAGCTCCTTTTCTGTGGAACCCTCGTCCAATTTCTAATCTTGTTTAAGAATAGGCTTAAGACCTGTCTTTTTGAGAAAGCATATAGTTAGGCTTACCCTGCTAAGGGATATTACATGAGGCACTTCTCTCATTCGTAACATTGTTCCTATCCTGTCTGACTCATGTCCCGTCATTAATGCATGGTAGTAATCTCATGCTTTTCCAAGTTCCTGTGCTCTCTAATTTTGCTGATTCTGAGGGGGTGGCTTGATCTACAGTGGTGGTCCTGCCAGGCACCCATCATTATTTCAGTATTTATTTCACGAAGATTATAGCCACAATTGCATTATGTCACCAAAATCTTGTAGCTGTTTGCACTGCTGTTGTTATTAGTATGAGATTGTTTGGGCATGTCCCTCCCAACCCTTATTCCACCCCTGTCTCTATCACACTCTTGCTTTCTATCTACGTCCTTTTTTCTCACTCTCTGTCTCTACTCAAAGTGGTCAAGACAGAAGGCTGCCCGCCTTGAGCTTAGATCTGGACAAAGATCTGCCCAGTAGAGGGCAGTTTCTCGTTTCCACTGTCAGCAAGTGCCTGCCAATGGGAGAATGTTGGGTTTTTCTAAATCATTTTCAGTTTTGTCCAAATCTGCTTTAAATGTAAAATGTCATGAGACAACTCTGTTGTGATTTGGGGCTTTAATTGACTTGACCCAAACTTCATAACAATTGTGACAACATCAAGACAAAGTCAAGCTGTGCATTTGCTCTTAGTAAGATATAGCTTGATCATATTCTGCTTCTTTATACGAAACAATACTAACTATTTTTACAATTTGAACTATTTTTCCCAGGATTTTTAACATTTGCAAGATACAAAAGTGAAAATAGAATTAAACAAATCAACCCCAAAAATGTTCCCAAAAGTCTAAGCATGTTACAGCTCTCTGTCTCTCTGGCAGCAACATGAAATATCACATCATGTTCCCATCCAGCATTACTTGAATTCAGCAGGGTTAAGCTGATCTGTCTCCTCTCTCCAGCTCCGAAGGTCACACCAGCTAACGTGAGCGGAGGCGGCGGCAGTCGCTCTGAATTAGTCATCACATGGGAGGTAAGCAAGCCTGTTCAGAACCCTGTCACCCGTGGAGGAGCCAGACGCCATTATTCTCTCTGGATCTGCACCTCTGTTTCATTAATAACAGCTGAATACCTTAATGTATGGCATTTCATTTTTAAAAAAACAAATGGCAATAACAGCCGCTGTCACCCTGGGGGCAGAAAAATGTTTTGAGGTTTCAATAAGATAATTAAACCGAACGGGGCCTTTTTTGAGACTGTTTTGCTGCACTTTTCTTCTTCCTTTTTCCTTTTTCTATTCTACAAAGCCCTTGACTATCTCGCCTGCTCCAAAAGCACATATTAATTCAAGCTGCTGAAAGTCATCAACCCCTGCTGTGAAACGTTTCACAGAATCAGTGTTGATGTTTCATTATGCTAGACTTGAATTGCAGTCTAACTTTTGCTTAACAAAGCTGTAGTTTTGTCTTGGCCCTGAACACTTTTGAAAATGCGAAGCTCTTTTGTTCTTTTTTTGTTTCTTTTGACATGAAAGCAAAATGGAACATTTATTTTCTTCAATTTTAACTTTTGCTCGAAAAGAGGTCCATTTTTTTCCTATAATGAGGCCTGAAACCTCAAACCAAAGACAAAAATTCCGTCAATAATATTGTTTACACAGTGCATGCTGATGATAATTTTTCTTTTAGTTGCACCACATGTTGTGAGTCTTAAGTCTGAAATGTTGACCCAAGCCCTGGACATGGATGCAAGTTTTTATCGTGGCCAAAAGAAGAATACCAAGTGTGTTTTTGGTCACCAGATAAAATAAACTGAAAATAACTTTACTCCCAAACTGAAATTGTGAATGAAATAGCTGTAAAATAGTACATTCACTGGTTAATTGATAATATGAAGGAGAATTCATCCCTAAAGTTTATTTAGAAATGCATTGATGGATTTTTGTATTTTGTTTGGGCAGCCGGTACCAGAGGAGCTGCAGAATGGACCAGGGTTCGGCTATGTTGTGGCTTTTCGTCCCCTTGGTGCCACTGGGTGGATGCAGGCTGCTGTTCCAACTGCCGAGACCTCCAGATATGTCTTCAAAAATGAAAGTATCCAGCCCTTTTCACCTTTTCATGTAAAGGTCGGAGTTTACAACAATGAGGGAGAAGGGCCATTTGGACCTGTTAACACAATATATTCTGCTGAAGAAGGTGAGTATGATTTACACATATGCAAATGATTTATTGTGATAATCATAATGGACCAGTTTCAGCTTCTATGTTAAAGGAGAGGTGTCAGAACCGTTGAAATAGTGATCATGAAGCCAGTTTTTCCACCGCATCTCACCCTCTGCTCCTTTGATGATAGAAATAGCTGTGAGACAATTTTTAGGTACTCACTTTGAGGGGTCATCAAAGCTCAGCGTTACCTCTTTATACCAACTCCAGAGCCTGGCCGTGCGCCCACAAGGGTCCGTGCCAAGAGCCTCTCCGCATCCCAGATAGAAGTGTTGTGGAAAGCTCTGCCGTGGAATGCCAGCAAGAAACGAGTGCTTGGATATGAGGTGAGCTACATTGAGATGCTTTGTTTGTGTGTGATTCCTTTGGTTGCAAATCACTGTGTGAGCACAAGGCATGGCAACTAATGTTGTTGAGCCTTGTTCCCTTCTATTATTGATGAGCGTTTCAGGCTCATGCACCTTGGGCAAAGGAGATAATAGCTTGCTGCATGCATAATGGTCCAGCCTTGTTCCATGCCTGTGGGTTTTGTTGTGTTTCTCTTGTTACTTACCTAAGTACTGTAACTGCTCTGATTAACGTACTGATGTAGTACTCTAAGGAATACAACATTTAGCGTTTAATCCAAACACAAGCAAACAGTCTCAGAAACTGGCTCTGCATTCAGTTGGTTCCTGTCATATTAATTCCGCTCATTATTGAAATCCAAGACATGAACAAAGGCCCTTCTTGCATAATAAGATTGCATTAACTGTCAGAATTCTAAATTGTTGACCACTCGTTGTAAACAGAGGAAAAGAGCCTGAGTAAACCACTCCTGCAAGAAATGACAAATTATGTTTGTGCTGTCAAGCGTGCCAGCTATTTCCACCCTGAAAACCACAGTGACAAATGAAAATCTGTTATCAGTAAAAGTTGATGCAGGGGATTTTTTTAGGATCATCATCCCTTCCTTATTTGTTTTCATTCTTTTCCTATTCCTTGCACATTTGACGTCAGGCTTTACCCTACAATATAAACCATGACACATGTCTGATAAGATCAAGTGAGCTCATGCTGAGCCAAGCACAAGGTACATGAGATGACATGCTGCAAATTCTTGCATCGTCCCTCCAAATGAGCCCGTAACATTTTGTGTTCAATTTGCACTTCATTGACACGGAGTAACAAAAAGCTTTTAAGGCATCTGTTTTCTGTATTCACAACTATGGTTCTACCCTGTTGCTTCTCAGCTGAGGTACTGGAATAGAAGTGAAAGGGAAGAAATGGCCAGCGTGCAAAGGACTGTCGGAAACCAAACATCTACTATTATTCACGGCTTAAAAGGCAGTACTATGTATTACATCTCAGTGAGGGCGTATAACACTGCAGGAACAGGGCCTCCCAGCAACATTGTAAATGTTACCACCAAAAAACCACGTAAGTGCCAGATGTAATTATTACTACTGGTGGCATTCTGCCCGTAAATAGCTTTTGTTTGAGGTGAATAATGTGTTTTTCTTGCCTCAGCACCCAGCCAACCCCCAGCGAAAGTGATGTGGAACACATCAAATTCCAAGATTATATTGAACTGGGAGCAGGTCAAAGCCCTTGAGAATGAGTCAGAGGTCACTGGTTACAAAGTAAGTACCCAGTCACCTGGTTTTATCTGCAAATTGTTTTTGTTGGCAAGGCGTCTGATGCAGTACCCAAAGCTTTTCTCTTTTTTTTTTTTCCTAAGGTGCTGTACAAGAAAAACCGACACAGCAGCCCCAACGTAATGGAAACAAACACCACCTCTGTGGAACTTGCCCTTCCCACTGATGAGGACTATATCATCCAGATCAAGCCATTTGGAGAGGGTGGGGAAGGCAGCAGTAGCAGACAGATCACCATCCCAAGGATACCAGGTCAGTAATCCAGTCCTCTGCTGCTGCCTTGCTAGAGCTGATTAGTTTCCATCATCAATAAAGAAACCAGAGAGCAAAAACATTAAGTGCTGCATGACATTTGAGAAATTGGACCTTTTCAAATGCTTTGCACATAATTTGAAAAATTTCCAGCTACTCTAATATTTGACAGAGCACATACTGATAATCTCATTCTTTTAATTACTCTTTCAGGCCCTGATGCAGTGGGCTCTGCATCCAAGGTCTCCACTTTATCAGCGCTCAGTACAATAGCACTGTCTTTCACAGCACGGACATCTTTATGACAAACAACTACCAGAAGACATTGCATTTGAAGTGGAGACAACTCTACAGTGGTACACCAACAGTGACCACTCTGGTGTAACCAGTTCACCCATTCATTATGATTTAAAAGGCAGAAGGAATATGCTGGCAAAAAAGGGAAATTCAAATGCCACTTGGATGACAGGGAAGAAGTTCCCTTCAACAGCTAGGCTTAAAAAAGGAGATGTCGTGACAATGTTGTTACCAAAGCAGCTTTCATAAGTAAATGAATGAGGAAAAAAAGGTCTTATATGCATCTTTTTGTACGAAATGTGGAGCTTTTAAGGATTTTTTTTAAACGGATCTGAAGTGGATCTTTGCGTTTTGGGGCAAGAATAATTATTTCGTGCATGGCAAATAACAGCAAATTTCCAATTGTAGATACCGTAAGAGATCTGACAGCAATCTGCTTGTCCTCTAAGATAAGATAAGACTTGCCACTTTGGTTATAACAGACCATGGTGATTTTTACAATGAATCATCACTTGCAAATCTACATTTTTGTCCCAGCAATATTTCATAAAGGTTCACTCAAAGGCCAACACTGACATGTTAAAGTTATTGGTCATTTTGTATGTTATGTTAATAATTGGTATTGAAATTCCTGTCCCCTGACAAGAAGTGTGTTAATACTTTAGCATACTGGTAGTGTTTATTGAACTAGTGGAGGAGAGCCAATGTTTGAATTTCCTGGATTTAGATATGAAAGTGAACTGACATTGATGTGCACTGAAACAAGGTATCATTTAATTTGTTTCCTGAAAATGCAAAACTGAAAGAAAAAAAACACAAATACATCAAGTGCGACACACCGGCCCGTTGTAGAGGCAACACAATTGCAGACACAAAATAAAGCCCTAAAAAAATCAGAACAAAAGGTTGAGTCCATTGTACACTAATAAGAGGCTTCAGCAGTCTAAGCTTGCCAAAGCTATCCATATTTCACACTCCATTTAGGCCAAGTAGCAAACAGAGTAAGATTAGAAGTCTATCTTTCCCTCTCGTCTAGTCCCTCTAGTGAGGTCTTGCATTGGGCCTCTTGCCAACTAGACAGTACCAAAGAATAAAACAGGTCAACGAGGCATATCTTAAGATAGATGAAGTTGGTACCTTCTACTTTAATGGAATTCTGGTTCTACTCCAAGATCCATCCAAGTGTCCGAAAGTCAGTCTAGCCAAACAGCTGCGGAAACTCAGTTCAGATACTTGTAGCCACTTGTTCTGTCTAACATAGTCCAAAGCCCATAAACTATAGGTACAATATGTGTTTGAATCATCTTTCACCATCCACTGCAGATGCAGCTTTGGGTCCTCTAGGTAAGTCCAGGAGGGGATTTTTATGCTTGTGTCCATAGCAAATTCTTTTTGTGGACTCAGCCTCAAGAGTGTCCATGACTTTAAACTGAACCTAAAATATGGTGAATTTGGCAGATGATAGCGAGCAGGAGACGGAGGAACAGAGAGAATCATAGTGAAGGCAAATTAGGTAACTAAAAACTAGTTGTGTTGCAAAATGGGGCTGAAGCAGGTCGGTTCCGCTGTGTGAGTAGAACATAGTGTCTGATCACACGCACACACAAAACTGAGAGTATGACAGAAACCTGCAACGATCAACCGGTGTAAATCACCTTCATTCTCTTGCTCACTTGTGGTACACCCCTGAGATACTTAAAGCCTGTCAGTTAGATAGTAGCTCCTTAATAATCCAGAAGAAAAAAGAAACCGTTTAGCATCTAAGGTTACCATTGTCTGACTTAAAGAGTCTGTGTTCTCAAAACAGGGCCACATCATTTGCCGCTCTCCAGCCTTGAGGTTCTGTCATTGCATATCACAAACAAAGAATGTGAGAAGCGGGTTGCCCTCATAGACCCCAAAATCGACTATGAAGGTTTTAATTCTTTAGACACCACATGACATCTTGATTCATTATCACCAGAGACTTTAGTGTGATTGGTACCAAACACCCCATAGAACTCCCCAATGCACAGGCTAATTTACCACATCAAAAGCATAAAACTTACTCTGCTTTTTTTAAAACATTAGGTGTGTTTGTTCAGATAATTTCTCAATCAACCAAAAGTGATTTCTTTGCAACAGAAATATCCCACATACATCCACAGAGACTAATATAGACTGCTTAAGTCTTGCATTAATGTTAAATGTTGATCTTTGATAACAGCAATCCTCCAAACTGAAGATGAATGCTCTGCATCACAGCCATTGACCAGCTTTTTTCTCTGTATGGATAACAGAACTTTAAGAAAACTCATTAAAACTTGAGCACGCCACCATTTCAGTTCTCGTTTATGTAGTCTGGAGACAAAGAACTCTGTAAATCTGATGAAGCCCTCAAAGCCATCTGTGTGGCAGCCTCTGACATGTTACCTGAATTGGCACACTGTGCTGTCAGAGGATGTCTCTGCTAGATCCCTTCTCCTTTGCTGTTGGACTACACTGGTAACTGAAACCTATTGGCTGTCTCATTCTCCTCCTCCTTTCAGTTAGCCCTGTGTGTAGAGCTATTCTTTGCCTTTTGTGTGCCTCATCATATGTTCAAAATCCTCAGGTCCTTAAAGAGCCTTAACTTATCATGTGTATATCGAAAACATTAGAAACATAGAACTATGAAGCAGCCGCAGTGAAGTTTACATGCTGTTGTGTTTAATAGACTCTGTACGTTGTCATATATGAGGCCTGTTGCATTTTTATAGGTGTGTATTCTTAATGAAAAAAGGTTGCTGCTGATCTCTCCTCCCCACCTCCCATAATCTCCTGATGCCATGTGGGACTGCAGACAAAAAGAGATTCTATTGGTGGCTTGTAGTAGTTCTGAGAGAATTGTAGACTACTGAGTCTCGTTCAGAATCATGCATCAATAATTGTGTGATATACTGTTTTGTACACTTCAAATCATTTATATAAAAGAACCTTTCTAAAAAAAACAAATGATTTACTTGGTTTTTATGTAATTACTTGGTTTCATACTGTAGCTAACTGTTGTTCGGCATGACTGTACTTTGTCCTATCTCTTCTGATCATCTACAAACTGACCAAATGGCTTTAGGAACATGCAAGGTTCATGTATCTGGTAGGTATGCGTATATGGTATGTGTACCCTGAGATCTGAACCTTCATCAGCTCCATGTTTTCGCTTTTGTCTCAGTCAGCCCTTCTGAAATGTACTGGGTCTGCTGTGCACTCAACATGAGGGTGTCCTCTGTAGCTGTTTGCTGTTTATACTGTATTAATAAAGATGATTGATTTATAGAACGATGTAAAGCTCTCTTGGTCATTCCATAAATCCATCTGAAATCTGGTATAGCACAGACTTTATTGAGGAGCAACATCTATGCAATTGACCGAGTCCAGGTCCTAATATTTTTCTCTCCTATTATTCTGATCTATTCTACAGGAATTACAAGCACAGTGATTTTGTATCATAAATCAGAATGGTACCTCAAGTCAAATGAGTTAAGCCATACTAAAGTTGATAATTTTAGGAATGATATCAAAAACCTAATAAATTGTGTGAGAGTGTGAGAGAGAGAAAGAGAGAGAGATGGAGCTGGGGAATAGGGGAAGTATGACACATGAAAGTGGTTAAAATGATTATGTTTGTATATACTACAAATGTGGCTGTATCACGTGATGTAATCTGATATAAAGATGACGTAAATGGGTATGGCCAGTGAGGAGAACACAAATTATAATAGCCACATATGAGGACTTGGGGCTGCAGGAGAAAATACAAGGCTGAGAATTAGAAGGGATAAGATAGTGAGGAGGGATCAAAAATCAAACTCCTTGTTTTCAAGTCTCCAAAATCTTAAATTCCCCTAAATTCTACTCAGTACTTCCTCGGCCTGATTTATTGACTCCTATTTCAAACTTTTAACCTGATTGCATTTTCAGGGATCAGGTTTAAGAAATTCCCTCATTGATTACAAACAACAACATCAACAAAAATTAACAAGCCAAATGATTGTGGAGTGCAAAGAAGTATAAATCTTAAACAGATTCAATTTCAAGCAACACATAAAGTAACAGTATATGGAGTCTAAGTCATGAGGAGCTAGTTTGTGGACACAAAAAAGTCACTAGGTGGTGCTAAGAGCAAATGAATGTTCAGTCAAATTTAACCAATATAGCCACAAGATAGCCTTGTGTAGTCAGGCAAGTTTCCTATTCAGACAAATTAAAAAAAGAAGAAAAACAAATCTAATTATTTAATTAGATGGATTATTATCAATAATATTAATAATAATAATAATGAAAAAATCTTCTCACACTGGGTTTTTTAATCAAGCAAATTCCTTCCCCAATTCTTTCAGTTTCATAGACAGCACAGAATCATAGTGAAACATTTATTTATGCATGTATGTTTTCCATTTAGACTGAAAGCAAATACATTAAATACACATCACGGAGCACTTAAGGAATGTAGAGCATAAGCAATGGAGAATTGAAACAACAGAGCGCTAAGACGCTCATGACTTTAAAAAGGCTCATATCCATATTCTCTACATTAACAGTTTATAGTACGACGGTCCCATAAATATCTGTAATCTGTTGAGAAATAAGTGTTCACTGGGTTCAATTCACATTTCTTGAAGACAGTAACTCATTTTCAAAACAGTTCCTTCTCACCTTGGTCTCAGAGTAGAGGTTGTATTGTGTTTGCCACGGGATTTGAAAAACACTCCTCTAAACATAAGGCACCCTTACATGATACATTCCTGTTGCATTGCTGTCTCTTTGATTAAACTGACTGTCTCAACTCCTTTACATAACAAGAGCACACCATCTTCTGTTGATTTCTACATTGTTTACTGGATAACACACAGAAAAATGGGTATCAATATATAGATACAAGCCTCACTTTCCCCAGAGCACACAACCACTACCCTGATGCCCACAGTCATCACTCCTCCATCAGTAGTGCGTCCAAAAGTACAGCAGAGTTTATAGCATATCATTGCAAACCAATGCCTTCTTCACAACAGCCCAGTGTCTTACGACCAGTTAAAAACAAATACAGCAAAAATCAATACACAAGTCATCTCTTTTTCCCACAGACGTACAAACAGCAGAAGGGGGTAAGGTAAGAATTGTACTACAAATGCCGTGCTCACAAGTTGTGGAAGGCAATTTTGAATATTTCTGACTATGTTATAGATTTTGGCTATGATTCAGGACGCATGAGTTCACAGTTTTCTCCCTTTAACAGGACACATGATAAGAATAATGGCTGCTTATTGCAAATTTCACAAGCAGTGCGTTCACTGCTTCAGTTAACAGTAGCACAGGGTTAATAACACAGCAGACACAGGTCAGGCTCCAGTAGGGGGATTCTTGTGCATGATAAGCAATGCATAGTACAGTATTAAAGGTCATCGAGGATATATTTTATGTGACAACCACCAACCAGCAGGTTCTGCAGACTGTCTCAATACGGAACATTAATAGGATTTTAACTTTTTCTAGAAGAAAGACAGGGGGAAAACACAAACCTTACATTCAGCACTCCTGCGAATGCAATCACAAACTTATTCACCATAACCTTAACACAACATGAAAAAATGACCAATGAGATCTTGTGATTTTGAACTTTTCGGTGATTAAATGGGAACATGCTCATCGGATGCTGAGATTATTTATATGCTGATATTTTGAACAAGTTATATGCCTTCATGCAAATGCTTAGTTATGGTAACACACATATAAAAAGAACAACCCAACTGCATTTCTTAGTCTATGTCACCCCATTTCTTTTGGCTTTGTATTGTAGAATTACCTTATGCTATTTGTCGCAAAAGTTTTTTTCGGTTATTCTATGTATCTTCATTACGTGAAGTATAAGAACAAATTAAGACAGCATGATAAAATGCTGCTGCTCAGGTTGATCAAAGAGCAGAGGTCTAACTTGCACAACTATGACTTGGTTTTCATTTGATAGAATGGGGAGGATATCCTCGCTTAGTAAAAGTGTGATAGCCAGTGATGTATTTTCTCAAATTTCTCAAGAAAGAGAATTGGTTATATAGGACGATGAGAGGACATTATTAACTTAACACAGGGTAAGATGCACACTTTGAAAAGGAAAATTGTAGAGGGTCTTGATGGAAATAGACACATGATACATAAAGAGAAAAGAATAACATAACAATAGAGTCTGCAGGCGAAAGCATGCTGTACCCAAAGAGTAACCAAAATCCAACAATTACCAAAAAAATATGGAAAAAAAACTACCATGGCAAATTTATAATACATACCTGTCCCGTATTTATGTCTCAATGTGCTACATAAAGTCAGAAATATCAGGAATAGTAGTAACAAGTAATGGATGAAGTATAAATACCAATGACTGCTGAGAGGATCCGTAAAGGCAGACTCTCTAATTTCTTGCAATTCTGTTCTTCTGTCATAACTTCAAGTTTGACAAATTAGCTTGTGGATTTAGAAGAATGATTTCAGTTTTTAATCACTGTAATACGAGTTATCAACAAATTGTCAGTAACACTTGAGAGTGGTTTGAGCATGTTCACATCAAACTTCAAGTCTTCAATCACAAGATTAACAAAGGAAAGAAAAAAAAAATATAGTAAAAAGGCATATATTAAATTTGCTCAAAAATCCAAACACCTTCCTAAAACCATCAACACACGTTTTATATGTTGACCACAATACTGATGCAGGGAGACAAAATAAAGAAATGTATTGTGTATTGTGTATGTTGGACAGTTCCGGTCATCCTCTGAAGTGTAACACAACCATCTTTATTTTCCTTTTTCGATGAACATCAGTGTGTCCAACCCTCATTGTTCCAGTGGCTCTCATAATGGTGCACAGTCCCTTTATCTTAAGTAGATAATCCATTTCCAGGTATTATTTTTTCTCATACCCTCAGCTATTTTGTTTCAATGAATCATGCAGATTATAATCATCTGATATTATACATATTTCATAAACAAGCAAACACTGAACATAAATTAGATCCTCTATAGATAAAAATGTAAAAAGCTGCTAGGACTGCTGTTGATTATATTGAAGGTGTCAAAGCCAAGAGGTGGCAGCAACAAGCAAAACCGGCCTCTTCCTGCCGCTTGGCACCGACCTGCCCCACTCAACCCCTCTTCATGCCTTTTCCTCCTGGAAGCCGTCCTCCACTGGTATTTTCTGTTTCTTTATCTTTTCATGTAGGAGGATGACTCAAAAGAGAAAGAAGCAAGGGAAGGAATGAGCGGTTAGAAAGATTCAAATAATCCTGACAATTCAAACGTGTCAAACAAATGACTTTAACAGGGGAAAATTCCAGACTCCTCCTTCACGCTAACATCAATCCGTTGGAACAAAGCAAAATATCGTCCGATAAATCCAGTTCCTTATGAATTAGGGAGGCTGGAGTAGGACAGAAGACAGGGCCGGGTGGGAGTCTGAGTCACAGTGGGCTTGCCTAGAGAGGGTTGAGGTCTACTGCTTCATGGTGCGCAGTCTGCTGTTGTGTCAATGTATCTGGAGTAGAGAGTTCTCTTATCGGATTGTTGACAAATTGCACAGCTGGAGGACCCTCATGTCCCTCCCATCACAGGAGTTACCATGACTCATCAGGACTGCAACGAGAGCAATATAGAGATCACACAAATCAGCAAATTCCTGATGTTTGAGAATCTAAAATCCGGTGCGCTGATCTAGAATAAATTCTTATTTAATTATCTCGGATTCTATTGCTGGAAAATGTATGCATTGTGATTGAAATTAAAATTAAAGGTTCAAGACTCTGGAATGATGGAAAAAACATTAAATGTTGGCTAGATGGAACAGCAGTAAGATGACATATATTGTGTTTAATGTCGTGGCATAGATGTGAACTTATATCCAAATTACTCTTGTGTTGCAAAATGCTCTGGAGGTCTCTTTTATAATAGCAAACCATGGTTTATTAGCCTTTTGTAATGTTAATTGTACATATTTTTCTTGAAATGTTGAAATTGGAACAATTATTTATCTTTGATATACTGTACCTCCACTTTCTGTGGCAGCTCCTCAGTGGGAGACTCTGTTTCCCTAATAACTACAGCTTTCGTCACCAACATATCAGGATGCTGCTGTTTGGCCTCCTGAATCGCCATGGCAAGGGCCTGGGGGAAGGATCAACTCTTCAGTCATACACCTCACATAATAGAAGTGAATGACCCTTTCAACATGCAACAACCGTGGTGTGCAATAATTACCTGATGCTGGTCTACATCATCATCTCCGGTGATTATAATCCTTTTCTCAATTCTGGTCTCAGAGTAGCCACCTTTCACAGTCTGCAGAGTCCATTCAGTCAGAACTCAGCTCAGTAGATTGAAAGGAAGTAATTCTGAACAATTGCAGTGCAAGTCATTGCAGTTTTTATCTCCACCTTTGTTAACAAATAGCCGTTTTTCAGGGTGTTATTATACTTATTCGCTCAATGATCTCAGAAAAAAGAAGATTGTCAATTAAGCAGCCATGGTTCCATCATCAAATGAAAGTAAAACTTAACATTCAGAACATCTAATATTAAAGTGTCCTATGGATTGATAGAAAAAGAAATAAAAAAGAAAAATGTAATTTTTGGCATAATGTATTATTTAATGTGATTTCCGCAATGGGGCTGGCCAAGATATGGTGGACCAACTTCAGACAATAATTGTGTAGACCTGTCATGACCTACCTTTGTAACTTGAGTTGTGGTTGCTGAGGTTACGCTCTCTGCAGTGATGGTTAGTGGAGACATGACGGCCTCTCTTCCTTGGTTGCTGGGCTTTACCTGCAGCATATTCAGCAACTACACACGTAAGTATGCACACATATACACATACACAAACACGCATAGATGTAAATGTACTTTAATTCCTAAAGATACATACAGGTGAACCATTGTCTTTAAACCCAGCAGATTCTCGTGGGCTGACATCTCCACAATTCTGGAGGAAAAAAGAAAAATCAGCATATTTTCGTTATGGCATGATACTGCACAGAGAGGTGTATCTACATTCAACCTGATCAAAGCCCATACAAACAATTGGAAAGCCAAAGATACATGATAAATAATATGGGTGCACAATAAAGAAAATGAATATCATATTATAATTTGTGGGCGGCACTGTGTTGCACTAGTAAGTGCTTCAGCTGCAAAGCAAGATGGTCCCTTGATTTTTATAAACATTTGACATCATGCTACATTTGCAGCAGCCACAAACATTTTACAGTTGATCACAACCAAACCTTTTTTATCTAAATTGGCCAGTTACTGAAATGCCCTTTTTGTGTCATGTCATTGACTGAGGTTATAAACACCATTTGGCTAGCAATGATTGCATTTTTATTTGAAGGAAAAATGCTTGCACTCAAATCTCTGCCCACAGAGATGAACAGTATTCCCACCTGATTACATCACCATCATTAATTCACTGCCGGTAATTCAATCCCCCTGTTATGGAGCTCTAAACCAAACCACCCCTGTCTGGAAGACAGAAAAGAAGAACACCTGCTCTGCAGTTTTATGGCATACTCCATGGACCTCATGGGCTATTTGGGTGCCAGATGACATGGATGAAGATTTGATGTCCTGATGTGTTCTTTTATTCAAAAAAAGTGACTTAACTTTCTTTTTAGAAGAGATTCAAAAGAGTCTCTGACATTGCCATCACAAATGTGGGATAAATTCAAAGTGTGGAGAAAAAGACTGTGAGATTATCATTTGGATTAAAGAAAGAAACTGTCTGCAGCCATAGCAGAGCTCCTTCTGTGGAATAGAGGATAAGTTAGAGGACTTTTTCTTTACATTTTCAGTAAATATCTCATTGCTATAACAGACAATGCAGCCTCAGGGTGGCACAGGCCAGTGTCTTCTGGAGCCAGATTCGAGGGGGCACAAGCCAGTGTCTCCCTGAGCCGGTCCCAAGCCCGGATAAATGCAGAGGGTTGCGTCAGGAAGGGCATCCGGTGTAAAACTTTTGCCAAAACCAAATATGTGAATCAAACCTAAAAATTTCATACCGGATCGGGTTAACAACGACCGCCTTTGGTGCCGATAACCTACAGGGTACCAATGGAAATTGGGCTGCTGTGGGTCGAAGAAGGAGGGGAGGAAGGCGTGTTAAGAAGCAGCAAGAGAAGAGGAAAGGCAAGAGTCTGGAACTGAGAGTAGGGACTTTGAATGTTGGAACGATGACAGGAAAAGGTAGAGAGTTGGCTGACATGATGCAGAGAAGGAAGGTGGATATACTGTGTGTCCAGGAGACCAGATGGAAAGGAAGTAAGGCTAGAAGCTTGGGAGCAGGTTTTAAGTCTTTTGATCATGGTACTGACAGGAAGAGAAATGGAGTAAGAGTTATCTTGAAGGAAGAGTTTTCCAGGAATGTTTTAGAGGTGAAAAGAATATCAGATAGACTTATGAACCTGAAACTAGAAATTGAAGGTGTGATGCTCAATGTTGTTAGTGGCTATGCCCCAAAGGTAGGATGTGAGTTAGAGGAGAAGGAGAAGTTCTGGAATGAGTTAGATGAATTGATGCAGAATATCCCCAGAAATGAGAAAGTGGTAATTGGGGCAGACTTCAATGGACAGGTTGGTGCAGGCAATAGAGGTGATGAAGAAGTGATGGGCAGGTTTGGTATTCAGGACAGGAACATGGAGGGACAAATGGTGGTAGACTTTGCAAAAAGGATGGAAATGGCTGTCTTGAATGCTTTTTTCCAGAAAAGACAGGAACATAGGGCAACTTATAAGAGCGGAGGTAGGAGCACACAGGAAGACTACATCTTGTATAGATGAGGTAATCTGAAAGCGATCAGTGAATGCAAAGTAGTGGTAGTGAGAGTGTAGCCAGACAGCATAAGATAGTGGTTTGTAGGATGACTCTGGTGACAAAGAAGATCAAGAGGACAAAGGTAGAGCAGAGGACAAAGCGGTGGAAGCTGAAAGGGGAGGAGTGCTGAATGGTTTTCAGGAAGGAGATGAGAAAGGCTCTTGGTGGTCAGGGAAAGCTAACAGATGACTGGACAACTACTGCTAATGTGATCAGGGAGACATGTAGAAGAGTACTTGGTGTGTCGTCTTGAAGGAAAGTAGATAAGGAGACCTGGTGGTGGAATGAGAAAGTACAGGAATGTAGCCAAAGAAAGCGGTTAGCAAAGAAGAAGTAGGACACTGAGGGGACTGACGAGAACAGACAGGAGTACAAGGAGATGCAGCGTGATGTAAAGATAGAGGTAGCAAAGGCAAAACAAAGGGCGTACAATGACTTGTACGCTTGGTTGGACAGTAAGGAGGGAGAGAATGATTTATACAGGTTGGCAAAACAGAGAGCTTGAGACGGAAAGGATGTACAGCAGGTCCGGGTGATTAAGGATAGAGAGGGAAATGTATTGACAGATGCTAGAAGAGTGATGGAAAGATGGAAAGAGTACTTTGAAGAACTGATGAATGAGGAAAATGAAAGAGAGGGAGGGAAGAAGAGGTGACTATTTTTGATCACAAAGTAGCAGAGATTAGTAAAAGTGAAGTGAGGAGGGCATTGAAGAGGATGAAGAATGGAAAGAGTAGGCCCAGATGATACACCTGTGGCGGTATGGAAGTGGCTAGGAGAGGCAGCAGTAGACTTTCTGGCTAGATTACTCAACAACATCTTAGAGAGAGAGAAGATGCCTGAGGAATGGAGAAGAAGTGGGATGATGCCCATTTTTAAGAAAAAGGGGGATGTGCAGAATTGCAGTAACAATATAGGGATAAAGTTGATGAGCCATACAATGAAGTAATAGGAAAGAGTAGTGGAAACTAGACTGAGGGCAGAAGTCAGTATTTGTGAACAGCAGTGTGTCAATGAGAGGAACCCGGGTGGAACGGTGAGGCTACAGGGAGTGCAGATCAAGAAGTTGGAGGATTTCAGGTACTTAGGGTCAACAGTCCAGAGCAACGGTGAGTGTGGAAAAGAGGTTAAGAAAAGGGTTAAAGCAGGTTGGAATGGGAGGAGAAAAGTTTCAGGGGTTCTTTTTGATAGAAGAATTTCATCTAGAATGAAAGGAAAGGTTTACAAAACAGTGATGAGACCAGTGATGCTGTATGGCATGGAGACAGTGGCAATGAACAACAGGCAGGAGGCAGAGCTGGAGGTAGCAGAGATGAAGATGTTGAGGTTCTCTTTCGGAGTGACGAGGATGGATAGGATTAGGAGTGAGTCCATCAGGGGGGCGACACATGTTAGATGTTTTGGAGAGAAGGTCAGAGAAGCCAGACTGAGATGGTTCGGTCATGTACAGAGGAGGGATAGGGACTATATTCGAGACGGATCCTGGAATTGGAGATGCCAGGCAGGAGGTCAAGAAGAAGACCGAAGAGAAGATTTATGGACGTAGTGAGAGAAGATATGAAGGTAGTTGGTATGAGAGAGGAGGATCTAGAGAATAGGGTTATGGAGAAGGTTGATTCATTGTGGCGACCCCTGAAAGGGAAAACCGAAATGAAAAGAAGAAGAAGAATCTAACTGCTATAACAGACATTGCCATGCTGATGTTACCAGTAATTTTTTAAAACATTAGGCTTTGGGATATCAATTGGTATACCGGCATTGAATGGATTTTCCAATCAAAGTCACCTCTTTGATGAGTTTGAGTCTTAGATACAAAGCTTGTTTGGAAAATTTAAAGAGAAACAGACTGGTTGTGAACTACAACATACTGTATATTGCGATGTGTTCATTATGGGTATTCCGATAATAAATCAAGTATGTAAACTTCAGCTCTAATGAATAGTTATTTACAAAAGAAAAACCAAGATGGGAATGAATGGTACAATTTGAACATTAATAATACCATTATTATTGAGGAATACACTTGATCTTGAAAATTGTGCTGTTCAGTTTACCATCGCCTTTAACCACATGTAATGATGCACACATCGTTGCCAACACAAAAACTTTCTTTCCCATAATGTCAAAAACAACATTGTAATGGGCTCATAAACAGTGCTATTACATGATATCTCCAGCAGGGAGTGCTCCCTTTCCTTTACTCACAGCACACGATAGATACACCCCATAGCTTGACATATAGCTGTTCAGCTCCACTGAAATAGTTTGTTTTGTTTGGTTGATGCAGGTAAAATGAAGAAATGGCATTATGTTCCCTTTTCATTCAAACCTTGGTGTCTCCATTGTTGAAAAATAACTAAAAGTACTTCATAACTCAGTTTGTTGAGTTAACTATGCCAGAAAGCCGCCTTTAGAGTACCATTAAAAGGACTTATAGCTGCTAAATCTGTGCAACATCTACATAAAAGGAGTCTATTTTCTCTCCAAAGAAGAAAAGTACTACATCTGTCAACATATAATTCTTCTAACCTCAAATTCAAATATAAAACTGGCCCTAGTGGTGACATCTATCTAAAGTCATTTAGTTTAAATCATCATCAAGAAATCGTGTACAAATAAACCCATAGGAGTTAAGAATAAAATCATGAACCAGAGAATTGATCAAACTCCACACAAAGTACTGCACTTCCAAGTTTAAAGTCATCTTAAGCAGTTGTCTATGAAGGAATATAACCAACACATAGCATTTGAAGAGCAAATTTGTCAGAAACATAAACGGAAAACAGAAAAATGTCACCATAAGGGCCACTTGGCTCGACACAGTTGCTATTTATCACACAAACGGTTTCTCAGAGAAAACAAGACTGTCACCAAACACAGGGAGATTTGTTGGTGGAGAGAAATTGATTGTGATGATGTCACAGGGGAGTCACAATCGAATTGATCTTAACTGCACTGAACTGGTCAACCAGGAATCTGGGGCAAATATGAGTACAACTTATCGACCTAGAGAAGTCACAGGTTGATTTGTTGTTAAAAATGCAGATGCATATAAAAATATGTGCTTCAATGAGACATAAAAAAAAATCCTTCAAAGAGACAAAAACTAAACTATGGTATCGCCAAGAATGCAAATTGAAAGTTTATTCCACATGAAATATCAATGTATTTTCCCTAAAATTGATACTGTTCCTTTGAGTGATATCAAGAAATGAAAATAACAATGTTTGTAAAATGGTTTTCTATATATAGTGGGAGTCGTAGTAGCTATCAGTAAAACCTACTTAAGCTCAGTGTGAAACTAATCTCATTATCTATATCAGAGGTCCCCAACCACCAGGCTGGTGGTTAGATCGGTACCAGGCTGTGGACCATCTATTACGGGGCCTTGAAGAAAGAATAAAATTGCTTAAAATTACATGCTTTTTTCATTAGTCTTTTAATTTGGAAACTGCCACTTCCGCCCGCGTCTCACTCCCGCACTTGACTCAGAGTTTTTTCCATGCATCAGTAAGACAGCAAGCTAACCTTTGCTAAAATAGTCCAAAAATAAGTGTCAAAAGAGCCAGCAATAACACCAGAGGGGTCTTAGAGTGAAAAGAGAGCTGCATTACGGAGAGTAAATACCAAGAGTCCAACCTTAACTGCGGGGTCATCGCAACAGGTGATGCACACACTCCAGACCCGTTCTGCATAATATGCTGTGATGGCTAGCAAAGTAAGCAGTTAAACCCTCTAAACTAGTTCACAACATCGAGACCAAGCACCGTCCAACATCAAACCTTTGTACGGTAGGGTTCTCTGCAGTGAAATCGACAAAAACAAAATTATAGAGTAGACTAGACATAAGGAATACACTTTGAGTGTCACTGTCTACCATCACCCGCAGATGGGACCATCTAATTGCAGGAAACAAGCTCAGGGTTCCCATTAGCTTCTGCATTATGGTGAGTAGATATTGGTTCCATAATTGTTTAATAGTTATTAAAAGTGCATAATATAAGGTGTTTAGTTTACATCTACGTTCCTCTTTTTTAATTACACCAGCATGGTGTCCAGCATGAATGTGGCCCATGGCACAAAAAAGGTTGGGGACCACTGATTCAAATCACCTATGCTTTCGTCAGGGTTATTGGGGGGGCTGGAGCCTAACCAAGCTGTGATTGGACGAGAAACTGGGTTTACCCTGGGGCTACATATCGAGACAGACAACCATTCACTCCCTCAGTCTCTTGTTCAGGTAATTTAAGGTGTCCAATTAACCTAGGAAATGTTTTGGACTGTGAAAGGAAACTGGAGAACACAGAGGAAACCCATGCAGAAACAGGGAGAACATGCAAACTCCACAAATAAGTGCCCCCCGTTGGAATCACACCAAGAACCTTCTTGCTGTAGGGCTAACAACCATGCCACCGTGAGGCTAACATCTGTGTTAAATAAAGAGGGAAAAGAAAAAGGGAAAGCAGCAGCATCATGTTGATTAACATTCTTCTTTAAGTCTCACTTTACCTGTGGTGAGACGTTCATGATGTTCTGCTGGATTTCGGATCCATTGGAATGAGTCTCTGTCCTGGAGTCAGCCCTCTTCAGCATCTGAGCCATAGTCACAGCACTGGGGTCCCGTTTTGCTACAGGCGGCTAAGGAGGACACAAAATGGACCAAAAATCATATTTCGTCCTCACACAAGCAAGTTACATTTGTCATACAGTGTCATTTGCAATTGGTGAAGTAAAAGGTGAAAACAAAATTGCAATTCATATTTCTTTATTGTGGTGTTTTTGTTGAGACGGCATGCAAATGAAGGAGCAGTGAGGGGGAACTTAAAGAATCAGTGAAGCAAATAAAAAACAAACTAGATGAAATATTTATTGGTCAGTACATAATAGAACACTTTTACAATTTAGGAAAACAATGAAGAAACCAAAGTGTCCATGAAAAAAAACAAAAAAATAAATAAAATGAATGAAATTGCCAATGGAAATAAGGAATCAATGTCAAACATGCTAGAGGATGAGTCCATGAGCTGAAGGATAGACACATTTGTTGGTCTACCTCATGATATGATCCCTCTTCATAAAGCTTTTCCTCTAAGGGAGATCTATCCCGAGAGCCCATGAGTCGAGCAGAGTAGAACCTCGACGTCTCCTCAAAGTCATCCCGCAGCACATCAGGCTGCTGATCCCTCTCGCCCATGTCCGATGTGCCTTTAGAGAAGTCCTCCATGCAGGGGTGGAGGTCTGTGATAACAGTAAAGTCCACCTCAGCCTCCAGGCTGGATGTGGAGCTGACCGTCATACTGGAACACTTGCGTTCAATGCCCAGGTGAGGTTCCCTCATGGACGCTAAATGGTCCCGCTCCTGCTCCTCCTCTGAAGTGAGGCTTGGCTGAGGCTGGTTCCTCCTCTCACCAAGCTCCCTCTGGGACGGGGAAAGATACAGGATCACCACCTAATGTTACACGGTGCTGATTGAGGATGGAGATGAATGGAGGCACCAGCATGTTCTTGGGCAAAGAGCAACCAAAAGTGCCTTAAAATTGTGAAATGTATTGGGTTTATAAGCACCTGAATGATTACAATCTTCTTCGCAATTACATCCCAATAAAAGTGGATGACCTAAGTAATTGTTAAGTGCAAACATTTAAATGTATACAAACAAATCCATGCTCTGTCAAGGTGATGGCTGAAGGCAGGTCAAGCGAAAACTAATACATGTTAACTCTTTATGAGTTTTGATCATATTTAGTGCTGTATCTTGAAAAAACTCAGTCACTCAGGAGGAATTATTTTAGCTATGAGGGATGCAGAGCGGAACAAGAGATGAATGGTGGGTCATATGAAAGTGAGTTAACAACCTTGTATTCAGTAAATGGCTCTTCATAAACAGAAGGAGCAGTTACCGGCTCCTGGAGGAAGAAGCAGAGGAAAGGATATAGAGAGTGTAAGAAGGTTAGTTCAAGCTGGATGACTCTATGTCACTTAAAATCATCTTGACAGTGGCCTAAAAACTGTATAAAAGCTTTATATCGACTGGCTTCCAAAAATATGTTAGTCTAAACCTAAACTGGGATGATATTGTTATCAAAATCGAGTCCGAATCTGACTGTAGCCATAAATTAGCAAACTTTTTGTAAGTAGTTATCCAGTATATAATTTTTGAAGCATTTTTAAAAAACTCAAACCCAAGTTTAGGTGAGAAATTCAGCCGAAACCAGTCAAAGCCCTATGGATCTGTTCAGATTGAGCCAGGCCAGAATGGATTCAGGCACAAATTTCAAGCTCTACTCTGTAGAGATAAGAAACAGTGTTTAGATGGCAGCAAAAAGGTGAGCAGGATGCAATTACCCCCCCCCCACACACACACACACAACTACAAAAACACAACAAACCCAAACAAACAAAAGAAAAAAGCCACCCAGAGCCAGGTTCCATTGTTAGATTCAGCAGAGGATGGCCAAGATAGTCATGCAGTTTGTGGAATGAGCAGCAAAGCAACAGCACAAAAATATTGTTTTTCAAATCTATAATTCAGAGAGCAAGCATGGGTATCATACTTTTACAAAGACAAGATGCTGAGATTAATACCTGAGGTTTTTTAATGGTTCTATGAGCTGGTCAACATGTTTAGAAGAGCACTTAATATTTTTGCACCCTGATCTTGAAATGACTGACTCTTGCAACACCTCTTTTCATGCCTGTTTAATCCAGTACATACAAGGGTTTGACTCAGATGAAAAGGTGGGGAATGATGAAAGCTGTCATGTCTTTTGACTTCAAATTCCTTTCATTTCAGCATCAAATGCAAGCAGGGTCTTTGTGATACCAACAGTGAAATGAAAGCAGTAAATCTGACTGTGTCAAACACTGAGCTGTGGAGTCTGGCTGCTCACTGCTGACTTTGAATTTACACACAGATGAACGTGTGTATTATTACTTCTTATCCAGGTGTGGTTCAAGAAAATAATGCATCTCATATATAATGCATTATTTCTGCTCTGTAAAATCAAGAGGCAATTTCTGAATTCTGTTGATGTAAGATAATCAGGATGATGCAGCTTCTGCTAAATCAAATATCATACACCATTTGCCTCTAATTGTAGGACATAACCATTGTCTATGACACAATAATTTATTGTTGTACTTTACATTCTCTCTTGCACAAATAAATCAGATGTAGCATTCTAATATCCACTGATGACCAGTAGCACATTACAGCAGTTTGTTTATTTATTTATCCATTTTGTTGCTGTTTGTTTTCCCTGATAATAACACAGAGATCAGGTACACGTGCCTTTATATGTAATGCTTTTGTCTATTATGGATCGGATACAGCCCAAATGCAAAAAGCTCGGTTTAACTTAAGCAAAACGTGAGCTATGTAAATTAGACCTGTGACATTCTCTGGATCAGTGGCACCATTGAAGGCCAAATATTTGCTACAGAAGAACTGAGGACAGACATGGTTTTTATTCTAATTTAGAGTTTAATGTAATGTCAGTTGTAAAACTCCACAAAGGACCAAAAAATGACTTACATTTTAAAACCCTTATTCTACTGTCAGCCCATTGTTATCGTGTTTATTTCAACAACTGTTTAGTAGGTTGAAAATAAAGACGCCACTATTGACAAATGAGAAGATGGCACACAGGCATACAGGTGGTAGGACTTTTACGCTTTTTCCACTTTGAAACAAAAACAAAAACAGAATGTCTTCAACCAGATATGCAAGTGGAACTGCAAGCAGAAATGCACCCCTCCAGTCGTGAGCCCTCCGATGGAAGGATATATAAATCTTGTGAGCTTAAATAGAAAAGAATAATTCCAATTTTCAAACTGATTCGAGTTCAATAGCAATGTCATTGCAAAGAAAATTTAATTTGTTATAATATCAAAAGTATGAAATAACTTTAAAATATACTATTAATTAAAGGATGATTCTTTTTCCCCACTGTCTGACAGTTTGAAATAATCCCTCGAACAAGCGCCGTTGAAGCTGAAAGTTCACTAAAAAGCAATAGAGCACAGTGTTGCCGTGAATTCTGTGTTTCTGGGATTGTATGAGAACAAATGAGAACGGCATAATCGTGATCCTGGGCATCCAGAGCATCCATCCAAAGGAAATAAACTAAAGATGTTCTAAGAATCACACTGCATTATTTGCCCACAATCCCAGACTGACGATCTGGTTGCCATCAAGGAGTAATAAATAAATGGTAATAATATCACATACAATAATGGCCCAGCAATATTGGTATGCAGCGTAACATTTTGTATATCCAACTTGAAAATGACATGTAGTTCAAGAATCATCTGAGTAATGATAATATATGTGCCTGTCTTTGCTTGCCACCCTCTGACAGGGAATAACGTGAGCTGAAACACAATTTATGGCTCACAAGCTAGAGAGGAACAAAAACAAACCAACAACTGATTGCTTTTTTGGTTTGTGTTTTTTGTTTGAATTAACAGCCAGTGCTCGCCGTCCGAATTTGCCAATAATTGGTATGCCATGTGAGGAAAAGTCCAAACTGCAGCAAATGCATTGACAGCATCAAGTTACATTGATTTTTGATTTGCCAACTGGAGCAAAGCACCACTTCAGATGCTCTTCACATACAGTAAAGATGGATGAGTGTTTCAAGTCACTGAAAATGTGGAAAATAAGAAAATGGCGTGCAAGTCTGTCTGAAGCTCATGCGATGCTTTATTTCCAATAACTGAAAAGTAGATGCCAAGCACAGTTACCGAGTGTCTCTTCTTGGCTGCGTCAGAGCTCAGCTCCCTGCCGGCATTTCGGCTGTTCCGCAGTATCAGTCCAGACTCCCTGGCCTTCTGTGTTTTCACTGGCGGGACTGGAGGAGCAATTTTGGGAAGTGCAGAAATCTTTGAGGCCAACAACTGATTTTCTGTGAGTCCTCTACAAGAATGATCATCAGAATGATCTTGTTTAGCAAAACTTTCCATATCGGCTGCAAATGCTGGATGGAAGGTTGAACTGTCAGTCCAGCTGAGGTCTGAAGATCCCTCTGGAGAGCCAACTGACCAGCGGTATTCTCTTCTGATGACCCGGGTGGGTTCATCCTGGCCTGTCCTGTCCCTCTCATCCTTACACGGTATGCTCTTTGTCCGGTCTGGCTTAAGAGGAACAATCCTTGTGATCTCTGACTGTTGGCTGCTTGACATGCGGCAAAAAGATGTTCTGTGGCCTCGATCTCCAGGGAAGCCTTCATTATCCTCTCCCCCAGAACTACTGATCTTTCTCTCATGTGTCCTAACCTGTCGCAGTTTCACTTCTGCCAGCTCTTTGTTATCAATAAGGCTCTTTCCTCTTACCTTCATCATACACTCCCCTTTAAACCCTGGTAGTGACCTATCATGATCAGCCCTTTCAGGACCATTTACTGAGCCCATATCCATGTCTGCTGCTCCAGTCAAATTCATGACCCCCTTTACCTGTTTTTGTACTGATACATCCATTTGTTTCTTGTCCTTGGAGTCCCTGACAAACTGATCCCCATCTGACCCTTGCTCCCCTTTCATCACCAATGCCATAGATGGTTCATAATGATTTCCTGATTCCAAAGTTTTCTCTGAATTGTTGTCTGAGTCTGACTCCGTGTTTTCTTCTGCAGTAGAGTCACTGCCTCCTTTTTTGTAGAAAAGATCTCCAGGCATCCCCAGGTTCAAGCTCTGAGGTCTCCTCTTTTTCCTTGGTTTAGAAGCTGTATGCTCCTTCATTTGGACTGAGCCCAAGGCAATTATGTCCTTTGCCTCTAGATCTGAGGCTTCAAATGCTATACAGTGAGATTTGTCTTGGAGGAAATCTGCACTCTCAGACAACTGAACCACAAAACGACTTTTTGTAGGAGGCCAAGGCTCAGAGCACCCATCTCCGGATGATTTTGTTAATGCAAAATCATCAATATGGCTTTTCATTTCTTTTCTGTCAGGCCCTGTTGCTTCGACATGTATCATCTTTGCAACATCTATCTCTTTCCCCTGCTTCTTTTTCTCCCATGAGGAATCAGATGTGTTCTTTTCTTTTGCCCTCCAGTCATGGTCTTGTTGAAATGTTTCTTGTTTCTCAATCAATACCCACTCCTCAGAACCCTACATGTTGGTATAAATTAAACACAATTAGACATGCCGAGCATATAAGCTACAAAAAAATAGAAAAAAAGTCTCCACCATTATCTCAAAAAATGAAGCCTTGGTAAACATGCTTTGGAATTCAGAAATTAAGTGTACCATACATGATTGCATTTCCTTTTCAGAGACAACAAAGAAACATGATTGACTGAAAGGCACATTTGAAGTCCATTTGACCAAACCACAAATGTAATATATAAACAAAACTACAGAATGAAAGAGAAATAGTGAGAAAAGTGCAACCTCAGGTGAAGTCACCAGACTCTTCTGGATGAACCCCTCAACAGACTGGCTGTTAACAGGGTCCTTTCCCACCGCTCGGCCCATCAACTGGCCGACGCGAGGAAGGAATCACAGTTATAGAGAGAAGAAGAACAGCTATTAGAGCTCGGATAGGAAAAGAGAGCACAAATTTGAAAGGAACACAACAACTACTTATGCAAGATGGGATGGAAAAGGAAACAATTGACATCTTTCATAAAGGGAGATGATAATTCACCCTGTGCAGATTGTAAAGCCCCTCAAAGGCAGAAAATGTCTTCAACTCAGGGATGTATACATGATAGGTGAAATGAAAAACTGTGAGAGGAAAATTTCATGTTTAATGCTTTTTGATATGTAATATTGATTAATGGTGTGTTTTACAGGTGGTATAATTTTATATTCTCCACAATTCCCGTCTGTTCGATAGATTTAGGCTACATAAAAAAATGATCAAGTGAAGTAAAAGACCATAGTTCAAATAGTAACCAGCAACATTTCATTTGTTAGTCTGACTTCATCTTTAAAACCACACAGGTACGGCCACCATTCCTGTTATAATGATTAAAATCTATAACTTATTGGTCCTATACCTTCATTTGAAAATAATTCATTTTTTATACGAATAAAAGGACACAATGTGAGTTGCTGTACCTTCTTCCAAATTTTGTGAATTACTCATCATAGATGGCCAGGAAATGAAACTAAACAGCACTTCATTTTTTCTTTGTCTGACTGTTTTAGCTGGTCTTTTTAGTCAAAAAAAGGACTGACCATTGGATACACTATTCTTCCAGTTCCTGAACACCAGTTGGTCCGTAGGATTGCATAACAAGAACCAGCACTGATTTGAAGAATAAACTGCTCCTGATGACCTACCAGGCCACTCTCTGACCTCAGCTAAAAATATTCACCTATGCTCAGTGCTACCAAGAAATATCATAGAGTAACTTTTCAAGAAACTTCAAACTGAAAATATCATTGATGCTTGACAGCTGCTAAATCTACAAAACTAAATTAAAGACCTTTACATTTCAAATCTTTGTTCCCTTACAACATCACAATGTGCCATTCCACCGAATCCCTGGGAAAAAGCATCAAAGGCCCAGTCTTTCCCTGCTCTCAACTGTCAGTCTAACAAAGTAATATCCCTCCCCTGAGATATCACGCCTCACTGCAGAGAATGCTCTCTGCCAGGAAGAAAAAGTTTATTATTCAATAAATATGATTTCTGATTTCAGATCAGATCAAGAGATTGCCAAACCAGTAACCATTATCTGAAATCTGCAATCTTGGTGCTACATCAGAAATGACCAAATTAAGGAATGTAATCAAAGTTTAAGAGCTTCAAGAATCAAAATAAAGTATTGTTAGCTAGACAGTTTAGGAAAGAGACACATAATGACTGTATCTTTCCAAGCGCCTCAAATTGAAAAGCATCACAAAGCCAATGTTTTCATCAGTTTCAGTCTGTTGTACTTGCACATACCAAAGGCTGACATGATATTCTGAATCATATAACATTATGACAACTTTTTAGTTTGTTCCTAGGCTTTGGAACTTAGAAATAACTTATCTTCTTACTAAGGTTCCCTTTTCATGCGATCTTTTATCCAAACACTGTGGCACAGTGCATCACCAAGCTTGAATAATTCAAAGACAAGCATAATATGGCCTCTTTATTCTCAAGTCAAGAGGCAGAACTCCACATGACAGCATTCAGACAGGAGTATGGACCCTAAATGCCACAGACTCCCATTCCCCACCCTCTTCTCCAACTCACAGCCTTCTTCTCTGGTGTGCTGGTTGGGGAGGTTGCCGACAGACGCTTCTCACGGTTCATCAGCTTGCTGTTGGGCTCCCTCAGGGCTCTCTTCAGCTCATTGATGCTTGCCTGGTGTTTCAGCAAGACATCCTGTGACTTATCCAGAAACTGAAGGAGGAAGGAGAGAAGCCAACAGCCAAAACATCAACACAAGTTTTCAACAGCAGTGCGGACAATAACATTTCTTATGTTGTAGGATTGAGCAGGCAGGGACAACACAGTCTTATGAGTATGTCATCAGAAAGGCCATATGAGCATTTTATTACTCAATGCTAAAGTCTATGTGGAGAAAGGAACAGGAATGCTCATAATCAGTCTTCAAGGTACTTAATGCAATGAGAAACAAAATTAAGAAACTGATTTGCACAATATATCAGCTCAAAATGTAAAAAAAAATGGTCAACTCTGAACCCGGGGAATTCCCTGGCTTTTTTCCAAGCTGAGCAACAAATTAATTTATTTCTTTGCCTCTACATATGAGACAAAGAAATACATTTTCCTAAGAGCAATTCTGTTTTTTTTTTCACTTTTTCCAACCAGCAGTTCAAATAACTCTTCAGCGTGTTCAGATGAAAGCTTATGTAATGGCTTCCTGTCCTAAAACCAAACAAATATATGCTTTTCAAGGATCTGTTTATGTTTGTCTATTTCCTCCTTATTGTAACAATTTCCAAGCTAGATTTTGTAGTTTTCCTCAAACACTAGAAGCTACTGGACTTATTCACAACTATCAATGTCACTCCATTTGCTGTGGTAAGTATGGCCTTGGCCTTGATTCAAGAATTCTTGAATAATCACTAACATAGTTCTGTAAAGGTTGTTTCAAGGCAATGTTTTCTACTGTGTATTCTGTTGATAACTTCCACACATTTAGCTGATGATAATCCAATTTATTACCCTTCCTCGAGCTGCAACCATATGGTGGTGGAGAGGTTTGTGTGTCCAAGTGATCCCCAGGAGCTATGTTGTTGGGGGCTTTATGCTCTTGGTAGGATCACCCAAGGCAAACAGGTCCTGGGTTAGGAACCAGATAAAGCGTGGTTCAAAAAGGCCCCCCAAATTATGAATAAGACAATGGACCTGGTTTTCCCTGACCCGCACGCGGGTCACTGGGTACCCAGCCAGGCCCAGGGGTGGGGGACAATGGCGAGCGCCTGATGGCCATGCCATGGGGTTCGGGTGTGATGTGAGCTGGGTGGTGGCTGGAGCAGGGGACCTTGGCGGCCCGATCCAAGGCTGCAGACTCTAGAAATATGGAATGTCACCTCTCTGGCGGGGAAGGAGTCTCAGCTCGTGCAGGAGGCTAAGAGCTTCCTTTTTTGAGTTCCGAGAGAGGCTGCTAAAGAGCACTCCTGTCGGGGACTCCCTCGTCTTACTGGGGGACTTCAATGCTTACATGGGCAGTGACAGCAAGACCCGAAAAGGTGTAATTGAGAGGAACCGTTCCCCGATCTGAAATTGAGCAGTGCACAACATATTCAGACATAAAGGTGTGCACATGTGCACCTGGTACCAGCACATCTTAGGCCGCAGTTCAATGATCGACTTTGTAGTCATATCATTTGACTTGAGGCCACATGTTCTGGACACTCGGGTGAAGAGAGGGGTGGGGGCTGTCAGCTGATCACCACCTGGAGGTTAGCTGTCTCCGATGGTGGGGGAGGACGCTAGTCAGAACTGGCAGATTTTCGTATTATTCTTGGAACAGTGGACCAGCTCTACACCATCAACAGGGTCCTTGAGGGCACTTGGAAGTTTGCCCAACCAGTCTTCATGTGTTTTGTGGACATGGAGAAGGCATTCGACCGTGTCCCATGGGGAATTCTATGGAAGGCGCTCTGGGAGTATGGGGTACCGAACCCTGTAATATGGGCTGTTTGGTCCTTGTATAATTGGTCTGAGAACATGGTCTGCATTGCTGGTACTAAGTCGGACTTAGAAACTTAGAAGTCTCCGGTGAGGTTAGGACTCGCCAAGGGCTGTCTCTTCTAACAGATTTTGTTCATAACTTTTATGGACAGAATTTCTAGGCACGGCCAGGGTGTTGCGGGGATCCGGTGTAGTGACCACAGGATTGGGTCTCTGTTTTTTTCAGATGATGTGGTTCTGTTGGCTTCATCCGACTGTGATCTCCAACTCTCGCTGGAGCGATTCACAGCCAAATGTGAAGCGAGCAGTGTGAGGATCAGCACCTCAAAATCCAAGACCATTGTTCTCAGCCAGAAACTGCCCCAAGTGGAGAAATTCAGGTATCCCAGGGTCTTGGTCACTCATGAGGAAAGTATGGAACAGGAGATCAATAGGCGTATCGGTACGGTGTCAGCAGTAATGCGGACTCTGCAGTGGTCTGTCCTGGTGAAGAAAGAGCTGAGCCAAAAGGCTAAGTTCTCAATTTACCGGTCGATCTACATTACTCCCCTCACCTTCGGTCACAAGCCATAAGCTGTGACCAAAAGAACAAGGTCATGGATCCAAAAATTACCCTTCTCTACAGGGTGTCCAGGCTCCCCCTTAAAGTTAGGGGAAGGAGCTCGGCCATCTGGGAGGGGCTCAGAGTAGAGTCGCTGCTGGCGGGGAGGAGCCAGATGAGGTGGCTCGGGCATCTGGTGAGGATGCCTCCTGGACGCCTCCCTGGTGAGGTGTTCCGGGCATGTCCAACCGGGAGAAGGCTCCAGGGAAGACCAGGGACATGCAGGAGGGACTATGTCTCTCGGCTGGCCTAGGAATGCCTTGGGACCCCCCAGGAGGAGCTGGTCTAAGTGGCCGAGAGAAGGGAGGTCTGGGCCTCTCCACTTCAGCTGCCGCCCCCGTGACCTGATCCCGGATAAGCGGTAGACAATGGATGGATGGATGGATAGATGGATAATCCAGTTTATTTTGTGTTGGATTTTGAATTTGTAATCATTAATAATTTAATAATAATGAAATATTTACACCGTTTTATGCCATTATTAATTTGGGGACAAGATTACTGGTACAATATTGTGTAATGTTGTGTATTCAAAATAATTTGTTCTGATGTCTGTCACAGTTTTTTTCTATGCTTTGGACATCGCTAATGAAAAATAAAAGCATGACATGATTCACCTTTGCAAATGCAGGCGAATCTCTATCTGTAAAACCGCCTGAAGTCGGTGGCTCAGAGGAACAGTGGCATGAACATGAAAAAACCAGAAGGGCTAAAGACAGGAACCTGTACCTCCTGTTGGTGCCGAGGAGTGGCCTCCTGGTCCAACTGAGAGAGCTGAGTTTGGCCAGGAGAATGGGCAAGCAGGAGATGGATCAGAGGTGGTGAGTGCAGGACAGGACAGACAGTGCAGGAAGGATAAGTCCATTGGGGTAACAGGCAGACAAACTGACTGAGGACTGGGTTAAGACAATTACTAACTTGCCAAGACACAGTTGATCAATCGGCAATAAATTGAAAGTTCATCCCAGAAAAAACATTTTGATGCATGATATTTTCTGATTATGTGATGTTTGCTGCATTGTTTTTGATGCATTTCACGTTGCAAAAACTCTTGTCTTCATCATATAGTAACTGAATGTCTCCTGGGATGTTTCAATTTGACTACCAATGTACATCCAGACAAACTTTGTACCTTTCACGTTTTTGTTTTTGATTTTTTTTTGTATGCTTGTTTGTTTGTTTGTTTTGGGTGCAATGCAAGATCAGACCAACCATATGGAAATCCTTGCAAAATTCCAGATAGGTTGGTTCACCTAATACAGGAACATTAATGTCCAATGTGGATAAAATTGTGACGAAAAATGTGACAAGCAGCAGATTTTCAAATGCTCTATCAGATTTAGCTGTCTTCTCTACCAAAAGTGTGAAAATACTACTGTAAAACACTGTCATATCCTCCCTTTAAATTAAGTAAATTGTCCATGTTGCAGGTCAAGTATAAATTAAATAAATGAAATCAACAGAGAGCGAACATTTAGTGAATTGAATAAAAAAGTGTCAAAAAGGGAGAAAATGAGAAGCTTATTTTTCTATGCATGCAATGACAAAATATTGAGGCTGGATAGTTAAATGATACCACTGCAGCGGTAAATTCTGCAAAACTTGGGCATCACAAGAAGGAGAAAGTGCAACTGAAATTGATCTCCGGTCTAAGATGGTGCAACAACATCTCAAAGAAAATGTATTGTACAAAAATTAAGAGCAAAATAAATTATAATTTGATGAACTGGCATAAAGCAGGATAAGAAATATACACAGCACATGGTAATATTTCATAATTAATTCAGAAGTGAAAAAGCTGCTTGCTTTTCCAAAGTCATAGCTTCGCTGACAATAAGTCTGGATGTACTATTTAGACAATTCACAGGCTAAAACTTGCAGATACAGTGAGATACATGTTGGATGAATTTGACCAGAAGGCACAAACTGATAAGCAAAGATAGACAGGCAGAGACCAAATCACCAGATATCAAATACCTCCTGTTTACTGTCAGCTGGTGACTCAGCCTCCTCCTTTTGGTCAGCAAGAAACAAGAAAAAGCGTGTTAGGCAAGCAATGTTGGCTCAAGGAAAGGTTAAAACTGTGCAAAAGAATCAAGCAGATATAAGCATTTATGCTTAAGTGAAAAAAGTGAAAAGAGAATAGTTGGTAAGTAAAAGAAATCCTTACGAGATCACCAGAGAATAATCTCTTGCTGCAAGAGCTTCAACTGTCCTCAGAGGTTGGCAATTCACCTTTTCATATTTATATTTTCCTGTCTTCAAGATTACTGTGTCTCAGGCCTTGCCAAAAGATTTGGTTTGTTTTGTTTGACATGACAGAAATTTACAAGTACCATGATTTCTTTCTTCTTGTTAGGGGTAACATTGCCATCGTGGTCTTTATCCGGCTCTATGGTCTGGTCTTGATCCTGCTCCCTCTCTTCCTCATCCTGTTCCAAGCTGGGTTCCAGCTCTGTCTCCTGCTCATCCACAGAGGGGCTGTGGAGGAGATGTTGTTCCCTGATGCTATGGTGCGAGAGGCCATCGTGGTTCTCACACATGGCAGATACTGGACGTGAGAACTCTGCAGACAACAAGAGCTCATTTTTTGCTACAGGTAATGGGGATTTTTGTTAACACATAGCACACACACTTTTTCTAAGTAGATTAATTCAGGCCTGGATAGGTCTCTACTGATAACAACAACAATTACACAATTTTGATTTATTTGGTAAAAGGTATATTTCAGAGGTGATGCAAATGAGCAAGTACTCATATTTCATATTTCAGATCAATAGGAACCATTTATAACCAGATGGTCAAGCTGTCTACAGTTTCAAGCCCCATTTGTTTGGAAGCTAATTTGACTGACCATGTAATTACTTGGTGATTCTCACTCATTTGAAGATTCTTTCCCTTGTGATTATTATTTACAGGACGTAGATGTAAATCGTGCATATCTTTTGTCAATGGTTCTGGTAAAATCAAGAAACTCCAAAACAGCACAGTTTCACAAATGTTAACCCTCTCAAATTGATTTCCTGTAAGTCTATAATATAATGGTAACCAGCCCAGTTTTCAGCTTTAAAAAATGGGCAAAGTAGGAAATATACTGAAATTATTCAACATATTTAGCATATTTGCTATGGCCATCTTCATCTGACCATTGAAAAAGATGTTATTCTATTGCCATAGTCTACCATTGAAGCACATGCATTCCCATATGGCAGAGGTATCAGACCAGAATAGAATAGAATAGAAGTTTTATTGTCATTTATCATCCATATAACCTGATTTGAGTGCAACTCCACATTTGTGTTTGAAGATAAAGAGTGTAGAAGAGAGCCCATCACTTATTACCCATAAAGACTACGCATTCTAACAGTCTAAATCACACAGCACATAACCACTCATACAACAGCTAAGCATTGATGTACATTTGCGCACACATACCCTCCAGCAGAGATATAAGTTAAATTGTAAATATATAAAGATCGGAAATATTTAAGAAATATATACTGATGCATTATAAGTCTATAGTGAGATAAGGCACAGTTTTGCAAATAGAGTTTCAGTTATTGCCCGTTTGTGTGACCAAGTGCCAACTTCACTTTTACAAACATTCATTGCACAACTTCGGTACAACCTGGGTCTTGATTATCTTTCCCTCATGCCAAACTAATAACTGAAAGATTGAGATACAAGGAGAGGACTCTTTCTTTTAACCTTAAGCCAAAAATAGAATAAGTAAGCATTGATCGAAGAGCAAATCTCCGGATACTGAGTCCCCAAGTTGACATTTACCACTACTTTGGATTCTAGGGTAACTCCTCTTCCAGGGATTTTAAGCATCAGACATAAATTAAAAACTGAAACAACAGAACCTGATCATCCGAGCCGCATGTGGGACTTGGCCCAGTTTTATGCGGCTTATACACTCATGTCGAGTTTTGTGTTTGTGTGTTTTTTTACAGGACCTGCATATCATGTGCATGAGCGTTGACGCAAATAACTTGGAGGGAAAATTGCTGAGTAGTGTAGGTGCTGTGCCTCCCAATCGAGGTACTTTGCCCTCAATCGGGGAGAAAAGCGAGGGTATAGCCACACGAAAAAAAACACAATACGCAGTTCTTGCTATAACTCGCATGTATTGATTGAGGAAAGGGACAGCTGAACACACTCTTCCCCCTCTGGAGTCCCGAGGCGTCACCAATCAACAACTGCACAATCTGTTACCGGTTGATAACCACTGAATCCACCCGTATTAATAACGAGCAACTCAAAAGGAGCGAAAAGTGGCAGGCAGAAATGACATATACCACATAGGCCTACCAAATTCACTCTCAAAATGGAAGGGAAAAAATGCACAGCAAAAGGAAAATTTAAAGATGGACACAGGACGTTTTAACAGAGTGGGAGAGATGGGGTTTTTTTGTTAACGTAACAGCAAGCCATTCTGCCTTATATGTCAGGCATCGTTCGCGAATTTCAAGGCTTCATATCTTCAGCAGCTAACGACGATCAGGAATTTCCAAAGGGGACTGAAATTTGCAAGCACATATTGGTCACTTCGAAAGGTCAGGCAGTTGTTCCAAAAAGGTATGAAGCAATCAGAGACTGTAACACTCTCATCATAAACACTTGCTTGGAACATTGCAAGGGCTAAAAAGTCATACAATGACGGGGAGTTCATCAAAACATCAGTGCCTGAGGGACATTGTTGAAATCTTGTCTCCTGAAAATGACAACCTAAAACAAATGGTATCAGAAATCCAACTGTCCCCCCGAATATGGAATATCGGACATTACCATGGCTATTGAATCACAGTTCACTCACTCAATCGCTCTGACCTTCAAGCCTGTGAGTATTTAAGTGTTGCATTGGATTAAATGTAAATTATTGTATTTTTGTTTGTAGACATGAAATGAACATTGAACTGAAAGTTCGTTTGAGACAGTGCACACAGTGTTCATTGTTGAAAATGACTGGCCTATGGTTTAAGTTCTGTGGGTGTCAGTTTTTGTCGTTATCATCTTGATGTGTGACATTTACAGTAAATCTGGCAGGGCAGAGGTCTCTGTGTCAAACAGACCTAGAGAGTGAGGGGAAGGGATTGGGGCAGTTCATGTGTGCCGATGTCTGTGATGTGACTCTTTGTAGTAACACAGTAAAAACTGTGGCTCTTAGCCTCTTACTGGTTGGTCACCCCTGATATTAGAAGAATATTTTGTTGGATTAAATATTTTATTGCAATGGGTCACCTGTTGATTATTTTTCATAAGTATTTTCCTGTATTAACCGAGTAAAATAAGGGAAACATACTTGTCAGAAAATGAGGAAAAGTCATCGTTAAGCTTTACAGGTGCAGACCTCAAGTATACCCATGGGCTCAACATCCTGTTACATATAACTGTTAACTTTTAAAGGAAAATCAGCTGTCATGAGAGAATTCTATTCAGCACTTTGATATCCTCTCCTCGAAGAAACATCTTAATGCTGCATTTTGAAAGACTTTCTTCCACATAAAGATGGATCAAAATCTTACCCCCATCCAAACTTCTGGAGAGCAGATAGCGTTTGCTTGTGGAACGTTCAAAGTGCGGAGCAGGTCGGTCTATGAGAGCGCTGGCCTGTCTTGTTTGAGCCTGTGTCCTTCCACTGTACCGAAACTTTGAACCCATTACCAAGAAACCCTTAGGCGGAGGTTCTGGAGATACCAACCTGTTCAAAGAAAATTGTCCTTAAAAATTGTTGTTCCTACCATTCATCCAATAAATAGATTTCCTGTAGTCTTTTGATACTATCACACATAAGTTTTATCTTATATTTATCATGGTGCATTAAATTTGATTATGTCTTACATAAAGTCTAATGAAATCTCTTGAATAGACATTTGATAAATTAGAGTGTCAAGTATTTGGTTTACTCAATGAATTTTCCCCCCGAGGGAAAAAAATATATATATGTAGATATGTTGATAGATAGATAGATAGATAGATAGATAGATAGATAGATAGATAGATAGATAGATAGATAGATAGATAGATAGATAGATAGATAGATAGATAGATAGATAGATAGATAGATAGATAGATAGATAGATAGATAGATAGATAGATAGATAGATAGATAGTGGAAACTTTAAAATTGAGAAACTTGTAAAAAAACTGATTAGGCGGTTCTAAGTACCAAGCCTTATTTTAATTTTATTTTTATTTTAACAGCCGATTTTTATTTTAAATTATAGTCTCAATTTTCCAACCTCGGCACTATATGGCATAAATGGCATTACAAGTGGACAATACAAGGTATGCAAACACCTCTGATTCAGCCAATCCGTGTTTTTATAATGAATGTTCAATAGACTTACATATTTGTCCAATGATGAACTGTATGCTACGTTTGACTTCCAACAGGTTTACTACAGGTTTATGGTATATGAATACTCCAGGAAATTCTTATTCAAAAATTCTTTTGAGTCAAACTCCATTTAAATGTAGAAGTAATCATACACATTTTATATGAACAAAAACTCGTGAACAAACCAAACCAAGTCAGCCCTTACCTGAAAAAGGTGTGATGCTCAATACAGACCTTCCATAGTCTCTTGGCAGCTCTGTGGTTAGGAAGTTTAAATCCAATCGTGCTTTCAAACTGCTCATACTGGAGGAGAGACATAAAGAGAAATGTGAAGAGTAGGTGAATGTTTATATAAGAGCAGCTTCTTCTTGGGGGAGCAACATTAGAGGGCAATTTAATACCTGCATGAACATTCCAAGACAATCAGTTAAGTAGTTCTTTCTTTCGGCTGCTGCCAATGGCATAATATATATGCCCATATTTTGATCAATGTGACCTCCCAGAATTCCCTCCAAGGGTACATTCAAAAACTTCTCCAACTGTGGTCTATCTCACACTATTTTCTCAATATCATTCTTTAGGAATGAATAAGTTCACTCAGTATGTACCACTAAACAAACAGTCTAAAATAGTCTCATTGAATTGGCTTCCACAAATTAAAGGCTTTTCACAAGTGTTTAAATAAGTGAAAACTAAGACACTATCAGTGAATAAAACGGTCAATCTATTTCTAGAACTTGAAAGAACAAAAGTAATATTTTTATGTTGTTCTTATTGCATAAAGCTTTTTTTTGGGTGGGGGGGAGAAAATTATTATTTTGACAAACGGGAAGACATTACTGGAATAACTTTATTCTATTTTAGGGGATCTCTTGAAAATGAAGGGGTTCCCAAGGCCATGCTGTTCCCTATGTCTTTAGAGAATATTAATGTTTGTAATTGTGGCAGATTAAAAGCATTGATCAATGGGCCTTTTGTATTGATTTTTAATTTTAAACAATTTGTTGCAGTTTTGGTGGTCAAGGCTGGACAAGATCTTCTTATTTTCCTTTCGGCTTTTCCCTTCAGGGGATCACAGCGAATACATTCATAAATCTTCTCTTGGGTCTTCCTCTAGACCTCCTGTCTGGCATCTCCAATTACAGCATCTGTCCAATATATCTGACCAATATAGTCCCTATCCCTCCTCTGTACATGGCCGAACCATTTAGGTCTGGCTTCTCTGACCTTCTCTCCAAAACATCTAACATGTGCTGTCCCTCTGAGGGACGAATTCCTGATCCTATCCATCCTCGTCAATCCCAAGGAGAACCTCAACGTCTTCATCTATACTACCTCCAGCTATGCCTCCTGTCTTTTGTTCAATGCTACTGTCTCATACAGCATTGCTGGTCTCACCACTGTCTTGTACACCTTTCCTTTCATTCTGGCTGATAGTCTTCTATCGCATAGAACCCCTGAAACTTTTCTCCACCCATTCCAACCTGCTTGAACCTGTTTCTTAACCTCTTTTCCACACTCTCCATTGCTCTGGACTGTTGACCCTAAGTACCTGAAATCCTCCAACTTCTTGATCTGCACTCCCTGTAGCCTCCCCGTTCCAACCGGGTTCCTCTCATTGACACACATATATTCTGTCTTGCTTGGACTAACCTTCATTCCTCTCCTTTCCAGAGCAAACCTCCACCTCTCAAGATTTTCCTCAACCTGTTCCCTGCTCTCACGATAGATCATAATGTCATCTGCAAACATCATGGTCCATGGAGATTCCTGTCTAACCTCATCTGTCAGCCTGTCCATCACCACTGCAAACAAGAAGGGGCTCAGAGCTGATCCCTGATTAAGTCCAACCTCCACCTTGAACTTCTCTGTTTCACCTACAGCACACTTCACCACTGTCTCACAACCAGCATCCATGTCCTGGACCAGTCTAAATACTTCTCTGTTACTCCAGACTTCCTCATACAATACCAGAGTTCTTCTCTTGGCATCTTGTCATATGCTTTTTCTAGGTCATGCATTCTAGCATTCTCAAAGCGAATACTCCATCTGTAGTACTTTTTCTAGGCATGAAGTCATACTGCTGCTGTACTGCTGTTCACAAATACTGACTTCTGCCCTCAGTCTAGTTTCCACTAATCTTTCCTATTACTTCATTGCATGGCTCATCAACTTTATCCCTCTATAGCTACTGCAATTCTGCACATCCCCCTTATTCTTAAAAATGGGCACCATCCCACTTCTTCTCCATTCCTCAAACATCTTCTCTCTCTCTAAGATGTTGTTGAAAAATCTAGCCAGAAACTCTACTGCTGCCTCTCCTAGACACTTCCATACCTCCACAGGTATATCATCTGGGCCTACTCTTTCCATTCTTCATCCTCTTCAATGCCCTCCTCACTTCACTTTTACTAATCTCTGCTACTTTGTAGCCTACAATAGTCAGCTCCTCTACCCTTCCCTCTCTTTCATTTTACTCATTCTTCAGCTCTTCAAAGTACTCTTTCCACATTCCCATCACTCTTCTAGCATCTGTCAATACATTTCCCTCTCTATCCTTAATCACCCGGACCTGCTGTACATCCTTTCCGTCTCTATCTCTCTGTTTTGACAACCTGTATAAATCATTCGCTCTCTCCTTACTGTCCAGATGAGCAAACAAGTCATTGTACACCCTTTGTTTTGCCTTTGCTAACTCTATCTTTACCTTACTCTGCATCTCCTTGTACTCCTGTCTGTTCTTGTCAGTCCCCTCAGTGTCCCACTTCTTCTTGCTAACCGCTTTCTCTGGATACGCTCCTGTAATTCCTCATTCCACCACCAGGTCGCCTTATCTACTTTCCTTCCAGGTGACACACCAAGTACTCTCCTAGCTGTCTCCCTGATCACATTAGCTGTAGTTGTCCAGTCATCTGGAGGCTCTCCCTGACCACCAAGAGCCTTTCTCATCTCCTCCCTGAAAACCATACAACCTCTTCCCTTTTCAGTTTTCATCACTTTGTCCTCTGCTCTGCCTTTGTCCTCTTTATCTTCTTTGTCACCAGAGTCATCCTACAAATCGCCATCTTACGCTGTCTCGCTACACTCTCACCTACCACAACACCTACTACAGATTACCTCGTCTATACAAGATGTAGTCTACCTGCAGGCTCCTACCTCTGCTCTTATAAGTTACCCTATGTTCCTGTCTTTTCTGGAAAAAAGTATTTACTACAGCTATTTCCATCCTTTTTGCAAAGTCTACCACCATTTGTCCCTCTGCGTTCCTTTCCTGGATAACAAACCTGCCCATCACTTCTTCATCACCTCTATTGCCTGCACCAACATGTCCATTGAAGTCTGATTGCTTGCACCAACATATAAACTGAAGTCTGATTGCCTGCACCAACATGTTCATTGGAGTCTGACAAATTCTTCTTCGGGTTCAATTCCCATATTTGGTTTTGGCAAAAGTTTTACATCAGATGCCCTTCTTGACGCAACCCTCTTAATTTATCCGGGCTTGGAACCGGCTCAGGGAGACACTGGCCTGTGCCCCCCCGAGTATAGCTCCAGCAGACACTGGCCTGTGCCGCCCTGAGGCTGCATTCTGGACAAGAAAAAAGACAAAGCTATAGATAACATATAGTGATCACACAGTAGATGGAAACTGCAATCATAAAAATATTACCACATATACATTCTTAGTCACAGGATTCTGACTGTAGCTACTATAGCTCTGTTAAGATGGTTCTGTATTCGGCTCAGTCACAGTCTCACAGTGCATGTCTATCAGTTGACTTGGCTCAGTGCAGTCAGTCTGTCAAACTGAGGCTCAGCAGGTTAGATAAGCTGCAGTACTGCACAGCACAATTAGAAGAGCCAGAATATAAACAAGAAGAGTGTAGAGCAAAGCTGGGGGTATTATAAGAGGACCTTAACCACAAACATCCATTCTTATTGTGGTTTAACAGAGACAGAGAATTGTTTTTCTTGATGCAAAACTCTGACAGGTTGTCACCTCACAGGTGATCTTGTGTGGAAGGAAAGAAACCATCAATTCATTGTCCTATTGCCAGGATCCATCTTTATTGTGATAATGCAAGTTGCACCATCCAGCCAAGTTTTTCAACCATTCAACCATTCATACAGTTATTTTGTAACATATTGAAACGTCAAATGCCTTCTATCTTAAGCCATACTAATAGACCGAGTACCACCTTGAGAAGTCATGTAAATCTGTAAATTATAGAGGGTGTCTATGATCTTAGGGTAATTTGATGATGAGGAGTGTTTTTCCATAGCCTTGTGGGTGCTTTCATGCATCCTTGCAACAGAAATGGCGCAATAGAGGTGAAAAGATAATGCATTTGTACAAATTGTAAAATACTGGAAATGCCAAAGCAAAGTCAATTGCCTGTTATCTATCTATCTGCTATCTTACTGTTTCTCAGTCAAAAATGAATGTTTTTTACAGCTACATATTAAAAATGACTCTTCTTGGAGAGATTGTTCTCCAGTTTAATTATCATCCTCCAGATTTTATATGAACAGACATTACAGTGTGATGTACTGGCATTTTCCTCCAGTTTCCCAAGCACAGCTCCCCTCAGGCTCCCACAGCTACTAATATTAAATTGAATGAGAAAACCGAGGTATCTAGCGGAGTACTGGAATGTGAATGGTGCCAAAGTTACATACGTGTCAGGTGTATTGTGTTTTGAAAGATGAACTGTACCACTATTTACATGAACGAGGCTGCCTAAGGTATGGTCTGAGATACTATGCAGATCACCTGTTCTTGGTTGCTTGTCCATTTCTGTTTGACCAACATTCTGGAGGAAACATTTTGTCAACTCCTTGGGTTTTGCTAGGCAGCAGGCTATCTTTGAATCATGCAGACTACACTTAAGAAATAGAGGCTTTATAAAAAAAAATCTTTTTTCCATTATAAAAGGATATATTGTTTATAATATCATAAAATTGAAACAAAAAATACAAAATTGTTCTGAGGTAGTGTCTGATATCAGATTTTAATCTGGACCTTTGTATTTATTTAAAGGATGAATATATGAGTCATAATATGATGACATCATATTTTGAAATCTCCTTACTAAGTGTCATTCTTTGCAACCTTGACTTAAGTTCTTGATGTAAGGGAAATCTCGGGCTTGTTTTTTTATCAACTGTAAATTACCATAATCAGTGTAAAAACAGTATGGAATCACTGCCATAGATCATCACAGTAAGAGGGTGAAAAGATATTAAATCAACTTGTATATTTTATCATCACATTTGCCAAAACTACATTTACAGACAATACTTAGTTTTTCATACATTTTGGATCCTACTACTTACAAACAGCAAGAAGGATAAACACTGCACATTGCATACCTCTCCAGGTCGTATCTTGATGTAAAAGTTACTCCTCTTATACGAGATCTTCAGGATCTTAGGCCAGGCAAAGCGGTTGATCCGCAGCCTGTCTCTGTATATTAGCAGGCCGTTGGCACAGACACCCAGCATTATATCAATACCTTCAGAATCCTGCAGCGGATGAGAGACATCAGAAAAAGAACCCATCCATCATCCATCCTTGAAAACTAGTTTCATGCTAATTAAAAGAGCTTTTGAAATGGCCAACCTTAGCGTGATGTAGGTCCACACCGTACATGGAAAGTTTTTTAGCATTCTCCAAGAAATTAATTTCAGCCTCCGCAGGAGTCATTCCCCTGTGGGCAAAATGACAATACCATCTGTGAGAAACACCAAACACTGACATGAATAATATACCCTTGCTTTTGCACAGTAGGAGAAGAATTATCCCTTTAATATGTCTGACATACAATATTCAATCTAACATTTCATGCATCTAAAACAAATAATTCAGAGTGTGATGAAAGAACTCTGGCAAAACATGGGATGTGTCTGTCTCCATGACAGATGGTGCAGTAATATGAAACCATCTATCAGCCACATTCAACAGGCTGTGGTTGACACTGTAAATCATAACAATCCCTTGATTAAGGCTAAGGGAAAAAATATCTAATATTTAGGAGCTTGATACACTATTAAACCTGATTAGATATAAAAAAAAATAACAGGACAGATACACAATACTAAAGGCTGTTAAAAGAATGACCAGAGGTTTGATTCCCCTTACAAAAAAATACCAGTGCAGGTTTCTGCATGGACGCTATAAATTTAGAGAGATTCTGATAATACTTTTTAGATGCATTTAAGCACACAAATATATATCCTGTTGATAATCAAGCATCTCCTCAGAGATTATTATCATATCTTTCTTTATTTTATTTTTTAGATTCATTAATACGTCTCAATTTTTGCTTGCTTGATTTTGATGGTGGTTCCCTGATCATTTCAGTGATGACTTGCTGGCTATTTAACCATTATGTTAATGCCATGAGTTTGAAAGCGATGAAATGCACAGTATGTACTGAAATAGAATAGAAAACACAATGAAGTCCTAAAAACTATTTATGTATAGAAAAATAGCATATTGATATAAAACAGTGTGAAGATATAGACAGTGAAGTTTGATAACACAGTTCCAGAAGTGAAAAAAATAAATAAAAATAACAGTGCCATTTCACATTTCGTTCAGTATTGTTGTATATATCTCACTGTGTGATAAATAATTCATTTTCAAGCAACAGAGTATCCAGCAGTACTTGTAGTTGCGATGAAGTTCCATGACCCTTTCCTCCAGTTCTCTGGTCTGATTAGGGGCAAAGCGGAAATCACTGACATAGTCAGAGGCATGGTCGTCTTGGTCATAGTCGCCCAGTTCAGCTTGGACAGTGTAGGATCCCAGAAGGGCATGAGTGACAAAGGAGCACGGCAGACGGCCAGACAGTATGTCGTCTCTCAGCTGCAGACAGAGGTAGTACCTGTCAGCGGAGACAAAAGAGGAGCAGAGTGTGTTCAGAGTCAAATATTCAGGCTGAGTCACAGCAAAAGCCGACATGTATTCAGAGCAGTTAATCCAAGGCAGTTAGAAGCATTCCAAACCTAATCCTTAAAAAAGAGAGAAAGATTAGCTTTGCTTCTGAGAACAAATAAGCTGTATAAATAGCAAGAATACTTTAATCTAAACACACAACATAAAAATGTTTTTTAATGGTTATTCTATCATTTAAAAACAATAAAACACAATATGTCCCTTAAACATAAAGTTTACATTACTCGAATGTATGAATATGATCAATATAATATCTAAGCCCTTGGAATAAATGTTTTTTTAGGACAACATAGGAATATAGGAGAAATTTTGTTTCTTTTCTCTGATTTCTCCAAGAAATTGTTCATGTTTGGGTAACCTTTGTGATACCTTGATAAATGATAGAAAGAGTACCGTATTTTCCGGACTATAAGTCGCCGTTTTTTTCATAGTTTTGCCGGGGGTGCGACTTATACTCTGGAACAACGTATGTGTGAAATTATTAACACATTATTTCCGGTATATCATTTCACATGTTATTTTCACACTAAACCGCAAGAGGGCGCTCTAGACCTGTGTTGATAATTTCAACATTAGCGGTAGCGTTTAAAAACAATAAAGAAGGGCTTAACAAAAATGGCACCGAAAAGAAAATCATATTCTGCAGAGGAGTAGCTGCAAGTAGTAAAATATGCAGCCGAAAACGGTAATCGAGCAGCAGAAAGAAAGTTTGGAGTTTGCGAGAAACTGTAAGGGACTGGTGAAAAGCGGAGGTTACTCTCACTGAAATGAAGAAAACAAAAAAAGCCAATCTCGAGCTAAAAGCTAGGTGGCCACAGCCAAAGGAACGAGTTCGCACAGCTTTACGGCAACCGGGAGAATGCACCGTGCAACTTTCCTGGAAATCATTGGATGGTTCGACAAAGCGTGGGCCTTGGTGACAACCCAAACCATTCGGTCAGGATTCAGAAAGGCTGGAATAATTGGAACTGCAATTGACGATGAGTCTGACGTAAGCGACGTAGACGAGGAAGCGCCGCATCTTCTACCTCCGGAGTTAGCGGAGTTGTTTAAAAGTGACACCGAAGATGAAGATTTCATTGGATTTTAGTTATTTGGAGTGACACGGATGGTTATGTAAACTTCTTAGCATGTTATTTATGCTATAGCTATCTGAATAACTCTTAATATGTTATGTTAACATACTTCCCACATTCTCCGTTGTGTCATGTAACGTAAACATACCATACAATTATTCAGCCTGTTGTTGCCTCTATTCTATTTTTATTTTAAATTGCCTTTCAAGATGACATGTCTGTTCTTGGTGTTGGATTTTATCAAATAAATTTCCCCCAAAAATGCGACTTGTACTCCAGAGCGACTTATAGTCCGGAAAATACGGTACATTAACTTAGGAGTGTTTTATAAAGAGAAAAATACTTCCGTATTTATAAGTCTAGACTTGCTTTTCCACACTTTCCCACATAGATTACCTATTTTGTTTGTTTAAATACTTTCGGTTTAGTAATCCATTTTCCATGTTTCCCAGAACAAGTAGTTAAACCTGACTCAAAATGTACCTGGTGATATCCTCAGTTAGCTGGGAGGGGTCTGGAGGATAGAACTTGACAGCAAAGGCAAAGTGCCATGGAGAGTCTGCAGAGAGAAGGAAGGACTTTGGGTATAGAGAATGGTGTGGGTGTGTATGCCAACAAATTTAATTTTACAACTGCACTAAATGAGTTTTAAAAAATTCATCTTTTCCGCTTCTTGGATGAGACACTCACTGCGCATCTGCTTCTTGATCTCCTTGGAGGGGTCTAACCAGTTCTGAAAGACAGAAGGCCCACTTTAAACAGGGTCGTGAGTGAGTGTGTGTGTGTGTGTGTGTGTGTGTGTGTGTGTGTGTGTGAGTGTGTGTGTGTGTGTGGGTGTGTGTTTGTATTGATGTGTGCGTTCGAGTGTTAGTGAGAGAGAGTGTTTGTGTGGGTAGTAAACAGGAG
>CAAKHD010013259.1:51491-66973 GCA_901007705.1 Fistularia tabacaria | reverse complement strand
GGTGTGTGTGTGTGTGTGTGTGTGTGTCTCTGTGTGTGTGTGTGTGTGTGTGTGTGTGTGTGTGTGTGTGTGTGTGTGTGTGTGTGTGTCGGGGGGAGGGGAAGGGGCTCAAAGTGCTGTCAGACATTCCTAATGAAAGCTTCTCCATATGGTTAAAGAAAAATAGTCTTTCCCTGCTGAGATCAAATGTGCACATTAAATTCAAGCATCTGTTTCTTCATTGTGATGGAATAAATATAATCAGAGCAGGGAGCTGTTTTAACCTGTGGGGGTGCCATTTCTGTCTGCCTGATTCACTTGCATATTTATTCAACAAAATGTTAATAGTGTACAGACAGACAGGAACACGCACACACAGACAGACGGACGGAGAGACAGACAGAGAGACAGGGCAGATCATAAATCAAACAATTATCAGAATATAGTAAAATTAAGCTTATAATTAAGTTTAGCTGTCAAAATTGATTTCGTTCTCATGTGAATAAGAATGGAACACTAGCTAATGTAACCACTCAGTGAGTTCACAAGCCAAAAAGAGAACGAAATTAACCCTTTATTCCCGAATAATATTCCCATTAACCCTGGGGATTTATTCGGGATTTATTCCCGAATTTCACCTATGGGGATCAATAAAGTATTATCCTTTATTTAAAATGATTGCACAGCCCCTTTATGACCAATGACATACTGAAGAAAGCTCTATGGCTGTGTTGGATGACGAAAATGCAACATTATTCACCGAACACAATAGATGTATCACTGGATTTACTGAAAATGGGACTGAGCGGACTGTGACGTGAGGTTGGTAGATTAGATTAAAGATGAAATTGCCCAATACCCAATGACAAAGGGCAAATAATATGCAAGATTTCACAAAAATGATCCTTGAAAAGCATGAAATGTCAGGGGAAAATCAAAGTTCCATTTCCATTATATCACACATCACAGAGGATATTTCTGATGCCCTCTTTCAGTTTTGTTACCAATAAAATGTTGCATCTTCCGCTGGATCACAAATTAATTTTATCATTAAGCGTTATAATTGTCTGGACCAAGTTCAAAAATCCATCTGATCATCAGTGATATTTTGATAAGAAAGAAATAACACGTGAAATAATGTAAAGCGTAATTGTGATCAGCTTTGCGGCTCCAGTAACAAAATAACACAGCCGCCTATTCGTGTAATATGTTTTTTATATACATTATCAGTGAGGAATTGACAGCCTTAAAAGTAGACCAGAATCCTGCAACTATTGAGAGTCCCCTCACAAAAGCACGCATCCACACAAATACACACATTCATCGTGTATTTAATTAGGGTACTTACAACACAAATGAGGCACAGGCATTTATCATCCAATTAAATCTATCTCATATCAGATGAGGCCAAAGAGCACTCACTTAGTAGGGGCACCCTGCCGATTCGGTTTTCTCTTCTGAAATGAATTATCAATGTTTAATCTGCACCTGTTCAGTTTTTCAGTGTTTCACTTGCTCTTCCCACCAGGATATATATGTTGGTTGTTTGTTTTTTTGTTTGTTTGTTTGTTTGTTTGTTTCAAAAAAAAGATTTTGTTGTTTTTTTTCTTTTTTTTCTTATGCACAAATAGGTCTGTATCTGACAGGTGTGTCACATCCATCGCAGCCATATTTATACTTTTTCTTAAAGACAAAACATCCCATCTTTGAGTCTTATTCATCTGTGTCACAATGCAGTCAACCTGCCACCATGAGGATCATGATCAACACCAACAGTCACACATGTCAAGGCATGTATGCTGCCATGTCAGCTGCCATGTACACAAAATACAGCTGGATGAGGAGACCATGCTCCAGATCTTAAAATAGATCTTTATCTTGTCTGGTATCTCTCTCTCATCGGAAGGCAGGCTGTTTCTTCATATACTTGCCTCCAGTGAGGCTCATGTCAGTCAAAAGCCAAAACTCTCATGGAGCAAACACTTCTCATGAGAGCTGTAAGATTGAGCCCCTCAGTCAGTATAAATTACATGATTCCTGAATAATTACCCCACTGCACCTTAACATGCCCACAAAGATCAGAGCGAAATATATTTAGACCTTTTATTTGAAATTTCAAAATAATTATAAACATTTAATCCAAGGACATATCAACACCTTTCATTTTCAACGCAAATTGTTCAATACATAAATAAATAAATCTTAAGGTGTCAAAGTGAAACCAATTGGCAGTGTTGGATAACAGGGAATAGGGACTCCTTCACTCTTATACGTTTACCATATATCTAAACATATACCTATCAAAAATGTTGATGAAACGTTGTCAAACTTAAAAAAAAGCTTTCGCTTTGAGTCTCGAAAAAGGACTTCAGATACCGGCCCTCAAAACAATTTTGGTACATCGCCTTTGACAACTTTCACCTCAACCTTTCTGACCTTTCCGAAAGTGTTCGTGATCAGTCCTCGAGGCCATTCGTGTCTCTTGGCGAAGCTATCTTTCAGCAAGATTTTGTTAATCTGTATTCCATTTCTGACAACCCCGGAGACGAGCAAGTTAATCCCTTCTCTCTCTCTCCCAGAACATGTTAAACTCTGAACTTGCCGCCGCTGACGCTGGAAGACGTCATCATCAACAAAGTTACCTGGAGGGACCAGGAGTATGCCAAGCTTCTGAATTAGGAGCATTGCAGGGGTGAGGATAACAGACTTGTGGTCTGGAGATGACCAGAACAGTGACCCCAGACTTAAGGGTTGCAAAGATCTCATGTGTGAACTTTGCAGAGCTGAGCCTGAGGAACATTGCATGAAGGATCCAGCATGTGACACCAACCCTCCTCTCCAAACTGCCTCCCATATGCGAGGAGTGTGGGGGATTGAAAAGCCACACACAAGGTAGTTGGACATGTTCTTATTGTTGCAGCCAAGGGAATTGATCTAAGGTTCTCAGCAGGCTCCAACAAATTGGTTCCACAATTGGTCCCCAACCTGTTTAACAGGTCCCCTGAAACTGGATGAATCTATCGATCCTATTCCATCAGTGGGTATGGCACACATGCTCATGCACCTAGAAAATTATTACCAAACACTTGATTTTAGTCAGTTCTCCACGCTTCCTCTCTTGAGAATCATTAGTGATGGAGCTTAAGGTTTCTTTTTCCCTGGTACTGAGGTTGATAAAATGACAAACACTAATACAAAACAATAACTAAGGGGCACTAACTGCAATGCAAAACAAACCTGATTCCATTACAATATGTGTTTTGTGAAACAAGATCTTAGGAAGTAAAGACAATTCCTGAGTATCATATATTTGACTAACGATGAAAATATATGTCCATGCTTTATCTGTGCTTTTGGGATTGGAGACGCCAGGCAGGAGGTCTAGAGGAAGACCGAAGAGAAGATTTATGGACGTAGTGAGAGAGGATATGAAGGTAGTTAGAATGAGAGAGGAGGATGAGTAGGGTTAGATAGAGAGGGTTAATTCGCTGTGGCGACCGCTGAAGGAAAAGCCGAAAAGAAAAGAAGAAGATTTTATCTGAGCATTCCTGTGTCTTAAAGATAATACAGTTTCAACCAGTCCTGGGTGCACCCCAACTCTCACCCTATAGCAGCTGGGATAGGCTTCAGCATCCCCCGGAACACTAAGTGGGATGAGTGGTAATTAATGGATGGACGGATGAATGGAAAATATAATTTCCCCTCGAATTAACAGCACCAAGTGGCAATGTCTTACTCCCACCAGAGGGTGGTAATAATGCACCTAAAAAATGGTTTTAGAACAATGATTACGCAACTTGAGAAATACATGTTTCAGTTAATTCTAATGTCGCATATTATAAGACCTGCTCCAAATGTGAACTATCCAAATTCAACTTTGGTGCAAGATAAAGAAACTGAATACAGATGCAGAATGAGAATTATTGCTAAATACGAGCATGTATTAAAATATGCAACTATTATCTGTTTATCATTCAGCAAAATGGAATATATCAGTTTTAAGAGCTTATCTGGTCAGAGTGAAATAGAAGGGTCACCCTGGAGACATATTCATCTATGAAGCCTATCTATTTGCAAAGGGAGGAGCCTTTCTAGCTAGTGGACAAGTAGCGCTATCACAAACTAGAACTTGGAACTTGAACTATTCAACAGACTCATTGTTAGGAGCAGTCTCTTATTGCCAACTTGAGATGGCTCTTCCTATCTCAGTACTGTCACAGTCATTTTATTTATACGGTCAAAAATCCTCAATGGCTATAAATATGCTAGCCATGTACCTTCATTAGTTATTTTCACTGTCTACTGAGGTGCGATTGTGGAAAAATGGCATATGATGGTGCATTCAGGATCCAACAGAACTTTGCAATGAGTTACGGATTTTGGGGCAAAAGCCTAGTACTGGATGAGTTTATCACCGCAATATGAGACTTAAAAATCGTATTGGATCAGATTGGTCCAATCTGTGGTGGAAATTTTGCCAACATGAAAATCAGCAAATTGTTTGAGTTTCTATCCAGCCTTAGTGAATCTAATAGTCTAGATGAAGCAGCACTGCAGCTCGCAAATGACATGTGTCTGATGCAGGCTGCTATCTGTTAATATGACAGCTGAAGACAGAACATTGGCATTCTGCTTGGCAGATGCAAAACCAGAATTAAAATCCAGACATAAGTCCATTTGCCTGATGTGTCTCCATTCCATGTTTCTTAAATGATGAAAATTGTTAGCTGTATAATGACTTCCTTCATTGCTGCATAACATATCCTTTAACATGCAAAAGGAGAAAAGAAAGGGCTGTCAATGTCTGTCAGCTAAATGTTGATCTGAAAGGGGCGGCATGGCACAGGAAGTAGAGCGATCCTCCTTGGAACCAAACATTCCTGGTTCAGTTCCCGGCTCCTGCTAGTGTGTTGAGCAAGACACTAAACCCCTAACTGCCCCCCTGGTGCTAGTAGATGGGAGCCTACAGCTCATGGTTCATCCTTGATGGGTTAAATGCAGAGAACAAATTTCCCCACGAGTGATTAATGAAGTATAAATTATTATTATCTGGGAACAGGGCTTTGAAATATTTAAAATTATTGATTATTATATTATCACTGAGTCTCACACCGAATTTTAAAATTGAAGCTTCAAAAATGTCGAATAGAAATAGGTGGCATTGGAGCCTGTGCTTGTTTCTTCGCTATTTGAAATTGATAAGCTTGACTTAAATAAAGGCATCCAGTCCTCAAAAACAGGAGCAGTTTCCCCCAAAGAATATCAATGAAACAACAAATAATGTTGCTCTGAACTACAACTTAGTTTCCCTCCTTCTATTTATCTAAAATCCCTGAGGCGTACTTGAAAACACTCACCTAAAAATATTGGTACATGATCAGAAAGTATTCAGGAGTCTTTAAAATATAATATTCTGGTAAATTCTGTAAGATGGGAAATAAAGCTGTCTACATATTACTGGTTTCTGAAAAATATTTGTTCAAATTAATTTAGGATATGGACTTTGCAATTAGTAGATGGACCATTTTACATCATCTCTCCGTCCACACAGGCTTTTCCGTTCCCTGTTGTTCAAACCTACATAGAGCATGTACATTTCCATTTTCTATTCATCTCTGAATGATGAATAGGTGAACACTGAGCAAGGCAACTCAGGGTGAGGAAAACTGATTGCCTTGTGAGCTGTGTACATGCACCCAAATGTCCCACCAAGAAATTGAGGCAGACGACTCACTGACCTTTTGCGTGTCTGTATCGGCAAAGGTCAAACCAAAGTAGTCCTTCTCCAGCAGGTTTAGGTGCTCACACACCATGTCCATCAGCATCTGTCCTTTGGAGTGTTTCTGCACAAACAAACAGATGGCACTTTTGACTTGAGAACAAATGTCAGAAACTTGAGATATCAATTTCCTAAATTATGAAAGTAAATTAATGTCTGAAGCAAAGACATTATACAGACATTACACAGACTGCAAATATTTGTATTATTATGAATATGATGTATACTTCCTTTTTACAGCAAATGAGGCAATTTGTAATCATTGATCAATCTCTCTCCCATTCAAGTTAATAATTTTGCTGCTTTTTCCCTTTTCTTTCATGTATTTGGTTGTTAGTAATTTAAAAAAATTGAAAAAAAAAAAAATGTCAAACTTTACATTGCTTTTGTCATTTTAGTTTTTCATTTTTTCAATTTTATGATTTTTTTTTCAGCTTAATTTCTTGCTAAATTCTGTAATTTCTTTATTTTTTGCAAAACTTTGGCTGATTTCATGCTCTTTACTCTCATTAATTTCATTTTTGCATGTTAATTAATCATGCATTCATTGTCTGTACTGCTAATCCTGAACTTATAGTCACAGCGGAGCCTATTTCAGCTGTCATTGGGCAAGAGGCTGAATCTTTCCTGGATCTATCCGGTTGCTGGTCGATCACAGGACCACATATAGAGGCACATAACCATTCACTGTCTCATTCACACATCTGGCCAATTTTTGGAATGTTCAATCTATCTATTGGATTGTGGGAGGAAGCCTGAGGACCCATGCACAGGAAAACATGCTAACCCCATACTGAAAGTGTTATCTAAGCAATCAACCAATAAAAAAAAACAATGTTGGAAGCGAATATAATGTCAAAATCAAAGCAAAAACATAACCAAAAAAAAACTTAAAAGGAATCTAATCTACTTTTGTCATGGCATTGCCAGGCTCCGGCGCGCTCGTCACCCCCACTCACCAGCCAAAGCCCAGCTCCTGCTCTCAAGCGAATGAGGAATCAGTGTTCAACTGCCCACACCCGTCCTGTATGGAGCTAACTCAGTTTGACCGTTTAGATCCAGGAATAACTTGTCTCATCTCATTAATAATTATGTCTGCTCCCGGGAGCCTTTGGTTCCACCATTCCACTGTTATGTCAAGTTTTGCTACAGTTCTACTTTTGATACCCAAGTGGCCCAAGTGTCTTGTGGAGCCCCCAGAAACATGGAGAATAGAACTTGTCTCTGGAGGTCCCTAATAGGTCCCTAATTAATATGAATCATTATTAACAGGGCCCAATGGACAGCTGTGTGTCATCATTGACTTGTTGTATTTAGTATTGCAATAAAATTGTAATGAAATAGCTCAGACCATTTTTTTTGTTATAACTGTGCATTTAACATTGGAAACTGATAATCATCTGAACTGCTGTTATTGGAGGGCGTCACGCAGTAAAGGAATTTTCCCTCTCTCGAAAAGGATGCAAATGGTAAATTTATATAGCGCTTTCAACAACTTGTGGTTTCAAAGCACTTTACATTGGATCTCACATTCATAAACTAATGCTATGCAAGGTACTTAACAAACCAGCAAATGGGCATTCTGCATCTTGCCCAAGGACACTTCAGCATAAAGAGAGGAGCTGGGGGCCCAGCCACCAACCTTTTTACCACCAATTATTGTCTTCTTCCATATCGCCCTGCCATACAGTTCTATGCAATGGCTGAAAAGACTAAAAACAGTTGTGACCTTACGCTGAACTACACTGTATCAAAGTCACACCTTCACATAGGGCTCAACTTTCGGAGGTTGGAAGAAGACTCGGGATCACAGATCACACTTGACAATGTCTCATTGTGTGTGGTAGAATAGCTGAAGAACACTCGGGACATGCTTATAAGTTCTCTCCATGAAACAGGAATAAACTACGGAGATGTAGACTATTCACAATCCATTTGTACTTCCAGTAATGTTACCAAGAAGGTTAAAGGAAAACCTTGGAAAACCCTGGTTGGGCTGTTCTTTTTGTTTTGTTTTTTTTATTTAATGTATTTTTTTCATTTATTTATTTTTGTAGCCTTCCTTCCTTACTTCCTGCAGGTCTAATGTTCTACCCAGAGTAGATTTCACACAAGCCTGGACTGAAAAGATGTATCTTTGTTGTTCCTCGTGTAGCGGCAACATGCGTCACCGCAGGTGGAAGGATGAATGTTCAAGAGGAGCACTGGATGCACAAACTTTTCATAAGCCTAATAGAAATGGATATTGTGAAGTGGAAAAGATCAGGAAGTATTTCTGAATCATTATGTGAGGTTCGCCCTGATATATCTAAGGTGCAGAGACAAAAGAGAATCTCCACCTCAAAAAAAGAAAGCTCTTTTTTTAATCTTGAGAAACTACATTTCTACAAAGTGCATCATAGAATGAAATAATCATAGCATCAATATTCCTATGTGAAGTAAACACACTGACCAAAATTTGAAGTGAAATGATTTTAACCACAACTCTAAATTTCAGTAATTAATGCAATCTTTAGTAGGTTACTAAAGTCTAGTGTTTCTATGTATTCCAGATAAATTATGAGGTTATTCACAAAATCAAGTGCAAGCTATTATCAAACATGCAATAATAACACTAAAAAGAGGCTTTTCAATCAAAGTATCTCGAAAACAAAACATGAAATGTTATTAGTGTCATCTGTTTCCAAGGGTGGATGAACTGGATTACAACATTTTTTTTTAAAATTTATTTAGCTGGATTGGGGTTTATCAGACAAACTGTTTGGTTGATATATATTATTTTACGTAATTTTCTTACATGATATTTCAAGATGATTTTGTTGATCAACTTTACATGATCTGATTGCAAAAGCTGATACAATTTCCGAATTGGCAGTTATTTGTTGACTTTTTGGGTTGCATGGTTGCATGAAAGTAACCCAATTATTGTGAATATAATATATTAATAAGACTTTCATTCTATTTTGTTTCTGTCACCCCAAACCCCTACAGTGGGTTTCAACTAAAACTTTGGAAACCTCTGATTTAAAATACTGAACGTCCGTCTAATTCTTTCCTCACAGCAAGAGGGAAGCTCCTCTCATTGAGTCAGAATAATGACAGTTATGTTACAGAGAATGAAGCCTTTCATATGCCACTATTTTTGACTTGCCCCCCTACTGTGCTCTCAGCAAGCATCCCCCTCCATTATTTTTCCTTGCTTTATCTGCCGTACACGGCATTATGCAATACACACACACACACACACACAAAATAACACAGAATCTTGCCTTTCAGAGGTTCAGGCTAAGTCTTAAAAATGTTACACCACACATTGTTTTCCATCTCACATACCTCAATTTCTCCTTTGAAATCAGAGGAGTCCAGAAGAGACACCTTGAAGGCTGTAGTTTTCAGTCGCTTGGAGCCTTTTTGGGGTGATTTGAGGTTCTTGTTCGGGGACGTTTTTTCGGACATGTCATCATTTTCTCTGTGTTCATCTAGCAGCTTGGAACGTTGGTCCTGATGACAGATACAAACTAAATATTATTTGCCTGGCCACAATGACATCTGCATTAATAGGCACATTACTTTAATTTCATATTGTCAAACACACAAATTTCAGAAAATCTTGAGAAATAATCTGACATTAAAGTACTTGAGAGATCATCAGGATATTAAGATTATGAAGAATCATTAGCTAGATACAATGAATTTATCTGAAAAAAAAAAAACAAAATGTAATCAATTTAAAGCTCATATAAAGACATACAACCATCCACTCTCTCATTCATATTGGCAGTTTAGAGCCTCCAATGAACCTAGTACATGGGACATATATGTTTTTGGCTGTGGGAGGAAACGGGAGAACCCTGAGGAATCCCACACTGACAGGGTAAGAGCACACAAACTCTACACAGCGAGGCCCCCTGACAGATTCAAACCAGCATTGACCACTGTGCCACCCTCATACCTGATATTGTGACATGAAGTGTTTGAAAAATCAAATCCAATCGGCCAGACAAGTGTCTTTTAGCAGAGTAGTATTGCTCACATGTAGCCATTACTGTCACTTGGGTACCTGTTTATTATCACTGTCATAAGATCAATGTTAGTGCTTTTTCTTTAACAATGAACTGTTACTTTTAAGGTAGAAGGTAACTTCACACAATATGTGTTACAGGTTCTTCATTGACTACCTTTGTAATCCACAAACCTCCCTTTTAATGGAGGCAGTTAGAAAAAATGATGCCTTCATTAAATTCATTAAGGGCTGTATTGTTAGATTTCCAGAGATGAAAAAATGCATATTGCACCTTGTGGATAAGTGACAATGACATCATGTATTCTGGTTTCTTGGCAAGCTAAATCAGATAACCTCTTAAAATACAGATCGTTCGAGACATAGTTTCTCATACATAATGAGGATCTAAAACCATTTGATATTATAAAAAAGGCTTATTCCACAGGAAATTTAAGGACTTTTTTTTGTTTAATATTACAACAGATTAACGGTCACATATTAATGTGAAGGATAGGGTCACCTGTTTGGCCATCTTGCTGTCCATGGCAGAGTCTTGCATGTCTTGCTGTCCACAGGTCTCCGATCTTGTTCTCTTCACCTCCAATTTCAAGGGGCTGATTTTGTCACTCCAGCAAAGCAACACCAGCCTGGGAAAAAACAGCGGACATTTTTAAAAATGGCCTCATCAGAATAAATAAATAAATAAATAAATAAATAAATAAAAGCGTTAATGAGTCCTTCTCTCAAACTAAAAAAGGGTATCGAAACAATACTAACTAACAAATTCACTACAGAACCATAATGATGCTAAAACCAGCATTACATCTTCATCACACATTCTGGCGGCTGTTGCAACTGCAACACACTCTCCCAAGATATTAATTACCTTGCTGTCAAGGACATTTACTTTAATTATAAAGTCCAAACCTGAGCCAGATATAGATCATCGTCTTAAGCAAGTTCTGACACTGAGATGACGATTGAAAAAAAATTTCATTTAAGTCAAATTAATGAATAGCACTAAAAGACGGGCCGCTGGCATATGTGGCTACTGTGTTACATTAAAACCCTAAGGCCACAGCTGTTGAGTGACAGTGAGAGGATCTGCATCCCTGTGATGCTTCTGGTGCATCCAGCTCACATGAGGAAGTTCCACCTTCTGTTCAATTTACCATATTAAGCACTATATACACTGGAAATGGTATTTTATCAAATCTACTCTATCATTGGCACAGGACCGGCAAAAATTTTAGATTCATGACTTTTTTTCATTTTGGTCAAGAGCCTTTTTTCCACATGTTTTCCTGCTTGCTTTATGGCATGCCAATATCAGGATATCAGACCAAGGAGGTGGACTGACCTCTTGGTGCAAAATTGCAGGTGTTATTGTACTCGCTATCATCTATCCCTGTCTTTGTTTTGTCTGGATGCTATCTTGCCTCAGTATCAGCTTAGTCAAAGTGTCCCTGACAGCTGTCTCTGTCCTGTTTCAATGATTCTACAATAAAGCTTAGAGGAAGGAGCCACTCCAAATTTCTCAAGTGCCTGCTTGATGAAGGTGACACCTATCTTCACAAGCTGATGCTAAATTTTTCTTCACCCTGCAGTTGAATTGCATGAGTTCTGTTCTTGGTCATTAAAGGCTTTAGTGCCTTTAGTGCTTGTCCATTTAAGTACATTTCAAAGCAAGGTATGATGATGATTAGGAAAACATCTCTTCATCTAAAATGTATGTATTAGAGCTTGAAGCTAACTCTGACATTACAGCATTGGCATTGGCATGACACACTGTAAAGGCCTCTACATACTCCTCCAGAAGTGAGAACTTTGTTCTAACTCCCAGTTCCTGTGAGATTTCATACTTTTTGAGAAAGTCAACTGCAGAACTCCGGATAAGTCAGCACCCCGTCCACACACCACAGCATTTGTGGAATATGGCAGAAACAACAACATAGTGAGACCATGGTCACTCTGGCAGTGTTTAGCATGAGGATTGAGCTGCAAAGAGGTCTAATCACTATAGTTCTTGGACACCCTGTGAAGAAAAAAGCTCTGGCAAAATGATGTTGTGAAGACAAGCTGTGAGACCTCCCAAACCAGGGCAGAGAGAATGTAGGACTATGCAGGAGTCGTCAAGTCCTTAACTTCACTCTTTTGCTGTGCAGATTGGCACTACTCATACAGTATGAGCAAGATTTTTGCAAGACATAAATAGGGAACAGGAAGTTCACATTGCAATGAGACCCGAGTTGAATCTATAGGCTGAAAACATGAAATACAGTTTGTTTGAGCAAGGGAAGAGATCAGCCTAAATGTTAAATGAGTTCACAGTGACATTTTAATTACAGGCTCATGGAAATTGACATGCCCTGCTGACATCATATTATATGAAAAGCAAGACAAACAGCAGTAACTGTCATTTATAGATATTGTTGGTGATTTGCTGGCTGAAAGGTAATAACAATTGAATGGAGCATATCCAATCATGACATTAGGGTGGTGATAGCCTGCTAGTTCGGTAACTTAGCCATAAAATTCAGCTCATGGAGAGATTTTTTTTAATTTGTTCAATACAATTGGCCAAATGAGCATCAAATCCTTATTGTTTCTCTTCCTTGTAGGAATTTACATTCATCTCAGTGACTAATGGGGTGAAACAGGGATCGATTTTATGCCAATCAACATAATTTTCTAACTGGTCTTTATCTTTATTATTGTCTTTATTAACAATTAAGAGCTGAAATTGTGAGTACATATAGGAAAAAATAATTCAACCACATTTTACTCTTTTTATATGATTATAAATTGAGGTCATATTGTGGTTTAACATATACAAATCCTCTGTGCTTATAGCAAGTGTGAGAATTTTCAGAAATGAAATGATTTCTAACACATAATGCTTACAACATATGTTTAAACTTGTTAGCTGCACACATTAATTGAGCAAGAGTGAGGCAGACTGGTAAGGAGTGTAAGGAGTGTAAAGTGCACTATACTAAATGGAGTTCAAAAAAGGTACTTTGAATTTGTACTGAGGGGGAGTCCGTCCAGGAATTGTAGCACTGAAGGCACATTATGCAGACTGAATACATGCAAATTGTTAAAATTTCTCGCTTTAGAAGCTATAGGACAGCAAGGTACATGAAATATGCACCTTTAAAGTGTTTAATCCCTTTAAAGTGTTTAATCTCATTTTTCAGAATTCACTAGAAACCAATTGAGGCATATAGCCTTCATTTACAGGCTATGTACTTTGGTGGAGGGAATAACAATAGCAACCCTGAAAGAGATTTGTTTTTCAACTGTTTTAAAAAGTTGAGCACGTCTTGCTTCCAGAACATGTTACAGTTCACCATCAGTTCATCTGATGCACATTCTTGGACACATCATCAGTGTTGTTTCCTGCAGTCACTGGGTGTTTCGGGTCTCACAACAGACTCCCTCATCCAGGCGGCCCGACCAAGGCTGATCAGGCCTGTGTCCAAGAGGCCTTCTACCGCCCCCACGGCTCTCCCCTCTTCAGCCAGAGCCATCTAGATGTGTTCTCCGAAGCCTCTGCATTGTTACTCATGCGTCTCTGTCGCTTCCCACATGTTATGCCCACTGTGCCGTACGCCTTGTCCAGGGAGTGGCTGGCAAATCCTCAACAGCCAACCTCCACTGGCATGCATCTGGTCCTCCATCCAATCCTCCGACAGTCCTCCACGAGCTCCTGGTACTTTTCTCTCTTTCTCTCTTGTGCCTCCTCCATCCTATCCTCCCAGGGAACTGTCAGCTCCAGCAAAACCAGTTGTTTTGTCGCCTTGGAGAACAATATAATGTCTGGAATTTTCATTTGCCTCTCCAGGTCAACTGTTATCACCCCATCTCACGCTGTTGAGAGCAAGCCAGCGGCGCAACTCTTTGGTGTTCTCTCTGGCCTCTGTCCGTCCTTGACGAACTGGATGGCCTTGGCTGCAGCTTGGCTGTATCGACTGTCCTTTATCCCCCCACCGATCGCCTCAGTGATGGACTTAAGGATTTGGTCGTGTCTCCATTGATAAGGGCCCTCACTCAGCGTCATGGGGCAGCTACTAAAAATGTGTTCCAGTGTCCCTACCTTGGAACACAGGGGGCATGCAGGTGTCTCTATTTTGCCCCAGATGCACAGATTAGATGGTCTTGGGAGGACATCATAACCCCCTTGGATCAAAAACTTGATCCTCTGGGGGTTCCACTGCTAGATGTCCTTCCAGGTGATGCAACGCTCCATCACCTCTTCCCACTCCATCTAGCACCTTGCTGCCTCATGGCCACTGCTCTGCTGGCTCACTCTTCCTCGACTCACCTCCTCCTAGACCAGTCTCTGCCTCTCTCTCCCACTGGCAAATTCGTACCAGGTTGCTGTTAGGCTCCCAAGACCAGCTCTGCCTGGTGCCACAGTGCCGAGAATGGCCTTGTGCCTCAGCCGAGTTTGTGTTTGCTGGACTACATCCAATGCCCTCAACTTCCTCCCTGTCCTCACCACAATTCCTGCCCTGGACACTTTGCCATCACTGGATCCTGAGTACTGCAGGTGTTCCCGTGCTCATGCCACGATACACTCTTCCCCAATCGAGCTGAAAGGGAGACTGAGCTTCTTGGTGTTCCCATACAGCCCAATGTTGCTAAAGCTGCGTGGCAAACCCAGCCATCTGCGGAGATGGCTGCTCACTCTTTACTCAAAACCTTCGACCACCATCATGGGAACCTTGTAGATGAGCAGAGGCCAGAGGATTCCTGGGAGGACTCAATGTTGGTATAACCAGGCCTTGAATCATCCAGGGAGTCCAGACTTGTCCACTGTCCTCAGCCACCCCTCTAAGTCATCCCTGGTTGCCTTGATGGAATCCCTGTCATTCAAGCTGCAGTTGAAGACCTTCCTAAGGCTCTTCATTGGCTTACCAGTAGCTGATGGGATCAGATGTCCTCCCAGTTTGCTGTGGAATTTGTCTGTGATCTTCCCCTTCTTGATAACCAAGGATCTGGACTTTGCAGGCTTGAACCTCATGCATCCCCATGCCATGATCCTCTCCAACCCCGGGAGAATCCATTTGGCTCCTGGTGCAGTTGTTGTTGTCACCGTGAGGTCGTCCATGAAGGCTCCGATGGGAGGCTGCCTTAATCCAGATTTACTGAGTGGACCTCTGCATTCAGTTTCAGCTCCCTTGGCCAGCATGTTCATTGCCAAGAAGAAGAAGGTCATTAATATGGTACAACCAGTGATTATACCCACCTCCAGCTGGTGCCAGTCAGATGTTAGCTAACCAGATGAGACCCTCAAGCTGAACTTCCTGTAATAGTCCAGGATGAGGTCTTTCACCTTCCGGGGTACATGGTTTTTCCCCACGCGACCTCCACCAGCTTATGGGGTATGAAGCCATAGGCATTTGTTAGATCCAGCCACGGTCCACGAAACTGGTCGATCTTCTCAGCCTTTTCTTCTTTTGATATGTACACTACGTTAGCACACCTCCATGTCTGGGCAATTCCAGATCATCCTCAGGGCCTTCCAAAAGTTGATGTAGTAGCTTTGGACAGGTCTTATATACCTTATATGGCACGCCAGCTGGGCCTGGTGCTGCAATGTTCAGCTGCAATGTTCACTATCAGAGTGGTCATCAACCTCAGCCAATGGTCCCCTGCCCCCCCCCCCCCCCCCCCCCCCCCCCCCCCTCCTTCCCCGTGCACCTCCTTCACTTT